>VZSF01001160.1:140958-184355 GCA_013398295.1 Chionis minor | reverse complement strand
ACTTTTTTTCCCTCTCCCCCCCCCCCCCCCCCCCCTTTTTTTTTTTTAAGTGGAAGCTGTGGTTCTCATGAAATTTTGTTTCTTAGGAACATGCTTTTAATAAAAAGAGTGAAACATCACAAAATTCACAACAAAATTACAAAAGAAAAATCAGAGTGTCTCTTGGGGTGAAAAAAGGGTGCCCTAATGCTGAAATGAAATGTTTTCATCTTAAAATTAGATTATGGGGATTGCAGCCATCCCATATTCAAACTGAAAATAAATCTTGTACCTTACAGCTCTACGTCTGGATATCTGATACATGTGAGGTTGGGTGGAGCAAAGTACAACAACTAGTTTATAATGTCTTGTAGATGTAAATAAGGAAATCCAGTAAAAATAGTTGAAGCCACATTTGTATTTCATGAACAAGCTCCCTGCTACGGTCCTTTCCATTGTAGAGATACATAGCACTTACAGAATCAGGTTTATGCATGAACTTTATCGTATTTAAGAATCATTACTTTCTTCACTAGCAAAAGTGCAGACCATCACGTAACATTTTTGCTAAGGCTTGCATTTTTTTTTAAACTCGTGATTTCCTCACTAGTTTAAAAAGCTTCTTGCAAGTGCTACTTTTCAAAGTGACTTCACATGGAGGAATCTATTTTAAGGCATTCGTTAATTCAACATCAGTGAAGTGTGGAGCGAAACAAAAATGAAGTCATTGTTCAAGATTATTTATGTCATATTCAGTAGCGGGGGAAATTTTTCAGAGCTCTGTTTCTTTTCTCAATTTTATTCCAACAGCTTGGTGCACTTATTAATTCTTATGGCTTTCATTATTTAAATGAAGATGATATACAGTTCTCCGTTTCCTTTTCTGGGGTCCTTTTCGTCTTCTATGAGTAATTTCTCCATCTGGATGCATACTCAGCCTTTTTCATGAATCACAGATAAAGCAGAAATCCATTATTGTCGTCCCATTTGTTGTCTTTCTGTGTTTGAATAACTGGTTTAGCCCCAGCCATGCAAGTTATTTTATGTGGACATACTCCAGAACCAAAGTAGTAAATAGGACATTAGCAGTGCTAACACAGAAATTAGGATAAGCATTCCTTTTTCCTGTGTTTAGGCATTCTTATACGGGTGATTTTTAAGGTTTTCTTCAATCGGGATCTGGTAGAGCTGAAACTTGGATATATGACTTGGTTTTCCTTCAAGTTACAGGATAATGCAAACCTTCTTCCTAAACTAAAGTTGCCTTTAACCATACTGCACTTTTGTTTATGATCATATTGCACGTGTGACTTTTAGTAAAGTGTTCTTTTTTGTGGTTTGCAATTTCTCATGTGATTTTAGGTTCTAAAATGTCTCCCCTAGCCTCCTGTTATCATACAGTGCGTAGTCACAGCAGTTTTATGCTTGGCTCGTAGAGCAATTCATCTCAAAATTACATGTTATTTGCTTAATTTGGTATTTCTATTTACACTAACTCTAAATACCCACTTGGATCTTATGATCAGCTTCCAATTTATTTCTACTGTAGCATCCGGACAGTTGCTATTTATGTCTTTCTAGTTTTTCCAGCGTGTTCATTCTGGTGAATTTCACCACAGCTGCATTGTAGATTCACATTTCCAGAATAATACAAGTGTTAAAAATATTTTAAGTCATAAGTTTTTGCATGCGTGAGAGAGACTTGAAGGTTGCAGATCTTACTTTCTAGGCTCCTAGATTGCTAGGCGAATCCACAGCTTCAGGTGGCCCTGGGCACAAGCTGACAAGCCACTTCCTCAACATCAAATAGTCTGTGTGTTGATACGTTGGTGGGCAGGGGGGATAGACCAGTCCCAAACCTGCTGCCTGCTTTGCTGCCTATCCCAAAGCCCCAAAGAGCAAAATATATTGCTTTTGCTGTGGGGGGAACTTGAACGTGCAGGGCAGCAGCAGCTGCTCAGGAGCAAGGCTGGAGGCACCGCTTGCTGACTGCAGTAAGAGCGTGCTGATCCTACGCTCCTCCATGTAATTTTGCATTCTGACTGGTCCCAGTCTCTTCTGCGGCAAGACGGCTCTAGCCCAGCCCTTGTTATTTCCAACGGTGAAATTCAGTTTTGCCTATACTGTCAAGATGGCAGCTCTGCCTTTGAGACAGGTATACAGACTACTGTTCTGCAAAGCATGAAAGAACTAAGAAGATCCACAAAAGCAAACATGTCCGAGCCCCCCCCCTTCCCAAAAAAAAAAAAAAAAAAATCTCTGCAACTTAGATGAGTGCTCTTATTATTGAGGTAGCAAGTAAAAAGGAAGTATCCATGCGTTCTCTAATAGTTTGGCCAAGGTTGAAAGAACAGGAGAACAAAGGCATGATATTATGGCATAGAGCAAAAGCTTTAAAATATGGTTTCAGGGAAGCGTGATAAAATGTTTAGGCTGGGCTCTGAAAAAAACATAAACCTTTCAAAATAGCAAACACTATAGCTGACTTTCAAAACAGGACTTAGAAGCATGATTCTTGCTAAAATTAGTGGGAACTGTGCATCTACATCCGTAACGGCTTTGAAATCTCAGCCTATAATATACCTTGTTCGTCTTTTCCCTCATCAGGCATGTAGGAAGGAAAGCATTTTCTGTGACTGAAAACGCAAGTAATTGTCCATCCAGAACTACTGGAAACCATACCAAGTTGTCTTAAGTGCTAGGCAGGCTATACAATACATACTAATTCATTTAAGAACAACTGAAATATATTTAAAGCCTTGTAGAGGAAATTAGGGGGCACAAGTGTTAGACTTCTGCATGTTCACACAAAAATGCATGAGGTTCCTAGTGCATTGTAAAATGAAGGCGTGAAGAAGGCCAAAGTGTTTAACCATCTGAAACAATCTAATTATCCTCTGGAAATGCACTGTTTGGGGTGACCATGTTAACTGAAAACAGAGTGATTAAATAAAGTCAGGCTGATAAATCTCCCAAGTATTACTAACTTACTTGTAGTATCATTGAAGACGAGTAGTATGGTTGGTGTCTCAAGTCTAAAAGCTATGACATTCAGAGGAAGGTAATTGAAGCCTGCCATTCCAAAGCCCTGGGTACACGTTCAGATATTATCAATGCAAATTTTAAAACCAGCAATTTGCATCAAGATGAAAATTAATTCTTCATTTGCCTACCTTGAGATCGATCCATGAGAGAGCACGGGAAGAAATAATGATAGATTTGTAAGTGACTATGTATCAACCATGACTTTAAGACAGGGAGTAAGATAAACAGAAAAAACCTGCTTTCTCCCACACTCAGCTTTCACAGCGGAGAACACCAGTGAAGACTAATAGGCTTTTTGTCTCATAAAAGTGTACAAAAATGCAGGTACAAACAGACCAGGCATTATTTTCAATAGAGAGACCCCTGATTGAAGGCAGTCCAATTCCAGTGGCCCCATACTAAGCACAGACTACCAGTTTAAGAATCATAGCTTATTCCAGCTCTGTGAGAACTCAAAGAGAAAGAGAGTGGGTTCTGATGACACCAAATACCCAAATGATTTAGTATTTTATGGCCAAAATTGCAGTGTGCATTGTTCCTAGAAGTTGACTGGACAACAGCGCAGACACAGTGCAGACTGTACATAAAGATGTCATGAACTTCTGCAATTCCAGGTTATTGCTTTCAGGACATTTTTTGATGCCTTAAGACAGAGACCCAGAGACCCAGGTAAAAAGCACAGTAGTAATTCTGGTTTGAGGTGACAAAGACATATGAATGCACTGCCTCTGAAAGAGTAGAAAACAGACTTCTGATGCAGATAAAAGAGACAGATTTTATGCTATGTACTTGTTCCTTTCTATGAATCTCTAAGGACAAATGACCAAACATTAAGCATCTAAACAGAGAAAAGCTGCAGCTGTTCAAGGAACTGTTTCACCTCCACCTTTTGGGGGGTTATTTTTTCTAAATATCATCAGTTACAGATTCAGTTGCAAGCATTTGCCCTTCTATACTTCATCTTACTATCTAAACTAGTCCCCTGCTGGCTGAATTAAAAAAGAGAAAGAGCTAGCTGAGTGCCTCTTGCATAGCTGAAGGACAGTCGTTCATCTCATCACCATTTCTCCTAACCACCCTTCTCCAAACACAGGGGAGTGCAGATGTTTGAAGCAGGTACTCATGAAGTCAGTGAAAACATGGCTCAAAACCAGATCCTCTGGGACACAGAAACCTGAAGCCACTCAAAAATTACTGCACATATTCCTGGCAGGCTTCACAATGAGAACACAAATAACTCAAGAGTTAACTAATAGACCCAAATGATTCAGCATGGGTTGCTTGATTTTAATTCAACAGATTAGTCAATCAATGCGGTCCCCGTATTAAGCCTGTTTTTCAACCTAAAAAGCCTTAAAAATACCAGATTTTGCTGAGTCTCCTTGTGAAATTGTATTTTATATTAACAGAGCTAAAAATGCTACAGTGGTGAATTATCTAATAGTCTCTGCGTTGGGAGAAGTTATCATCCTACTCTTCAAAACAGCCTCTCTGGCAAACTTCTCTGGGAGGCATCCCCATAGGTTTTTCTTGGTACCTCTGGTTATTACTATGGAGAACACGCTTCTGTAGTTCCCACAAAAGTCTCCAAGAGCCTCACTAACCAACCCTGATATCAATGACTAACTTTAATACTTTAATACGGATCTTGGGCATTAGACAACTGACAATTTAATTCTTTGTTCTTGGAATTATCATACTGATTATTGTTAGTTTCTGTATATTTAACTGATGGTGTATAATCTAAATATTTTACGTGTATTTGAAATGGTCTTTTTACTCATGATTCAAAATATCATTCATTGCTTCATATTTTTAGCATACCATTAAATCAGTGCATTCATTGTGCTTCTGCACAGGAAATTTAGAAAATACCGCTCTCCAAATCATTTGTTTTCTGAACTGCTTATTTCCAAGATAGATAATTTGGATATAAATCTGTTCCTAAATGTGAAACACAAGGCAGCCTATGGTCATCATGACTACTCATCAGTTTCTGTACTGGGGGCAGTTCAAAATCTTCCCTTTATTTAATCCTCTGGCTTCTCTTTGGACAATAGCAAATAAAGGCTCCAATTATACGGGTGTTTGTTGCACAGACAACTTGTTCCCAAAGGTCTTGATTCTACAAAGCACAGGGAGTTTTACAGTTGCAGAGCCACTGAAATACTTCAGCACTGATTTAACTTTAAGTGAGCAAGCCTGCTGATTTCAGTGAGACCATTAGCATAACTACATCTTGAATCAGCATACAGCCAATATTTCTGACTCAGGAAAGTGCCAATGCACGCACTTAGTTTAGCATGTAATCAAGAAGGCCCCCTAGCCTGAGGTTAAACAAAAGACTTTCACAGTACTGAATATCCATGAGAGAATACGTCAGGTTTTTTCCTACCAAGGCAACATAAAAAATATAATACAGAGACAAAAGGCATCATACACGGTTACCAATTCAGTAAGCTGTCCTCATTTTCATATATTCCATATGTAAAAGACATACATTAACGCATGGTTGCAACTCAGCATCGTTAAAAGTGGATCTGAATTAGGTCAGGCTATCCTTTCCTTGCTTACATTCACAGACAAAACCAAATTAAGACAATGCTACTACTGCTGATTTAGACCTTGCAGCTTTTCTATCACATTGAGTTTCTTTGTAAGCTCTTGTGAAACAGCTGACAAAGACCCAGCAGCTGATCTCAATTTGAGGACAAGCTGAACTACAGGTCTGTAACAAAAACTTTTGGAGCAACATTTTGTCAGAAGCTGCTTTAAGGAATGGCTCTCATAGAAAGCTTGGAAGCACCTCAAGAGATCATTTGGTTGTCCCAAGGTAAGATTAGCTCTAATCACATTGTTCTTGATTGATGCATGTTCAACCTGTTCTTAAAGACTTCCAGTGGTAGACATTGCTCCTTATCTTCTCTGGGCAATCCAGTGCTGTGCTTCACTACCGCTCTTTTTTGAATATCTTAGATGTCTCAGGTAACTCTCCCTTGCTTTAATATATATTATTAAAATAGAAATAAAATCCTATTAAATAAAAGCCTGCGGCAGATATGGGGAGGAATTTATTCCCTGCTTCTTTACATTCTTCATACATTTGAAAACTAAACAGATCTAATTCCTTTCCGTTTTCTCCTTAGACTATGTTTTCTAGGTCTCTGTTATCTTGGGAATACTGGGACCCCCATATTTCAGGCACTTATTTGGGCTCCAGTGGCAAAACCAGCAATTTTTCTGAGTATGATTGCAAAGCACTTTGGAAAAAAAATCATTTGTGGAACTATATGCAAACTACTATTGTATTTAACTACAGTACAACTATCACTCCATATGGATCCAAGATTTAGACCACCTTTTGCAGTGAAAAGCCCCACCGCATTTTGTGCACTCTTAGAAAAATCACTGGTTCCTCTGCACTCAGTGACTTGGTTAGAGGAAAACCAAGAGAAGCAGGAAGTGTTGGCTAAGTAAGAATGATATATCAAAACACCCAATATTTTAATGAAAGAAACTGAATATCCACACATTTGCACTTCTGTACAATTTTTGTGATATATATATAATTTTAAGCTGTTTACAAATAACATTTAATGCTTCAAATATTACATAATGTTGATATTATATTTCTAGCAGAAATAAATATATTGCACTTAAAAAGAAACTTTTCATTAGATGTTGCTTCATAGTTTATGTTCATAACTTCTTTTTCCATAAAAAGTTTTCCCCCTACCCCCACCCCATACACACAAACACACACTTCAGTACATGGTGAATGTGCTCACGCAATGCATTATAAACAACAAAGTCAACACAGCAAACAGCAGAACTGTGGTACATTCTGTTAAAGAGGTTACATCCAGTTTTTTACCTTCTTTTTTTTTTTTTTTTAAACCAAATCTTTCCTCATGTTTCTGAAGGTACAATAAAGAAAAAGAAGAGATTGTTTAAATGTGCTAAAGGTAAAATACAGCAAACTGTATTTTTTGTCCTTAAACTATCATAAAAAGTTACTTCAGAGTTTATTTAAATCACTGCTTAATTTTCTTTTAAAAAGATAAAATAAAGAAAAAGAAGTTGTCATTTGTTAAACTAGAGACTATATGCGAGGACAGTTTATCACAGAGTAATACATAAATCCTCTGGCCAGCAAGTAAGTGGTTAGTAAAGAAACCACATCGCCTGCAGCAGAAAACACTTTTTAAGGAACAGTGAGAATAAGATCTCATCAAACCCCAAAATAATCTTGCAGCAAGTGAATGTCATCCCTATGCAGATGATGAGTATAAGCGATGTGGCCACAACTTCCTCCCAGATAAGGAGCCCTAAATGTTACACTGATCTCACTGTTGCTTTTACCCCTTATCTAGGGGTAAATTACCACAATTTATATTAGCTTGCAGTTTTGGAAAGCTCCCCAAGTTTTTGCAATAATTTTCATTGACATTTCTGTTTCCCTATAGTACACACACGTAAAGAGGATGTAGTGCATAATCAAGTTGCCAGCCAAAATGTTTTCAGTTTAAAAGAGGTTAATTTTCAAATGCTGGGTAGTGTTTACTGGATGTGGGAAGCTGCAACAGCTTATGTCTACACACTCATGCAGTGTCCCAGCTTCCATGGATAAAGCCTTCTGGGAGAAAACCTGCTATTGCATTTTGTAGACTGTACTACCAAGTATATTAGCTATCATACAACATACCATCTTTGAACTTGTGAAGAAACATTTCCATTAGAAACTCTGCACCTTTATCCACTTGGTCTGTGCTTATTTGTCAGTTTATACCTAGAAGAGTACCACTGAAATCAGTGGTATTGAATTTCTATTTTTGTCAATGCCTCAGGCCATATAAAGCAATACTGCAAACCAAACAGACAAATTTAAAATGTTTTTTTATGTCTAGTTTCTCCCAGGGCTTCAAAAGTAGAAGAAAAAGAAAATCAGATAGATGTATCTTAGTCAGTTTTGTTAGTCTTTGGGATGCTTTTGTTGGATTAAAGACCTGAGGCTGTTGACTATCTATGGATAAAAGGGTAATCCAGAAAACACTTGTAACACTTTGGAGGGTAATCTTGTCATTCTCTTTGAAAAGCATATTCAGGCATTTCTCTCCACCCTTTGCTTTTTTTTTTTAAAAAAAAGGCAATATAAACCAGCACCAGTTTGCTCAGCCAAGAGAGCTCATAAAGGTGAAGAGCACTTCTCATGGGATATAAAATGTGAATTATATTGGAAAATAAACTCTAGATTATATTTGGCATTGCTACACCATCTACCAGCAACAGATGTTCTGTCCTGAAAGTGATATAATTTTGACAGCAGTACAGCAACTCCTTAAATAAATTACTGAGTTATTGTCAAAGTAGTACAGATAATTTTTTTTTTTTTTTTTTTTTAGGAAAAGCAATTTCACTCTTTAAGCAATTAATTATGAATTTGCATTCATTTTCTCCTAGTTGTGAAATCAACACTAAAGCTGATTTGTAGTCGGTTTTTAGTCTTTTCTGTAGAGTTCCTATATTGTTGCTGTCACTGCAGTTACTGTTCTTACAGTCATACTTCGTTTTTAGGTAAGAATGCTGAATGAAATCCTATCTCCGTTACAGTCAAGAAATTCGCAGCTGACTTCAGTGGGGCAGGACTTCTATCCCCGGAATCACTCCCATGCTGCCCCCTGCCCACAGGACAGCAAGAGGAAAACCGGACTTTGCTATTGACCTTGTTCTTAGGGAAGGCTCTCACAAGCTGCCTTCATTCCCTTGCTTGGGATCTGGCCGCGATTCTGCACTAGCGGGGAACCCAGTGGGTTCCTGATGCAAAGGAATTCAATCATTGGAGAGCAGCATATGCCAGAGAGCAGCGTGCAGAGGGGTGGGCACACCGAGAGAGACTTGATCTGACTGGAAAAATCAGGCTGCAGATTTTGGCAGATAGTTCTGCATCATCCGCTATATGAAGCTCATCACAGAGAATCTGGATGAGGAATTGGCCTCACAATGTTTTTAATACAGGAACAGTCTACTGCCGTATTTTTTCAGATATGAATCTCTTCTATTCATAGCGAAAAGCACTTCATTTAATATTTTTGTAAGTGATGTCAAAATCCAGTTTCATTCTCTAGTAACAGCCTGGAGAATTTTCTCTGAAACAGTATCATGAGCATTTCTGCATGCCAAATACTGATGTTTTCATAACAGGGACTGGGACAGGGCTAAAGAGATTGTACAGTTTAGTTCTCTGAATTTGCTTCATGAGGGAAAGACAGGTCAATGTATGAGCAGGCTTCATGTGACCTGTAAAGCATGCCTAAATCAGCCTACCTGACCCAAACTTAGTTCTGGAGTTGTGTAAAAGCTGCCTACTTACTTGACCATTTCCTGATGGAAGTATCAGCGTTGAAGCTACAGGCTTGAATTCTGAACATAACCATATCCCCTGCAACTCCAGATAAGTTAATGGAGCTGCAGCAGGAAACAGATAAAAGAAACAGAATTTCCCCAGAGGCTTTAGTGCATGTCATCATAGGGCGTTCAGTCAAGCAACTGAAGAAGGTTTAATATTTCTTCAAATCTCCCCTGAAGTTCTCATTTCTGTGGAATCATATATGTATTGAAGAGTTATGTTGTTGTGGGGACAGTATCATCTAATTTCCTGAAAACTGGGGGATTTATATCAAAATGGGTCATAAGTAGACACAGCCTTGCAACATGCACTTCTTGGGGTGAATCTGATAGCCTGCAGCAAAATCTAGTATTTGGATGCATCATGCCAAATTCAGTGTCTGGTTCTAAGCCATGTAAATACTGCAGAGCTTGGCCTATTATTTTCATTTATGGGACTCCTTGTAGTAGCCCTGAACCCAGAAACTGTAAATAAAAGTTTGTTTTCATTGCCATACAGAGCGCAGAAGTTGCAAATTACCTCAGGTCATTTTTTATCAGCAGGTCCAACAGTGAGTAAAGGGAAATTAGGATGATACTGCAGATAGCTGAAGTGATTGAAATGGCCAATTTGTCAAGATTTTAAATTCATCTGCTTGGAAAAGCATAAAGATGGCCCTTATCTTTGGGATGCAAGTACTGGCCTACAGTAGAAACTGGGAAAACCCTGGGAGGTTGTCAATGCTCTGTGTGATGGGGCATGTATGACAAGGCAATGGGACAAAAGAAGGCATGTGACTTGCCTTGCACTTCACAGAGATGGGAAGTAGATGACTCAGTGTACTATGCTCCACTTCTTGCCATATGATACCAACACACACTGGTCAAAAGCAGAGGAGAATAGCGCCAAAAAGTCTATTTTCCATTCAGTGTTCAAGCTCTACACACATCTTTAATACATGAGATTGGATTGCTTGTTCTTTTTTATCAGTAGATGTGTTGTCTTCTATAACTTGGATGCAACTCTACACAGAAGCTCTGTGTTGACTTATTTACAGTGAAATCCCAGCTCCCACTTCAGATGAAACCAGCATCACGCTGGTTCTCTTCAGCAGTGCAAAGGATTCATGCTAGCTCTCTGCAGAGAGGTCAATCTTTCTTACACCTCTATAGTTCCTCTGTTGCATCAGACATAACATATTAGAAAAGGTGGACAGTACTTTGAATGAGAACCCTAACTACTAGCTGAAAAAAAGCAGATATGAATTTAAAAAAAATTACATGTGACGTTCTGCACCAATATTTTCCCAAGGAAACTCTCCCATTCTACTGTGCCTTGGAAAAACAGACAGTACAACCCTGATTTTCCTGGCCAAAGAGCTTGTATAATAACTGCCACGACCAAACCCAAGCAAATCAGAATGAGTAGAAGGATACTCCAATGCCACTCATCTTATACCAGTCCATAGATTATAGCTTGATCTAGAGAGTCTCTAGACTGATCTAGCCTGAAATTCTGTTAACTTGTACACATTTGCAGATAGAAACAGGTCTTCAGTGGCAAGTGCAGCAGCAAACAAACATCAATTTAGAGATTTGGTATCTTAGTTTTCTACGTTTAAGTTACAGATTTTCCCAAATCAACATTTTCCTTCATCATACCTTAATAGACAGTCAAATTGCTCCTCCTAGGATATAGGATAAACTTCTTTCTAGACTGAAGGACAGAATACATCATTACTGCTACAGTCGTGTAACACAGTTCTTTTTTGGAACTGGTAAGTGTTTGGTGAAAGAAACAAAGAAAGAAAGAAAAACTTGTTAATAATTTTCTCTTTGGGATTATAGTAGCAACTAAGAAATACTGCTTTCGGTGAATATAAGCCAGTCTTTTAAAAAGGACAGTGGCCTTCTCCACTTTGTCCTGTTCCCAGCGAATGTGTGCTGAGATAGCCTAAAACATGCTCAAAGTTATAGCAATACATTTTTCTGTTTAGATGCTCATCGGTCACAAGAAGAGATGAAGATAAGTGAGAGTATTGCCGTTTTCATAATTCTTCTAGCATATGAAAAAAGGCTCATACACAATTAATTTGTACACTGCTGCACAAACATAATCTCTTTCCGCTAGGTATGATGCACCTGTGGAACAAGCTGCACGTGACCAAAAATCCTGGGAACTTTGGGATCCATTTTGTCTGTGTTACACATAGATCTGTGAGCAGCTCCAAGCTGCATGCTTTCTTCTTGTCATCCCTCAACGGAGGAATCTATATCCATAATGCATTTTCTTAGCTGGTTTGTTACGAGTTCAGCGCTCCCGCCGCAGGCCTTTCAGGAAGGTCCCTTGTATTTTTCATACCAAACTTGCGCATTTAAAATCTTGTGTTTCTCTCATCTTACATCACTCATACAAATGGCGTCATCACTGCGGAGGAGTGACGCAGTCCCTGGATAGCTGCATAAGGGCCCTGCTGGAAATAATGGTGGTACCTAGGCATGTGGAAGGAAGGGAAAGTGGGACCACTACCTTGCATCGAGCTGGCTATAGCAGAGGGTGTAAGCGGCATTCCCAGGCGGCTGTACGGAGGCAGAGATCCTTGGATTGGATGAGGAATGGGCGTAGCTATGGATGCGGTGCTGGTACCCAGGGCACTCAAAGACTGTGGATGCTGAAATCCAGGAAAACTGGTTGAGGAGGATACCCAGGAACTGAGGGACAGGTTATCGGATGTTGTAAAGGCTGACCCTGCGAGCAAAGAGAAAGAATGCCTGACGTTTGCACTGCAAAACATGAAGCTGGTAAATTGCCAAAAAGGGAGAAAAAGAGTCTTTCACAGCAAGGCTGATTTTAATGACAAGTTGTCATTGGAAATGCTTCCCAAATACTTCTCTCTCCTTATATCTTTATTTTATATTATTATTTGTCAGTCGCTGTCCTTTATCACTACATCTTAGATAAATTTCCATTTTAAGAAGCTGGTTGCTGTGGCTTGAACAGTAAAATCAGCTCTGCCCATTGGACATTTTTAGTCTCAAACACTGAAGAACCTTGTAATGCTGCCACTAAACGCTGAACTGTACTGTGACGTGGAATCTCACTGCTTACACCTCTGTTTCAAAGACATGCCGGTAGCTTTTTACATCAGATCCCCAGTAGAACTGGTTATTTTTTTCTAAAATTTCAGTCTGGCAAAAATGCAGAAAAATGTAATTTGCACTATAAGTTTTCCTTTTTTTTTTTTTTTTTTACCCCAGTAAATCTTGTCAACACTGCATCTTTTCACTCAACCTCAATTTTCCAAAATACAGAACCAAAAATTCTAAAATGTCAGAACATTTGTTGTTTTACCAACTGTGTACAGTGGTCTAAGAAACAACACTAATGCTGAATCATAGTAAGAAATGCAGGGTTTTAAGTGAAATGCACAAAAATGTTAAAAAATTGCTCTCAGGGTAATTATTTACTTTGGATCAAATGGAAGAGGTTTATTTGGTATTTCTTTAATCTGAAAAGTTCCCAAAATTGTTTTCACAAATCTTCTACCTCTTTAAAACACTTTTTCTCTGAAGATTGCAGAATCATTTTAAAAAAAGCAAAAATGGTTTCCTTAAGCTAGAACTAATTTTATTTTGACAGTAAAAATTTTTTGAAGCAATTAATAATTCATTTGGATAATTATACATGGTCATTTTCAAGTAATCTGGTGACTGTGTTGCCCTTCACCTTTGCAATTCCTCTGTGCATCTGGTCATCATCAGATGTCTGATTTCTAGAAACGGGTAACACAATAAAATCCTATAAATAAACTCTTAATTTTTATTCCTATTCAAACAATAATTCAACATGTTCTTTCTGTATTTGCTTTCTTGTCCAACTTCATCCATTGAGAAAATATTTTTTACTTTAAGAAATAAATTTACTGGCAAGAACATTTGACAAAATGTAATTTCAAACCAGTATTGCAAAACATTCTGAGACAACAAATTTTACAACAGGTATTAGTTTCATAAATCTGATTCTGGAAGATAGGTTCATCCAAATTATGAAAAGAAAAAAATGTGAAGACATCTATCTGTCAAGGTAAACCTATTGGAATTATGTATACTAACCAATTGTAGCTGCATACTCAAATCAAAACCATAAGCAAACAACAATAGAAAAAAAAATTTAAAATGATAAATCTCTTTGGGGATATATTCTTAAATCAGAAAGAGAGCTACTCTTGATTAATTCCTCTTCTGCTTAATGAAACAAGTAAAACAGTCCAGTAACAATAAAGAGAAATTGTGTCGGTTCAGCAGTAGGAAAGGACTTGAACCAAATCCTGGCCCTACCACTGAATAAAATCCTAGCTGCTGGGAAGTTAGGATCCAGAGCCAAGCTATAAGGATATACTCACAGACCAGAGCAAAACCCTTTACAAATCAGGAGATATTTGAGCATTATTGCACTACAGGGAAAGCGGGATGTAAATCTGGATTTGCCTGCAAGGTTTACACATGACTCTGTTCCAGGTGGCTACTATGAATCCTGGGTGTGGATGCTGGAGCACAGGCACCCAGACATTATGCATTGAACAGTTATACTTGGATTTATTTATTTCATATCTGTTAATTCTCTGGAAACAGACTTTTAGTGATAAATATACTACTGAAGGGTAGCTGCTTCCATCTTTAGATGCTGATACGGGCTGAGCTGAGAATGCGCTGGGTGGGTGCTGCAGTAAGTAGAAATAAATAGCATTGATAGAGTTTCTTTGTTCTACACAGAATAACGTATGTGATTCCTTCTCATGAGCGATCGTGAAATGATCAGAGGGCTGGAGCACCTCTCCTGTCAGGACAGGCTGAGAGAGTTGGGGTTATTCAGCCTAGAGAAGAGAAGGCTCCAGGGAGACCTTATTGCAGCCTTTCAGTACTTAAAAGGGTCTTAGAAGGAAGATGGGCACAAACTTTTTATCAAGTCCTGTTGCAATAGGACAAGGGGCAATGGTTTTAAACTAAAGGAGCTTTAGATTAGACATAAGGAAGATTTTTTTTTTTTACAATGGAAGTGGTGAAACACTGGCACAGGATGCCCAGAGAGGTGGTAGGTGCCCCTCCCCTGAAACATTCAAGGTCAGGTTGGACAGGGCTCTAAGCAACCTGATCTAGTTGAAGATATCCCTGTTCATTGTAGCGGAGGTTGGACTAGACAACCTTTCCAACCCAAACCATTCTATGATTCTGTGATTCTTATGAGGAAACCTCCATGAACTCCCTTTCCTCCTCCAACAGCAATGGTCTCTAATTGCAACTTACTACTCAAAAAAGTCTCACCATATTTGCAGCACCAAGGAAATGTGCTATAGTAATTCTGAGGCAGTCAAGGCCTCAGAGAGCTTATAACACACACTACCCAGAAACATTATGTATTTAGCTGTCAACTCTTTTATGTAGGGAAGGCCATCCCTCAAATTTGCATGCAAGGACTTTAAAATGCATCAGAAGAAATTGAAATATCTGTGGAGTTTCAATAAGATCATTATTTCTCTCCTCGTATCTTGGAGGACTTTTCCTTATTTAACGACACCAGACCTGAACAGAGCGTGAAGGCAGTACCAATTACATATCTGCAAGAGCAGTATCTTTCACCCTCTGGGCATGCCTCTGGTTGCCCAGAACAATCACATCCTCTGCTGGTATATGGCTCCCAGATTAGAAAACAGTTGGGTTTTCTACTCATCATCTTCCTCAGTTACTCATTTGCGATGTTGTGAGCAAATGCAGAACTGTACCCTGTATATATTACACATAAAATTAATCATAATAAACTATTCTCTCCTCCTGTGACACCTTCCTAGGGATTCTCTTCAGAAGAGAAAGGCTTTAATGGCCAGCTCTTACTGAGGTTCACCTTGTTCGCTTTATCACTCACAAAGGAGGATGTCATACAAGGGAGAAATTTAGTTCTTGGAGAGAAGGTGCCTTGCTCTGAGCACTTCTGGCAAGGGAAAATTTAACAGTTTTCAACAATAACTGGCCTACAATCTAAGCTGATGTGAAGCGAGGTAATCCCCCAGAAGTATGTGAAAGGATGGCATCATACCAGCTGAGGAGTTGCTCCAGAAACTCTGCAATCTAAGGAACTGCTCTTAGAATAGACATGTATGAACTAGCCCACCTAATCACATTTTGTTGAAGAGCAACTCATGGTTAAAAATAAGCGTGTTTTCTCTGCACAAGTCCAAAGAGCTTATGACCAGAAATAATGCTCTTATCTTAGCAACACTGTATGAAGTTAGAGGACAAGACAAGGGCACTGCCAGTCGGAAGGCAGATAGAACTGCTTTACCTCAAGTGGCTGTTGCATATCAGGCAGGTCACAAAGTCAACATGCAAAGGATAATGCAACACAAATTTATGCCAGCCAGAGATCCCACAGGATGGGTTTGAGATCTATTTCCAGTGGCCAATTACAACAGATGCAATTTGTCCAGCAAGTATCCCCACAAAGAACAACTCTGTCTTGCAACTACTTTTGCAACTGCTAAAGTAGACAAACCATTTGATAAAGCATTTGAGGTGAATTGGCCCAGCAGGAAAAACACCTTTTAGAGACCAAGAGATAACAATTAAACATCCATTTTCCAGGGAGCTATGGACTTTTCTTCCTGTAGAGGCAAAGCAGGTTAAACACAAGCTGGCTGAAGATGGTCAGAACCAAGTTATGCGTTCACAGAAGGCTGAAGGGGCAGCAAATGACACATCTATACAGTACTTTACAAATGGTGCTGAGCGCCACCTAGTAAGTCTGCCAAGGGATGGGGAGTGTTAGCTTGTTCTCAGCACCACAGTAATGGAGTTGCCTGTTTTTCAACGGTCTTGAAGAGGAAGCAGAGATAGTTCTCTTCTGCTGGCAAAGGCTATATTGGCATCTCTAGAGCTGCCTCCTGAACTAGCCACCCACACCAGTGCCATATCAGATGTGCAGAAGAGCCATAAGGTAACAAATATTTTTCTTCATTGTAGGACTTCATGGAAGAAAGACACACCAGAGAAATGCTTCAGAGTACCACAGCACTGATTGTGGTTCTCCTCAAGCATGGCTAGATGATCACAGTTTACCTCATGAGCACAGTTTCCTACCTCTGCTTTGTGTTGCCTGGCTGTCATCTCCGAGATCATCTTCTCCTCCATAGGTTCGAATGGGGGATCGGGCATAGGAATGCTTTTGGATAAGGCTCTCCACGCTTTCTCTGTGAAAGGAAACAACCTACTGCGTCAGTGCATCCTAAACAACCTCCTAATTCATTAGGTTAAATACAAAGAACGGGCTGCCTTTTCCCCTGTCCAGGTCACAGCTTTCTCACACTGACTCTCCAAAATTACTTAACAAAAAGGGTTACCTCATAGCGTGTCACTGGAAATGCCAAATTTGGCCCGCAGTGTTTTAACACTGCTGATCACCTCTTACCTGTGTGGTACTGCTTCTTCAGCAAAGCAGAGTGAACTTCCCACTACATTTCCTGGATGTGTTCCCAGACAGGGAATATGAGACCAGCACTCTTCACAAATTTGAAAACGCAAGCTCTGGGGTTATTTGTACGGAATGATCAGTCTGGGTTCAAAGCGACACCTGTGGTCCAGCTCCTTTCAAGCAAGCTTTCACATCACACATGACCACCTCATCTGGTGCTTTCCCATTTTTCTGAAATCAGGGGCAAGAGACAGATGTGTCCAGGGACAGCTCTGCTCTAACCATGCTCTCTCAGCATCAGGGCCGAAGCCAGTTCGTAGCAGGAAGTCTACAGATACTACCGATCTCATGCCACGTCTATTCTGGGAGGTTAGACGTGTCTGCCAGGCCCCCGCCTCACTGGTGGCACAAAGAACTGAAGTCACCCAAACAATTTTTAAATAGAAGGAAGGCATATCTGCACGATAAGCCATAACAGTTTGTAAGGAAGATCCAACCTTACACGTTCCCGGCATGTTTCCATGTAAATAGGTGGCATTATACCAAAGATGAATACAACCTCGGCACATATCCAAAATGGCTTTGACCTTCTGTTCCCATTTAAGAAATGTAGGTAGCGATAGCTGTTTAAATCTACTGCTCGGAGAGGGTTTTGTCTGAATTTACCATTTGGCTGTTCATATTTGCTAATGCCCTTCGCTTGGAAAGCGTGGCTGTTGCAGAAATTCCAAGGAAAAACATTTTCCAAGTAACATGATAAATCACAATGGCACATGTTTTCCTTTCCTACAGAAAGCCCATTATGGTCATTTTGTCCTTGGTCTATCACTGGCATCATTACTTATGCTAGTCTCCTCAGAAAAAAATAAATAAAAAGGGGATCTTATCAAAGTGATTTACTTGTGTCAGGATTGGAAGTGGACTGAAAGCAATGGCAGTTCCTACATAGAGGATGATATAATTGAATTACTGCCTTTTAAGTGATTGAAAACAGTAGGCATATCGGGGCTATCTCAAAGAAGATTTTACAAAGAAAAAGACAGATGGCATTGTTTACATTATGTGCTGAATGCCTCTTGAAACTTTTTTTTTCCTGAAGCAGAATGTAAAATGCAAAGAATTTTACTTAACCAAAAAGACTATCTCAGATGAGCAGAGAGTAACAGAATAATGAATTAGACTAGTGTTGTCTGAGCAATTTAGATACCAGTCTATAAACATATTCATAACCAAATAATTACTAATCTTTAAATGTCTGAAAATAAATGTGATTCAGGTGATCGCTTGTATTGTTTCTATTGACTTTATTTCTAATAAAGGTCTGCTTATAATGACAGACATTACAGCATGTAATAATATCCTGATGCAACAGAAACAATGCAGGCTCTAGTTTTAGTGCAATGGGCCAAATTCATCCCTAAAACTTTGGATCCAATGGTGGTTTGGGGATAAACTCACCCCAATAAATTTACATTTGAATTACCTACAGGGATTTAAAGCTAAATCAAATGCCCACAATTATTGCAGACTAAATTCTTTCCAGATGGGCTTGTATGCTAGACAGAGAACTCTATTATTCTATCTCTTAAAGGAAAGAGAGCAATGACTTCTTAGTGAACCCTGAATCTGCAAAGTTTGGAACCAGGGAACTATGTAGTAGGTTTATTTATTTATGTTTAATGTCGTAACATTGCAGGTAGTATGCTAAAGGTTTTAGAAGACTAATCTCATTCATTGGCACAAGAAGGAAAAGTTTTTATGGCAGAGGGAACACTCTAACAAGGAAACTTGGATCAGGGAAAGCAACTAATTTCACAAAAGCAGTTCCTTTTGTGCAGCTGGGACTTAATATTCAAAACTGTATATGCTTATCTTGCCTAACCATGTTGGTGGTTTATGCTATAATCACAACACGCCAACTAATTTTCCATTTTAGAGGTTGAGGCTGTGGTTCACGAGTGCAAAGCATTGAGATTCATACCAGAATTTAGGCACCTGGTCCCCATAGCCTTCAGGTGGACACTCTTTCCACATACAACACGTGCTGCATATAAACCTCCAAACAGACCTATGAAATGCAAAAGGCTGAGCAGGAAACCAACTAAGCATGCAAAATGAAACAAAGAAAAGCAAGAAGTGGTCTATCTTCTCCACTCATGAAGCACATCTCTGGTTATCCCACGAATCGCTGTTTCTTTGTTCTAGCAAAACAAGAGCTGAGGTCTGCACTCAGGTGTCCCACATCCTTGACAACTAACCTAACTACGAATTAAGGTATAACCTTTCCTTCCCTTTGTGTTTCAAAAGGAAGAGGTGGTGGCCTCTGCACCATGCTCAAATATTTCATGCTCAGAGAACACTACCCAGAGACCAAGTCTTCTCAGAGGAGAAAGGGGTTGCAACTCATCTGTCTTTGGAAACATGTTTCCCACACAGGTCGGAAAGAGGAGCTGAACCTCCTCCACCCTTTAAGGTGCTTTAGGGATTGCTCCAAAGAAGATGTGTAGGAGGAAGCAAAAAATTAACAACAAGATTTAAGTGCCTGTGAAATCTAATTCAAAACGTAGGAAAATGCTGACAATCTGGAACACATATTCCTTCTTGTACCATTTTGTCAACTGTCCAAAAGGACTTAAATCTCAAAATCTTCCGGAAAATTCTGTTTAGGGAAGTGTGAACTGTTTAGGATATCCAGAATATGGTGCTCTGTAGAGTACACCAATAAAATAAAATGTTTAAAGTATAAAAAAAATAAAATAAAATAAAATAAAATAAAATAAAATAAAATAAAAATAATAATAAATCAAGAGGGACAGACAATTTAAATCTCTGGCTTTATAGTTCTGTATGGAACATCTTCAGATATCTCAGTGTGGTTCAAAGGATTTATGGAAAAAAATTATTAATTACTGAATGATAAATCAATATTTGCCATTTTATGATTCCACTCATAAAGAAAAATAACAAGTGAAGAGTATGGTGGAGGTTTTTTAAAGCTTTCCTTTGGTTTTTTTCAGAGCTGATCCACACTAAACTGGCTGAAGAACAAAGTGACTACCAGTTACTCAGTGCTCAACTTCTGTACTTCTGTTACTCTGTTTGTGATCAGACACTTGTTATCTAATACTTGGCCCTAACAATTTTTAACTTTTAATGTATCTTAGAAATCCACAGTTTCTCCTATTAGCAATAAATTAGCAATAAAATTTGTTTTGAGAGATCACAAACTGCCAGCTGGACAAAGGCAAGACGTCTTCTGTCAAATTCTTTTGTGTGGTCTACCAACAATTTCTAGTCTTCCAGACTGCTCTTCCACTCACAGATATCTTGTAAATACCCAGAGGAGGGGGAAAACACACACACAGGCATAATATATTACTACGATTAAGCTGTGCTATGTGTACAACTGGATAATAATAGCAGATGACAGGCGGGAGAAGAGTGAGTTAGGGGCTGAAGCTGTTTGAGAAAAAGGATAAGGAACCGTGTGCCAAATGGAGAGGAAAAAACTAAGCGTATATTGGCTAGCACACACACAGAGAAGATGCTGAGACAGGACAAATGCGAGGAGAGGTAATAAGAAAAAAGAGATCAGGCTGTTCCCAGTGATCTGCATTCTGACAGAAGCACACCTTAAGCCCAGCCCTGTCAATAAACCTCTGCTTATCGTGAACGAAGCACTTCACTCCTTTGTGCAAGAAATAAACCAGGGAATTTTGAACCAGGAATCGAAGGAAGTGAAAGGTTGGGAGAATTTATCAATTAGCGAGGTTTCAGGGTGCACAGGGAGCATCTTGCCATTCTGCAGGTTTTAACCTCTTGACTGAACATTTCACTCTTGCCCCTGCTGGCAACTGATTTCAAAACTAAACTTCCAGCTCGGGATGCTTTATGTCTTGCAGCCACAAGCTGAGTAAACCTTGTTTAGTTAACACTGCCCTGTATGTACAGAGTAGTCTCAGAGGATCAAAAGTAGATAGGAAAATCCTGATGTAGCTGGCAAATGATTCGCTAACACTTTATAGACTAAACCTGAGATTTTGCCATGGATATGAACTGGGAGATGGTAGAAAACAGAGCTGACTTGGGAAGTGGCAGAGGAGTGAGACCCTGCATGTGGATGCTCGCTTCCTCTTGCTGTCAACCCAGATTACAGAAATTCTCTTGGGAGATGGTAAAATCCCAGATTACCCTGAGCAGACTCTTTAATCAAGATGAAAGAACAGTGCTTCTTTGTAGGTGGAAGCAGGCATCTCTTTGATGCTTCTCTGTGTCATTTTTTCGACTCCTTTTACTGTTACTGTGCTTCAGCTGTGCATTCACAGCAGCCTGGTGGATCACCATGACCCTGATTCTGTAGCACATGACCACAAGCCCTGCTGGTATAGAAGAGGGCCCACCTGGCCACAATTCACTGTCAACACTGGTGCTGCTACATGCCTGCATGCACCTGGAGCTATGGCTTTTCCTGAATTCCTGAATTTGGCAGAGAGTGCACCAGGGGACAGAGACGGGCAGACTACCGTCTCCCTTTTGGATAAGCAGGCTTGAGGCAATATACTTGGGTTTGGTAGAAGGTGTTAGAAAAGCTAATCTAGAACTAGCTTGCTGGAGCCAGACCTTGGTTAGTATCCATCTTAGATCTATACCACTGCTCCAAAGAGGATGGAGTCGATGCAATAGGCAGCCACGCATGTCACTGGCAGCCAGGTTCAACCGCCTTTGAAGACCACGTGCAAAAGCCAGGCTGTGTTGAGAAAGAGCAGGTAGCAGAGCCAGGCGCTCTGAACTCATACCCTCTGCAGAAGTGGCTGTCTCAGGAATGACTGCAAGAAGTACAAATTTCTGAGCAGAGTTGAGCAACCTGTAAGCATTTTCTCTTTTTTACCCTTACTATCCAAGTGCTAGGTAAACAAAAAGGTAAGGATAACCTCAGAATCCACTCCCCGATCTTGGTGTCATGGGGTTTGGTTTTTTAGTTTGTTTTTTGTCTTTTTCTTCACAAGAAAAATGCAATGTTAATAAAAAATAAAATAAAAAAACCCCACAAAACACAAAAAACAGAAAGAAAATAGAAACATAAAACTGACAACCATGTTTTGCTTGGCCATTCAGTTCAACACAAAGAAAAATACAGAACAGGATATAAAGTGTATGAATTATCAGTTTGCAGCCTGAATGACTTCTTTAGTTCTGCATTTCAAAGGTTTCCTTTTTTTGTAGCTGCCAGTTAGTATGTTTGGAAGAAAGCCCAGATAACAGAAGACATCAGAAGTGAGGTGAGGTGAAGACAGATGGAATAAATGGGCTGAGAAGGCACAAAAATAAACTTGTCGGAAGTCGCACTGTAGTAGAACTTTTTTTTTTTTAAGGGAAAAGATGACTAATTTGTCCAAGACACAAGTGCTAAAAACAAGTCTGTAAAAAAAAAAAAACCAAACCCACAAAACAACAAAACCCCAAAACAACAAAAACCCAAACCCAAACAAAAAACCCCCAACACAGCAGAAGGAACAAATACATTTCCATAACAGCAGCTATGAGCAAACAACAAATGCCATTAGAACCACTATTTAGATATCCCTCTGCCTTCATGTTCCTGGGGCTTTTAGTTGCTATTTTACACATTTACAAACATACGGACATATTAATTTGCTACATATAGTTGCTCTTATACTGGTAGATGAATATTACAGACTGACCCTAGGAATCTAATTCAGCTCTGACATGGTATGGACCAAATCCTCAACCAGAACAAAGTAGCTCCATTCTACTGCTTGGGTTAGAGCTGAGCCACTTCCAACCGGGAGAAGAACCAGGGCCCATCAAACTACGTTGGCTCATGTGAGCTGAAGTTTAATTTGGCCCAAAAGCTAATACAGAGCCACCAAGCACTTTCACACAAAGTCAAAACTACTGGGTAACTGTTGGATGAATGCAATACTCTAAGAATATAGGCAATTTAAAGAAAGAAGTGAAATGAGAATTAAGTTATGAAAAATCTAGGTTTTGATGATTGCAGGAGAAAGAACAAATGTATCTCCAAAGAGGTGTTCTCCCTAAACTTGGGACTTCACTTCCACTCCCATCCTACATATCAGAGTTGATCTCCCACAGCTGGTCGCCAACATTCACAGACCGAGAACTAGCTGAGGATAAAAGAGCAGCTGGTGAGTTTGACTTGTTGGAGAACTATGGCAAAGCCCTACTTAACTGTGGATGTGGGAGCAGGTCATAGAGAGAATAAATTTCTGGCTGTTGGCAGGGTGCTTTCAAGAGTCAGGGAAGTTCTGCTAGACCAGCAGTAAAAAGCAGGAATGGGGGGAAGACAGCTCTGTGGGGTGCGCAGGGAAGGGATGGAAGAGAGGACTGCTGTGGACAGCACATCGTTAAGCACATGATTTGACTGCTACTTCAACCGAGCAGTGCCCATATCCGGGTATTTGCATCCATTTCGCTTACAGCCTTGTAAGCTCGTACAATGTACTTCCATATCGCAGACACGAAGTTCCTCAGGGGAAAATTCAGAATCTGATTACCATGCAAATCCAGCTGGGATGCTAGGATGCTGGGATGCAGCTCTCTTACTTACTTCACCCATCCACCAATCCTTCCTTTCTCTGCCTAAAAATTTCTTGAGTGTGCAGCCATACTTCTCCATGACCTAAGATATTGCCACTTGAAGTACTGCCTACCAGAAGCACAACTGGACTTGTGCAGATGGGTACACTCCCTTAGCGCTCTTTAACAGTTAAAAGTCCACACCATGAACTTGCCTATCACATGCTGGATCAAATACAGCAGCAACATTCACATCATTATTATGATCTGTCAATTCTCGTTTGATCATTATTTTACGATTCAGTAGTTCCGTTGACTCACACTCTTGAAATGATCACCCTTTCCATGGGATTGTTTGCATGATATTTAATTTTGATGGGTTTATTTATTTATTTATTTAAAGGCTAATGCTTCACAACAGCTCGAAAGATAAATTCAGATAAAAAAATTAATGTGTTTGGTTCTGATTTTGCATCCTTCATGGCTTTGGCAGTTTCTTCTTAAGCAGAAGCATAAAGGTGTTCCCTTAAAGCCTATCTCCAGAGTGAATCGCTCATAAAACCTGCATTAGTCTTTCCCACAGAGGTTACCATTAAAAAAGATGGCGCTCATCCACATTACTGCATTTGGCATCCCGTAGTCAACACCACAGTACGTTAAGCTCCACATTCTGATAATTGCTGCTAAATGTTCAGTTTTTCAGTCACAACCACTGTGGGAGCCTTTTTATAACAGAGGAAATGTAAATACCACATAAAAAGATCAAAAGGTGAATCAGCAACTTATCTAAATCACGGTCGCCCCAGATAAAGTCTGCCCCATTACCATAAATAGTTTACCACAAGTAATGTACGGAAAGAGTTGGTTGTGGAAGGAATCTTACATCCTACTGAAAATTCGGTGTATACCAAACTCATCCAAGATTTTTTCAATTGTTAAAAGCTTTGTATACATAGCTATGAGTATAAGGAAACCATTGTAAGGTATTTAGGTAGGAACAGAGGAAAACACAAGCACTTCAGTAGCTTTGCTGTTGCCTACCTCCTCTTCCATTTTGCAAATTTTACTACCTTTACATGTATTATTTTAACTCCAACACATATAATGCAAACAGGTTTAATCCTAAAGGCATTTGCAGCTTGAATTTCCTACACAGGGATCGTAAATCTAGAATGGGAAGCCTGAAATCGTTAAAGTCACATATTTATAAAATCATATTCAATTAGGTTAAAAAAGTGCAATTTCTGTCATCATGTCATAAAAAGATGTGTTTTTCTCTCAGATCTACTATAAAGAAAAGCTCCCTATATTGTTACAGATAGAGGCTGTTTTCAATCAGTTACAAGGAGCAATCCAATTACTGGATGGTTTAGTGCAGTAACT
Organism: Chionis minor; assembly: GCA_013398295.1. Classification (NCBI taxonomy): domain Eukaryota; kingdom Metazoa; phylum Chordata; class Aves; order Charadriiformes; family Chionidae; genus Chionis; species Chionis minor. The sequence goes on along the minus strand of VZSF01001160.1, from coordinate 159,541 downwards.
GACTCCAGACTAATTTAATTTCTTTAGGTCTCTAAAGATCAATTGATCTGATTTGTTTCCCTCCCCAAAGGCTGTTTAGGAAAAAGCAGGCTTAAATACCTGGAAATGAAATACAAAGCTCTGTACACTTTCACACTACTTAGGTCATTCGGAAAAGCTGGAACTCGCGATAAATGAGTGCTCTCTTGGCCCTAACATCACAGGATGCTTTCCAGGAGACCACTGGGATCATGGCACAGTGCTGCAGAATATGCATGCACGCGCTCTACACAGGCCTGCTTAGGAAGCAGTGCATGGAAGGTATTTTCACAGCTTTTAGATAACTATTTAATTTTTTCAAGAGCTGTGCAAACGTGCATTTGGCCTGCATAGTCTTTTCCCTGGCTCATAAATATTTTTCTCAGACAGTGATCTTGCAGAAATAAGTTTCCAACTAGACCTAACAAGAGTCATGCTGTGCTATTCAATGTATCACCTCTGTCTTGTAATGCATGTCACCATGGACATCGAGCAAGAAATTCTTCCTGTTGTCATCTCTCACTCTGCTATTTCTTTTGCTTTCTATCAAATTCCTGTAAGCAATTTTGCTGGTGCTAAAATGAAATCTATAGAACCAGTGGGCACTTAGAGAATGACATTCTCATCTGCCGGAATATTTTAATGCTGGAGATGAATAAAACCTTTGGTATTTCTGGGCCGTATCAGATAATTTATGAAATTTTCGGTCTCCTACCAGCCCATTTGCATGTTAGGCTTTTACTGTCTCATTACCTGATGTGTTGTGCAGCAGATTTCATTTTTTAAAATATTTTTATTCCCTGATCAGGACTAAGCTTTCCTATGCAAGTCAAATAAGACCTTACCCAAACTTGTACTCTCAAACGTGGAGTTTTAATATCATTTCAATACTTTTCACATTCTGTTTCTTGTGTTTATTGTAGATTTCACATTTGGCTACCTTATCTTTCATGGCAATGTTCGTGCTTGGGCGCAGCTGCCTGTCTCAGTCTCTATTCTTACACTTATCAATAAACAAAAGGGCACTTCAGTTTATGCGCAGCGTTTCTGACTCCATGCCATGTGCTGTTATAATAAGATGTCCTCTGGAAAAATTCCCTTCATATCCAGCACCGTGACAGTTGGTTCATCTGCACAGAGGCAGCTAAGTTTTTCTCCCTGCTTATCTATTCAGACTCTCAGCCCTTGCAAAGCTGTGTCATTAGATATTGCCTGTCTGTAAAACAAGGAAGCTCAAATGTGAAAAATCAAAGTCTCTTCTCTGCCTACAGATCCTTTCTTGACTATTTATTGCATACAAACGTGAGCTTTGGATGTTGTTTACCTTAGTACTCTGTCGATAGAGTAGGTTATGCTGTTTTAATTAAATCTGCTTGGGTTTTTTCCCCCATTTTCAACTAAGACTTTCACCCAGGAAGCGATTTGCAAGTATACACTGCAGTCTACGAGCCTGCTTTCCCAAATTACTGTTCTTTCACCCACTTACTCAATGGATCACTAATGATCCAGTCACTAGTAAGGTAAAAAATATACCGCTATTTCCCAGCTGCAGTCCTGCTTAGATTGATGTACTTGCGAAATGCTGTAAAGACTTTCTCTAGTTCTATGAATATGACTTCCTTGAGCAGTTTGTCTCCTATATACATCCATGAAAGATGCTTCACGGATACATCTGGATATCCCCACATAGGAGCCTAGAGGGTTTTGGCCTTTCCAAACTTTCTTGCATGATTGTGCGCTCATAGGAAAATTTGGCTGTGCTATATCCATCGCCATCAAGTTCTTTTCCAGCCTAAAAGATGCAGGCAGCTTAATTTGCTTCATTTGCCAAACTATTTGACACGGTATCATAAAAATGTGACGTGCTGGAGAACTACCAAGAGATTGAAGTTTATTTCCTTCTCAACTGTGGGTTAATGCTTCTGTCCCTATGGCAGCAGTTGCTTATAATGAGCTGTACACACACAAAACTCAACAGTTTCCAGATAAAGCTTTCCCCTGATGCAGCCTGCAGTACAGTTTTGGTGAAACAAAAATGGCATCTTTGTCGTCAGAGTGGGAGTTATGGGATTTGTCCTGATGGCAATAATTGCTGACTTCAGTGTCTGGGACTGCTGAATTTTATTTTGGGAAGGTCCCCTCTCTCTTTTCCACTGTGTGGAGCAGTGGGGAGCTATAAAGATGTTTTTCACAGGACCACTGCCCTTGTTTCCCAGTGACCCAATTCACAGCCCTCAATAGGATTAAATGGCAATGATAAGAAAAAAGCTTTTCATTCTGAAGTTGTAAAACTGACCCTCTCCCCCCGTCAAGAAGCCCCCTCAAAACGATGAATATATCGGCCCCAACTGGAACAGATGTCAAAACTCAAAACAGCTCTTTCTTCATAAAAGTTTGTAAGTATTTTTAGAGGAGGTGGAGGAGGCTTACTATATGCAACAAGATAACATTAAAATGCACAGCTTCTCAGGAGTTGAAAGGATGCTTTTCCTACAAACTCTCTCTTCTCTTTATCTTATCTGCACGGAAAGTAAACAGAAAGTCCCCATTACCTCTCGATATCAGTGAGTCTGGAAGAGTCCCGGAATCCTTTAGCAAAAGGGTTGCTGTCAATTTTCAACTTGGTTATCTGGAAACACAGAAAAGAGCAATGCAACATGAATATAGTGTTAAGGTACGGCAGTGTACAAAGTGTTAACCAATCCATCCTCCTGACTTCACTGCTAATTTTATCCATGCTGTGTGTGGAGTGTGCGTGCTACTCTTGATACGCTGCAAAGCTGGGGAGGCAGACCAGGGTGTATGTGGCAATGGAAAGACTGAAGGCACAGTGGGCTCAGCCTTCGTGTTACCCAGAGCACGAGGAACCCACCCACATACAACATCATTGCTTCCAAGTACTTTAACAACGTGACTCAGGTTGTCTTTTCCACCGGCAGTGCACAGCACCCTGCCAACATCTCAGCCTCGTCGTAACTGCGTATCAGCTAGTATGAGCCCAAACCAGGAGCCGCTGTCTGCAGACCTGAAGGTGTTGCTTCAGTTCAGCTCCAAATTATTTATTTATTTATTTACTGGGATGCAAATGTTCTCAGCCAGACCTACCAGCCATCACATAGGGACAATTTAACTGGTTTTGCATAGAAAAAGGCTGAGGAAGGGAAGAAGGGAAGGAAAATGGGGGCAGAACACAGATTTAAAGTGACAGAGCCTGGGTTAAAGGAGTAACCTCGTTAAAATCATCACAGTCCTGGAAAAACGGAGCTCTTCTAACCAAAACTCTCCTCCCGTCTTCAAATGCAGCTACAAACCTGCTCAGTGCATCCTGTCAGCCTTTCCACTCTGCCAGAGTAACCCACTGATCAGGAGTCCCTCTGCTCTGAAGCATCACGGCTGCCCTTAACTTTGCAGTGAAACTTTTCAGGAATAGCTGGTGGTTTCCACTGTGCTTTTTTTGGGAGCAGGAAAAACAGACACCATCGCCCTTGTGAAATTTTCTAGCTGTCCAACCAAATGAGATTCGATGAATAAAACCTGAGACATCATCATAATATTCAGATTTTCCAGCCATACTTCTTCCAAGAAGTAAAAATAAAACTGCGAGTGCGAGTTAGAGCTTGATGAGGGACAACACAGGACCTGTCCTGCAGGGCAGTGAATGTCATCAGCTGAAGCCCATGAAAATCAATGGCGCTCAGCATTTCATACTGAGCAGCTATGTCAGCCTGGCTTTCCTCAAAAAAAGCCTGTATTGGAGAGGCCACAACCTCATTTTTAATAGCTGGCCCTTGGGACTCAGAAAGAAAAGGGAGCTTTTCCAAATCCTCAAACAATCAAATGCTCTCATCAAACAAAGGTATTTCAAAATAGGGTGGCTTCTCCTCCAAAAATTAAAATGAAAAATAAAAAAAAAAGAGGACAACTGAAGCCAACTTTTCATTCTGAGAAAGAGGTCTGCTGGGAGGGAAACACAAAGAGGGAGGGACAGGCTTACCAAGACAAAATCTAAGTATTTATTTATTGGCCTGCAGTACATCAATGATGTGCTGAGCAGCTGTCACTGACCTGCTCTGCAGCCCTGGGAAACTGACTGCACCCCTGGGCTGCTGCCTTCCCTGCCCGGTGTGTCGGGTCCATCCAGGGGCAAGCTCTCTGGGGAGGGTCCTTGCTTTGAGGCACGATGCAAGAGGCATCATGGCTCACTGGTTGTTCCTAAGGGCTGGTGAAGCAGCACGGGACCTCAGTGCTGGCTGAGGGTTTGAGGCCGTCTCATCACACAGGTACAAATGACGGAAGCTACCTTGAACACCAGCCTTGCCACAGAACCTTGTCTCATCCTACTCCCAAGGTATCCCTGAGCCTTTGTCTCATGGTGATGTTGCGAAGAGCAGCGGGTTAGTGCCTCTCGTACAGCGAACATTGTTATGGCAGCATTTTGAAAACTACCTTGAACAAAGACAAGTTCTAACTAGTTCCATTGACTTAGATCACCAACACAGCGAGCCAACTGCACTGCAGAATAATAAGGATGTCTATTCATCTCCTGAGCGTATTTTCACCAATCAAACTTCCATTTTCCTAATATTAAAGATTTGGTATGACATCAGAAAAGAAACTTTTTGTATCCACCGAAGCCAGATGAGACTCACGATCATTTATTGCCATATTTTTCCTGAGAGACTGTCTCACAAACAATCAGAGAACATCTGCTAGAAAGCATTTTAAAATGAAATCTGACCTACAATTCAACTCTGTGGCAGTGGTTTGACTGTTTAAATAAATGTATGCCCTTTAAATCTTAAATTATGAGATAGTTTGTTGAAAGTGTAATGTATTTAGCTTTTATCTAATAACCTCCATAAATGTAATCACCCCCTCCTTAAAACAGTTCTGAAAGAAATGGCAAAAATGAAAAAAGGCTCCATTTTCATTAGTCATAAATAAAATGACAGCATCAACCTCTAGGGGTTCCGGAGATGTTCCATTGAGAAATCTACCAGGATTCAGTGTATGTGCTTTGGGAAGGTTAGTTTAGAAACACCTCTGGTGTAAATAGTGTCAGTAAACACAAATCCATCCTACAGAAATAAATTCCAGGTTTAGCTGGTCTTGTGCCTGTTACTATTTTGCTGGTTTCTACAGAAAGTTGCATGGAAAAATCTAACCGCCTGTCCAAACATTATATTCTTGAGATTGCCAGGTGCTGAATGCATTTTCTGTAGCATTCAGATACAAACCTGAGTTTAAAATCAATACATTCTGTTATTAAAGCCTTAAAGCGGGATATGTGGTCTGTCATAAGGACTGACTTAATACTGCTACCATTACCTTCATAGCTTATTTGGCCCCCTATGCAGTAGTTTCGTTTTATTCATAGCGTTTAGAAATCAGTAACATTTGCTTCTTAATAAGAAATGCAGACTTCTTTAAATAAACCAGCAGGTACCTTGGCTCTGTGATGCTGCCTGCCCACATGTTTGGATAGTACTTTTATTTGTCTTAACTTGGGGGAGTTAGAGAGGGAAAGAGATACTTTTTCAAAGTGCTATAGTCATTAACCCCTTAAAACACAATCTAAATTGCACTGAAGCCAGCAATGTGTTTCCACTGACTTAAATATTAAAGCCTTATCCACTGTCAAGCAGAGCCTCTGCTCTCTGATTGTTTATATACTTCCTAAAACTACTCATTAGGAACCCATTGTTATGATCTCCTCCATTTTGTATATATTATTCACTGGCATGCAAATTGAAATTCAGACATCTGGATGTAATCTGGGCAGCCTCTGAAAAGCATATCTCTGAATGATTTCCCTTACGTTTGAGCCTTACAGCTTAATTAGTCAACTTTTTAAACCCATGAAATCATCATGTGCAAGCCAGAATATCTCTCAGCTAATAGCTCATGGTGTGAAAGATCACTGCAAATAAGAACAGTTCCTTAATAAGCTATAATTAGAATAGGACTAAATGATAATACACAAACAGCTTTGCATAGACAGAAGGGAAGACAAATGACAGCCTCTTTCAAGTCATCTTTACTTCCATGAATAATCCTCATGGCCCTTTGAAGTTAGTAGTACTATCCGTATACATAAGAATTACTCCTGAATATGAATTAGGCAGGACAAGGTCACTACAGACATTGGCATGGAAAGGTGGGTTATATCAGAAAGTTTCCCAGTTTAGATTGGTGGAAGGGAGTTTTCAGCGGGGTGGGATTTAGTTAAATCCATGGAAATTAGCAACCGTACTCACCAGTTGATTCTGGTAGGCAGTAACTGCTGTAAAAACTGTCTCTGGAAAGATAAATGTCCTGAACTCTTCCGATTTCAGATTTAGCAAAGAAGCTGTGTGATCCTTCTTCTTAATAATGTGGACCCTTGGCTGGTACTTGTGCATGGAGTTCAAAATGATCTGCAAGGAAGAGTGAGAAGGCACTGTCCTCAGCAGAAGGTTAGCAGGACCCTCCCTCCAAGGCTGTAAAACCGTAGGGGAGAAAAAGATCCAGTTAACACTGCAAGGGAGACATCTGAAATCTAACTAGCCAGGGGTTGATTTTCCGAGGAAAGTCTTCTGCTCTTTTGGGCAGTTCCAGAAAACGGAGCTGGAAAAGCAGGCATGCCCAGAGCTGGTTTCCTTTCACGCCTACGCCACTGGTGAGCGCACGTTTCTCGAAGCACAAAATACCTGTTCCTACAGGTGAGGTGTTTTACATACAGAACTTGTTATTGCCAGCGTGTGCCCCAGTTGGCAGGTGTCAGCTGCAAGTGTAAATATGTAACTTGAAAGCTCACGACCAGGAATCCATGCTTGCAAAGAATGTGCCATTGCAGAATGAAAACAGCTAAGAACCCCTCAAAAAAAGCCCAGAAAAAAAATAAAACACAACCAAAAAACCCGCAACCACCATCAGCACAAACCGGCTGGCCAAAAATAAAACTCCCCAGATCCTTTTACAGTGGCAAACCTCTAAAGCAAACTACTTTGTAGATGTTCTTCACCACAGACTACTGAAAATGAGAGCAAGGAGGGAAACCAGTACAGAACCCCAAAATGACCAGGTTTTGCCATTTTATCCTCATTAGTAATTGTTTACGAGCTCCCAAAATAATTCTAAACCTAATGTACCAACTAACCAGCTTCAACATTCACGGGAGTCAAAGCGAGAGTCCCACTTGCCTCAGTTACCACTGGCTGGAGGCCTGTTTGGCTGCTTCTAACCGCAGTATTACAATATAAGAAGAATTAAATACAGAGCTCGGCTCGCACCAGTCCTTGTTTTGGATATAATCACAGTCACAAGACAAAATTGGCAATGGTGTGGGTGGTTCTATTTTGCAGGGGCCGTAACAACGTTACAGCCAGCTCTGTACATCTGGAATAGCTAATGTGCATTCCTTGGGAAGCGTTAACTTCAGCTGAAACGCAGCAAAAGTGGTGCAGTATTTCGTGCTCAGTCAGTGGGAAAGGTTGCATGTTGCATTGGAAGGGGGAGCTTAGAGGCAGCTGTGTCACAGCTAAAATTTCCCTCAGTGTTTTCTTCGCCGCTCCTTCGGGACCAAATATTGCTATTACACACTGTGACTTTGGAGGGGGGCACACAGCAAGAGGAAACTCATTACAGTGATCGAGAACCACTGTCCTGAAAGGTTTGCATGGCCACTTTTACTAACTTAAGTCCCTTCTCAAATCACTTCACCGTTCTGTAAATGCATACGCACACCGGCAATTGCCCTTAATATCCTCAGCACTTTTCCACCTCTTTGTAAAATTCTGTCTTACCAGCCTAGTCACTTGGGCTGCTCTAAGCAGCTGAAAAAGACATTTTAAATGATGGTGCATGGATGGTGGTGAGCTGACTGAGGGTTTGGCCCACAGAGCTTGGCGCTTCCCGTTGCCTTTCATGGCCATATTATCCACGCCAAGGCCTTACATCTGATCAGCAGCCGAGCGGAAAGAGGAAAAGGCTGGGACAGACCAGCTCCCACACGTGCCCTTTCCCTTCACTCCTCTGTGAGCACAAGTTGTGATAAAGAAACTCAATTTCTCAAAGAAGACCACGTAATCCTTTAGACAAGTTTTCCGAAACCAAAAGTGCACATGGGTAACATCCCCTGCCACAATGCTCTACACACGCGTTCCCACCAGAGGCAAGTCGGGCCATTCATGTCCAAAGTAAGTACCAAATGCAGCCAGGAGGTCACAAAAGGCTCATGGACAAGGTTAAGGTCACTATTTCCTTTTCATGAGGGTCTGTGTATGCGGTGCTCTGTCTGCACCCCCGCGCGGTCTGCTGATGCTGCAGCACTCACTGATACTGAAGTCACAAGGACACTGCACAAAGATATCCCTCAATATTCATGCATCTTCTTATGTTATGACCATCAAAACAGCTTAAGGGATTTAGATGCACTGGGTGCATCCAACGGTGGCCTCAAAGTCCAGGCAGTCCCCTACTTGCGTGGTGAAAGTCCCTAATGCCAGCTCTGCACACTCATGCTGGTGTGCCCAGAGAGAAAGACCGAGCGCACATATAGTTATGGCAGTCCCCCGGGACACACTTACTGGCAGTATGGTGTGGTCACAGGCCCCCAGCCACCCCATCTGCCTTTGCGGTGACAGACTCAGGCAGGGGAGATGACCAGGATCCATCCTTACAGGATCCTGCTATCTATAAGGTCAGGCAGGTTTGTAGGCATCTGGCTCCCACTGACTGCAGACCAGTCACCAGAGGCAATCTGGATGCCAGCTGCAAAATCCCCGAGGTGACTTTGAATTCAGGAACTATGCCGTGAATGCAGCTTCCACATTCACCGAAGAAGAGTGTTACCAGGCAAACTTTGCTTTCTAAAAGCATGGAGGGTCCTAACTTCTGCCAGGTTGACTTTCAAAAAAAACCCCAAACCTGGGTGTAACTCCTTGTGGGTATTCTGAAACCCCTGCTTTCACAGTTATTTCTTGGCCATGTTCACACCTTTGTGTTTGCTTTTGCAAACACTCATGTGTTTGAGTTTTGCTATCGTAAATGCCAGAAAAGCAATTACGATAATGTATACACTCATAGTTCACCTCGCCAGAAACCAGAAATGATGCTACCCCACGGAAGTGCAACCAAAACTCCTAAAAGAAGCAATCCGTGTGAAAAAACATCACCAGAAATCTGGAGGGGGAAAAAAAAAAATCACGTTTATAAATGTTCCGCAACCAGAAAAATGGGAATTACTCCCTTGGCTGTAAAAATCCAGAGACAGGAACCATTTCCTTCCTCTGGTAAGGATATCTGAAAGTGTTTCCATGGAGCAAGCTGTATGTCATGCACACAGAGATAAGACTTCTGCCTGATGCTTGGGGAGAATATGTACATAGCTATGGGGTTAAGCACGCTGCTGAAGATACACAGCAGAGATGCTTGCCAACTCCGAAAGTCTCCGAATAAGAGAAAACAAACAAATGCTAGAACAAACAAATGCCTCTCTTCTCTTCAGACTCCTCTTCAGGAAATGAACCACCCTACAAATAAAACACCACAATTACCTTAACAACCCAAACTGTCTTCTGGATGATGGAGAAAGCAAGCAACTAGAACAAACTGGAGTCAGGTTGGATCCGGCTTCTCTACTTATAACTAGTATTTAAAGGCATCTTTTAGGTCATTAAAACTTCCTCAGGAATCAACACGCCTTATCAAATGTAATTACGATTCTAGCAGGTCAATTAAAAAGATCTCATCAGGGAAGAAGGGCTCTTTCAAACCGAAGGGAGAGGTTTCAGGGGGCATTTCAACTCTCCCAGGAGCTCAGAAATGCCATTGGCCATAGCACAGTGAGCCCTCCTTAAAGAACGAATTTCTTCCTTACATCTACTGTTGAGCATCCAGTGATGGTATTTACATAGCTTCAATAAGGCAGCGGATAAAACTTGACACCCTAATTTGGAACACAGAAAACCGCAAAATATTAAAAAGGGAGTGCTCTGTGAAGGCGTAACGCCTGTCACACAAATCTCAACACGGGATCAAGCCCTCAGGGCTTATTCTTAACTGAACATGCAAAACTTTCCATCAACTTCAGCTGTCCAAAGGTTTTGTGTAAAGAGTGGGATCTACCTCTGCCGCTTCTTGGAAAGTGAATCAGGAGGCCGCATCTCATACGCTACGCATCATTTTCTCCCACTGCCTGTATTTGAGATGATTACGTCTTCTTTCTCTGTCACATGTCTCTGTTCCCGACAGCTTCTCAGACCTACTTCTTTTTTATGCTCATCTGGGCTTCTGGGAACTGCACCGCTCCTAACTAGTTTGCAATGTACTGCTGCGAGCGCTTTATTAGAGGCACACATGGCCCCTGTTATGATGAAAAATGCCTCTTTTTAAATGTGCACGTATACTGCTCTATCATCACTCGGTGATAGAGCCCACAAATCTTCAGCTTTGCCCTTCTACAGATTATGAAATAAAAGAGAGGGAGAAAAAGAAGACATTCTCTGCTAGTCAGGAAGGGAGCAACAGTAGGAAGCGAATTCAGGAAAAATATACCCACAGACAGAACTTTACAAAAAAACAACACAGAGGCATCTATCTGGGCTTGCTTTTTTTTTACAACTACTTCTGTTGGTTTTGTTTCCAGGATGTATTTTAAATGATCATGGCTGTCATTCAGTTTTTACGTCTTGAGTAACAATTTTCTTTCGGATGAGAAGCATTTGCACAGAACACAGCTCAGAGAACAGCCACTATCTCCCACAGTCTGAAAAGGCAATAAATACCACACTAGAGGAGGGACTTCTGATACCATGTATGCCACGATTATTCAGCTTTACAGGTTAGTTGCCCCTACACATGCTTCTGAGTTCAAAATCACTCCTCTCTTCCTGACACCTCATTTACTAACACTGCCTTTATGCTCATTCTTCTTAACTGCCCTGTTCACAGTCAACAGCCCTTTCAAATCCATCCCCCTGCTCCTTCAGCCTTCCCCTGGGGAACCACAGAGCCCAGAGGCAACATTCTTAGCTCTTCCTTTGCAATCTGGAGGTGCTACCAAGCCGTTCCTGCACTTCACAGGCACTTTTGGGGAGGGAACAGGACATACAACACTTTTTCTTACCACCTACCATTAGACAGTCAGGTAGCTAAAGGACTTGTCCCCACTGAGGGAGCATAGCAGGAGCTCATGGCCACCAGCTCAGCATCTTATTTACCAGCTTCCAACCTCAGGGCTAGTGACAACAAACTAGTACTAATCAGAGCTGGGACCTGTCACCTTTAGAGGTCCAAGTCCACCCTGTGGCACCTTGACTTGCAGGTAGCCTAGTTATTTCAAAGGCAACTGAGGCACACTTATTTTTATAATTCAATAGCCCTTGCTTTGGTGTCACATCAGTCTTTTCTGCTGACTCTGTGCCCGTGATGCACTGACTCCGGAAGTACAAGAGCTCTTACTGATGGACCCAACCCTAACAGGTTGACTGTAACAAGGGGGAGCTTCCAAGCACACATGGAAAAGCATGTAAGCTTGCTAGCCAGCTCACATGGCAGAGCATACTGCCAAGTCACAGCAAAACATGGGCAGAAGCATGACTAAAAGCTCACCTGCCTCCCTTCTCTCCCTCGCTTCGATGCTCAACCGCCCCCTGGACTTGTCCCTGATGGATGTTCTGCCTCTGACAGCAGTAGGCGCATGATTTGAACACTTGCATTGACCTGAGCTCTACCTTATGAAAGGTGAAAAACTGATTTCTGAAGTCACCTGTTCCTCTGCAACAGAGATTAAAACCCAGCACGTTTAAGCTTCAGGCAGTGTCCTCCATTACTGCACTACAAAGGGCTGGTCAAGGAAGACGTAACATGGGGACCATGGCAGCCTTTCCCCATTGTGGTCTCTCTCCCAGAAGCTTAACCTGGTGGCACAGGTGGGTAATTGCCCTGTTGTGGTTCCCTTACCCTTGCCGACCAAAGAGGGCTACTCACGTGGCCGTGCTGATCCAGCTCATTGTTGGTGAGTTTGACTTTCTCGAAGGACACCATCTGCTTCAGCAGTTGCTCTCCCGTGAACGGGGAGTCAGGGTGCACGTACAACCTGAAAAACACAGGGAAAAAGGTCTGCGCATAAAAATCTCACCTCTTGGCTTGTGCGTGGGCACCACCTCCATGTGAAATTTAAAAGCCTGTAATATCTTGCTTTGGGGATATGCAGTGGTTTCACAGACGTGGATTTCCTGAGGGCTTAGGGTAATACAGAGTTGCTACTCGAACAAGACACACACAGTCTCCCCCAAATTAATGAACTCCTGAAATACAACCATTAATGAAAGACGGTAAAGCAGATTACTTGAGTTGTTTAATTCACTGGAACATAATGAAGAATCCCATGCCCAAGTGCTAGATTGCTCTCTAACCATACCTATTATTTTATCTAGTTATCTAAAATGGAGACATTAACATTCACTGTTATGTCTTTTCCCAAATGAAAAATTGATCATGTCTTTCCCCACAGCTGTACTAACAAGCACTTAAAATAACAATGACTACAGCTCCGAGAGAAAAAACATGGTGTCATTAGAGAGATAATGGGGGAATGTAGATAAAAATGCATTTTTCTTTATATGTAACATTAAGCCGTGATAATGATTTTAACCTGCACTCGATCACGTTAGCTGTGGTGACGTCTGTTTATAAGAGGTTGAAGGCTGCAGTCCAGCACAGTGGTCTGACATGAAAAAAATTAATTGCAGCTCTGTAATTAACAATCCACCACTTGGAAAATTAAGCAGAAGAAAAGGAAGCATAGAAGACATTTAGATACAAAGATAGAGACATTATGACTAGACTAGTTACAAGTGCCAGGCTATTTAAAAACATAATTTTATATAATATATATTATATATATGAAAATCATTTAACCCAAATGTTCTTTTCTGATAGTGAATTAAGAGCTGAACTAGACCTTCAGCTAGTGCAAACCAGACCTGTTCTGCTTCTGTTGGTGTTGGTGACCATTGCTAAGGATCTAACTCTCATTTCAGGTGATGTCTTTGGCCACACAGATGGACTTCCTCCATTAGGCAGGTGGGGCAGCAGTGAGACGTTGAGTTAGAAAGGTAAACATTTGTTGTTGTTGAGCTACGATTGTGCTTAGGCAAGAGGAGAATGGAAAAACCACTAAACCATGGGGCATAACTCTCTGATAGACTATGCTGATCCCTAATCAAGGTATGCCCATACTAAAGACTCCAGGGAGCACAGGAGTGCTCAAATAGGAAGGAGATTTGATCCTGCACTCTCTGTTTTTGCCAGCAGAATCCCCAAGCCACAGTGAAACTAAAGTTCTACCAACTCAGCTTGCTTCAGATGTGCAGGAAGTTTTCTTTACATTGATCCGAAGCACAGCTTGGCTGGTATAGCTATGTCCACAGGAGGGATGCTGAGCCAGGGTTCCCGTCGCAATAAAATATTCCTAGCATACAGGCATCTGCACTGCTATCAACTCTGCTGATTGCACTGCAAGGCTCGTGAAAAAAATTTGCTGTAGCTCAAAACCCAAGACCTGAAATCCTGTTATGTCAAAAGAATTTTACCTCTCCAGAAAATTAACTTTGCCTTCCTGTAAAAAAAGTGTGAAAATCTCAATCTTTAGACCCCTGAATTAGAAAAGGCAAAACAGAGTCACAAACACGTCCTGCAACTTTTCAGCCAGTCTTGTTGACTTTTTTTTTTTTTTTGAGCCTGACTCCTAATTTTGTATGTCTGGATAGCTAATAATGTTTACTGTGATCACAGAGTGTCAGGCTCAGCAAGGTTTGGCTAATTGGGACCAAAAAGCCAAACTATTTCAAATATGTGCTGGGGAGTGAGTAAAGATCTTCATGTGTCTAAAAGCTGGGCACACTTGTTTCACACCATAGGCAGTTAATGCTCAGCACGGCTTTCGAACTACAAAGTCCCTGGATGTTAGCAAAGCGCTAATGGGAAAGTCGCAGAAGGATCGGCACCTGAATATCAGTCACATAAATGTATTAATAGACCTCAATTTTCTTTACTGATTGGCTACACACCGTCGATCCTACTTCCACACGTGGTTCCACCTGGTGAACTACACCTACACCTGCACAGTCTCCTACAGCCTGAGCTTGTACGCCTTGGAGAAGGGGCTTCCAATCAAGACATATGGACCCCTGAAGTAGAAGAAGTCGACAAGAGGGCAAGCGTGTACGAGCAAACAGGTTAGAGAAATAAACGTGCACATTCCAGTGTGGCACACGAGTCTCCCCGAGAAGTTTGCGCAGGCTCTGCTGCCTAAAGGCCAGGCAGATGCAAGGGGCTGCTCGCTCCAATTCACAAAGGCTTTAGAAGCCATATTAGGCTGTGAATCTGCTCCATGGTATATAACGTTTCGTGATATATGCAAGGTTTGGGTACTGCGTCCTTCTTGCGTATTTTGGAATGCAACTCTGCTCTCCTATTTAGTTTAACAGTTGGTCTGGTCCTAGAAGCCCTGTGCATGCTGCTTTTATTACCTTAATGTCTCAAATAATTTGCCAAATATAATACCTTTTAAAGGTCTCCTACCTCGAGTTCTCTGCAACTGTGGAAACACTATAACTTCATTAAACAAATGATTGTAGCCAAATACAGTAAAAAAAAATAATAAAAAGACAGACTTTTGAGTGAGAGGAAGGAGGAGAAAAAGAAAGAAGAGGGAACAAAGGTACATGCTGAAACTTATTAAACTGATGTTTCACACAGTCTTAGCAATTTGGAAGAACAAACATAAAATATCACATAGGAATTCTATCCCCAGATAGCACTTTAAAAGATTTACAAAAGACTCTCTGAAAAGTATTTTTATTTAAGTGTTCGTTGCAACATAAACTTGTCTTAAACGTTGACAGCAGGAAGACAGGGATAAAACTGCGATTTGTAGAAAGTTCCCTGAAGGGCTAATCTTTCAAAGAGAATCACAGAATACTTATTAATTTTGGAACCAAAAAAAAAAAAAAAAGTTGTCTTAGCGTTGAAAGTTATTTTTATAATGGAAAGAGCAAAACATCTAACGGGTTGGATCCTGCAAAGTCTTACATCCGTGTATAATGTGACTCCTGAATAATTTCCTTGATGCCGTCGTGCCTATGCAGATGCAAGTAATGATGTGCATGGGGGACTGAGCGCCTGGGTACCAGTGCCCAGATGCTCAGCACACCTCTGCCCCTCGCTGACACTTTGCAAGTAAGGAGACCTAAAACTCTGTGTTTGGAGACGAGGAATCACGAGCGATGACTTTGCCAAGGGCTGCTGTTACTGGAGCAGGACCAAACCCATTTCACAATGGGAGGTGTACTGCTTTTAATCTGTTTGAGCAAGGCTGAGGCTTCCCACCTCAAAAGATGCATCAACACTCCAGGAAAAGCACTAGTAATAAAAACATCTGCACACCAAATCTCTTGACACCCTTTTCCTCACCGAACAGGGGCATACGAAGGAGAAAGTGCATAAATGGATACGTAAGTACCGTTCATACAAAGAAAAAGCAATCTGTGCCTGAGCTGTGATCAATGGTCTTTTGGCTAAGCATCCTGAAAATGAAACAGGAAAGGTACATTTGTGCACAGAGGGGCACAACATCCTGAAAATGAAATGACACAGGTATACATTTGCACACAGGGGCACTGACTCGATGGGGACCTTAAAGAGCTACCACGGAACAATGATAATAAATATTAAACTCCAAGAAGTTTTGACCCCAGCTCTAAACCAGTCAGTAGGGAAGTTATTATTCCAAGGATCAATCTCTTTTATTTCCTTATTGAACTAGTCTATGCTAGACAGTGTGAATTACTCGTCTATTTAAAGGTACCCCAAAAGGCACTTGAACAGAAAAATAGGAAGGGGAGAACCCTGCCTTAAAACTATTTGTGTCCTTCCCTTATTTCTTCTTTTGATGGTGACTCCTTTGGAGCAGGATCCATGTTTTTTCCTTGGGTTTTGATCAGTGCCCATTACAATACGCCAAATGAAGCCCTCAGACGTTAACCACATTGCAAGAAGGAGTTTTTGGCCATGAAAACAAAGGCGACATAACTCCTAGGTTGCTGTCTTTAATCACAGCTTCCCTGCATGCGCTTTTTGTTTGTTTACTTCCCTGAGCCGCCTTCCAGAGATCAGCAGTCAGCAACGTTTCAGTCGAAATATTTATATGAGGAAAGCGTGCAGGATTTGGTCCCTATACTCACTCACACAGACACACACAGACACACACAGACACACACAGACACACACAGACACACACAGACACACACAGACACAAAAAAATGTGCTTCCATTTCTCGTGTTTCACTTCTAATTTCTGACTCTGTAATAAGCAAGTTCTTAACCCCAGGCTAAGCCACCTGGAGCGGATCTGTGTGTCTGCACAGAGCCCTCCACCAACAGTTTCTTTGAAGCCGGAGAGGCATCCACGTTATTTCCATATCTCCGGCTCTGACTCAGCAAAGCCGTTCGACATGTGCTTCAGTCTTACCGGACCTGGGGGCTTAAGTGTGTACTGAAGGGCTGGGCTGAATAGGATGAAGTGCGGGTCCCCGCTGAAGTGCCCTCCTACCGTACAGCCTAGCGCTGCAGCCTCAGTTTCCCGACGATGAAAGGAGTCAGTCATTAATTGCCTCAATGGAATGATTATAGACACTGATTTTTTTACAGCATTTTGTTTGTGTGTAGAAAAGGGGGGGGGGGTTACTTGATTTTTTTCCTAACATCTCAGAAAATGTCATGATTTCTTAACAAAAAAAAAAAAGAAACAAAAACCTCTGTGCTGTAGAACTGATCCATACTTTGCCCGCTGTCTAAGAGATGACCGCAAGCAAGAGTAAAAATTAGTGGTTAGTAAACACTGGATGTGTTATCAAGAAATAATATAATTTCAAGCCTAAACAGCATTGAACTGTAATGCAGTATTTCTACTTGGACTTAGCTGGTGGTGCCTGGATTGCTTTAAATTATGAGGTCAAATGCTGGGGGAGGCAAACCCGAGAAAAAAAATCAAATTTTTTTTTTTTTGAAGATTTCTTATCTAATTGAGGCAAACTTCACTTAAAAAAATGTATAGATAAAAAAGCCTTTAGCCAAATCCTGCATGCCTTGTAACATCCAGTATAAATCAAGCTTCAAGCAGAGATCTGAGGCCCGATTCTGCATCACAGAAATTAATCAGAGTTTTGCAATCAACTTCGTTAAGCACGGACTCAAAGTCTCAGAGTACTGTTTGCAAACATCGTGGAATGATTAATAACAGGAATTTCTCAAAGAAAAAAAGCAGGGGGGGGAGGGAAGGAAACAAAAAAAAGAAGAAAGTCCAATGGTAAAATCTACAAACCTTGCAGGGAGCGGAGGGTCAGCTTTTCCAGCCACTAACCAGGAAGACCTGTGGTAGGCATATCTATATCTTTTATTGTCCACAGGAACTATATCCATTAACACAATGTACTTGGCTTCAGGATCCACTCCCGAGAAGGAAACCCTGATGGTAGGAAACATTCTCCTGAAATAAAGGCAAATCAGAAAATAAATACGCAGATGGAGAACAGAAATAAGAGAGCTTCTGAAAAGCTGCTAAAAGAACGAATTATATTTAAACCACCTAAAAAAAAAATCAAAGCATCTATTGATTCTGCTTCAGTATGATACAAATTAAATCCTGTGTATCTCTCTAATATGCACAGAAAGAGCAGCTTGAAATCAGAACGATTTTTTGTAAGCAAAAAGAAAAAAAAGGTTAAAGTGAAAAAGTAAAAGAGAAACATACTTTTGCCTGTTAAAAGTACAAAACGATTTCAGAAAATCTTTGTACCTAAGGTACATAAGTCCTTAGAAACACCATTTTTTTTTATGGGATCCATAGTAGTGTTAGGGAAATATTGCAGAAATTATTTCTCTTAATATTCTCACATATTTTAGATGCATGTTCTTTTAAGCCTGCTCACGGGATTTCTAAGAGGAATTTTCAAAACTAAACTTGCCTTTCCTCACTTAAATTTTGACAAAACGCAACTTTAAAATGTAAGGTTATGCCGTAGATCAGAAACAAGTAACTCTAAACAGCTTAAAATTTTTAATTTCAAATTGCAGATTTCATACGGGGTTTTTTTTAATCATTTTTTAAAACACGGGCTGGTAGAGCTCGGTAGATTTAAAAAAAAAAAATTAAAAATCATCAGGGAACTACATTAATAACAAGTAACTTTGGGGACTGCAAAACCCGAGAAGTCATTTGGCTGCTGCAGACTGCATTTGACTGACCAAAACCCCAAAAGCTGTACTGAAGAAACGGTTTGAGGTGACGAGGAAGCCTGGGATTCTTTTGCGCGTTATTTCTAACCGAAAGAAAAGCAAAGCGAACCGAACCGAGCCCTGACTGAATTAATTCCCCACGATCCCGCGTTTCCCTGCGTCTGGACCAACCCAGCCCCGCCAAAAAAAATCACTGCACGGCACGAAGCAGCTTTTAGGCACCAAATTAATTAGGGAAACAACATTTCTACCCAGCCGCCGGGACATCCCCAACTCCCCCCCC
>VZSF01001160.1:69230-131555 GCA_013398295.1 Chionis minor | reverse complement strand
CCCGCCGCAAAGGCAACCTGCGGTGCCGCTTTTGGCTCCAACCCATCCCCGCCTCGGGAGGGGAGGAGTTAAAAATCTTTTTCTTCTTCTTATTTGCCCCCTTCCCGCGTAGACGAAAACAGCTCGTCCTGGGTAAAGAACCGTGTTTATTCGCTCGGGCAGGGTGGCGAGGGCGCCCGTTCGTGCCTTGCGAGCGCATCGCGACTTTCCAAAGCGGGGGCTCGGGGGCTCCCCGGCGCCGGCTCCGCTCCTCTGCAGCCTCACACGAGTCTCAGCTCCGCTTTCAGGTGTCCCCCGCTCTGCTGCACACAATAACATTGCCCTCTCCGCCGGATGCACCCCCTCTTTGCGCTCCCCAGCTTCGGAGCAACCCCCGCTCCCAGCGCTATTTCTGCGGCGGGGGCATCCCCCCTCCCCCGGCGCTGCTTCGCGCTCTTCCCTTCAGGAAAAGAGCCGCGCCAGCAAGGCAGAAACCCAGGTACCCCGGGTTCCAATTTCACAACAAAAACATCTCAATGTCACCTACACCGAGAGGGTGGCTTTATTGGAGCAAAATGCCAGGCATTTTAAGCCCATTAAGGCATCTCCCAGATGCAAATCCAATGGTGGAAAGAGAAAGGCTCTATTAAGACCCGAGGGCTGACAATTAGATTATAGTCCAATTGCCAGTGGATAATGTGCTAAAAGCTTTCCCACTTAGTGTAACTCCTCACTGAAAATTATTCACACTTTGCAGGCTGCAGCGCTCCCGGACGGGAGGCGGCTTTGTCCGCGGAGAGCGCGGCCGGCCGGGCGCAGCTTCCAGCACACCCGCGGGCACAGGGACAGACACAGGGAGAGGCGGGAGGGCTCGCAGCCAGGAGGATCATTAAACCACATCCATCCCGATCCAAAGCCACAGAGCGAGCCTGCTTCTGGTGCCGGCTGACGAGCGCGGGCGCGCACGCTGCAAACGGGGGAGCGCGGATGCACCCGCAGGCGTGTGAGCACCTATTCAGCCGTGCCAGGCTGCAGGGACACACATGGGCACGTCACCTGGACACCGTTAGGCTTTAACGCCCCTTTCCTGTGCGGAAAACACACCGTATTTTCCGTGCAAACTTCAAATTTATGCTTAATGGAAGCGATGACATTTTTATTAAAAAAAAAAAAAATCAGAGTTTGGGTACTCTACAGATTTTTTGATTTTCATTTTTATTTTTCGTTTCAAAACTGCCACGAAAAGCTAACGAAATTTCCACTAAGGGTTTGTACTCCTAACGCTCTGCAGCTGTAACCTGGAACACCATGGAGCAGTGCAAGACTCCGGACGTCATCATTTAATTCAAATACTGCAAAATCTCTTTAGCTTTTAAGAGTAGCCACCCAGAAAGCTGCAATGAACGCAGGAAACGTTGGTTTTTTCTTGTTTTTTTAATTTCACACCACCCCACCACACCCCCCACCACCCTCCCTCCCGGCCTGAGCTTATTAGTACCCCGACTACCCCGAAGGTCGTTTATCCCAGGCAATTACTTTTCCCTGCGGTAGGCAGCACATTTTAGCCAGTCGGGCTGGTTTCCCCGAGGAAAGCAGCTCTGCACTTGTCCGCGTCCCCNCCCCCTCCCATTCCCCAGAAGTCTTGAGCTTTTTTTTTTTTTTTAAGGTTTTTTTTTTTAATAATTAATTAACACACAAGTTCGTCTTGCTCAGCTTTCCCAACATCATTTAATTGAAAAACCAAAGAAAAGCGAGTCACCCCTACCAGCACCCAGAACAGCCAAGACCTGTGCAACACATCACGGGCCCACAATGCCCAAGAGCCCGCTTTGGATTTTGGGGTTTAAAGCAACGGTCAGCGGTACTGCCAAAAGCTACACAATCTTTAACGCTCTATTTTTATACATCCATTCCGTGCTCAATTTCAAACCAAGGTCCTTAAGAGCCCTCCACCTGTTTTGCAGAGGAAATATGCATTCAATTAACTGGTGGAACTGAGCAGAAAGGCTTAGCATGTTGGAGGGATGGATAGGTTCAGAAAAGCTCCTTCACAGGTCTTAAAAAAAATAATTGGGGAACACAAAATTTTGTATTTACAGTCCAGCAGCTTTGTTGGAAGGGACTGTGTTTCAGTGGCTGCTGAAAGGATCCATTTGCCTGGTTTCTTGACACAAAAAAGCATTTTTACCTTCTTTACACGCAAAATGTTTCACAGATTGCTCTTCAAAATTCTATAAATCATGCAACGCGACTTGCTTACTTAGCACGTGGGAATATTATTCAACATGAAAAGTACGTGTGTGTAGGTATACATATCTATAGACATACATCTGCAGTACCATACATTTAAACTTGCCCAGTGGTGCTTTTCTTAGTTGCCTTTCATGAATCGATACAAGAAATCCGCACTCTGCCACAGCACAAGATTTACTGTAAGCTGAAACCACCACTTTGGATGAAAATTTTAACAGAAAGTAAGATTTCTGTATTTCAGTGCTTATGTTAAAGATGTTAGAATGTTTGTCAGTGGTGTGGCCTCCATCTTCTAGGTCACGTCTTCTAAAGTCTCACTGAAGTTAGTGTATCCTGACAGGCATATGTACATCTGTCTGTTTGTCTGTCCTAGGGATAGGACCGAGCTCGTTCTTGACTTTCAGTTTGAGGATGGAACAGCAGTCCCTGGCAGACTGCAAGATTGTGATGGCCCCCTCTCCTGTGATCAGGTACTGTGGTCCTTCAGAAATTTGGGGTTTGCAGTTTCCAGAAGAGCTGTCCCTGCAATTGTTTGTTGGCTGAAGCAAATCTCTGGCTACTGAGTGATGTGATTGTGCAGTGGGACTGCTTGAAAAATGTATTCAAGTTCTTGGAACAATATGAATATTTTTTTTTTTTGGTATTGGTGACAGTTATTTTATGTGAAGCTGTTTTAATTTAAATTTCTTTCAAGCCTTCTTGACTTCTTTCATATTTCATATTTGATTTTAAAATGTTTTCATATAATGAATCAGCACTTTTGAGCTTTATTACATAATTGGAATTTAAACAGGTCTTTTGCTTGCAATTTAAACACTTTTGAACATTGTGTATTTGAAAGACATAAATAAACAATACATTGCCAATTGAAAGTACTTAGAACAAATTCAGCTAAATAAAAAAGTCTCA
This sequence comes from Chionis minor, assembly GCA_013398295.1. Classification (NCBI taxonomy): domain Eukaryota; kingdom Metazoa; phylum Chordata; class Aves; order Charadriiformes; family Chionidae; genus Chionis; species Chionis minor. The sequence goes on along the minus strand of VZSF01001160.1, from coordinate 128,414 downwards.
AGGAGCATTTTTTGGGTTAAAAAAAAATCAGACTTTACACAGCACTCAATCTTAAGATGATCACATGCATATTAAAAGAAAGGGCAATTTTTTCCCTCAACTTTTGCAGGCCTTGGATTGGTAGGAGAATTTCAGAGTTGCCTGTAATGGTAATATGAAAATAGGAATAGCGGGAAGCGAGGGGAAGGATAGAAACCTCAAGTACTAAGAAAAAACATTTTCTGGCAAATGCTAAAACTTTTTTTTTTTTTTTTTTTTAAATAGAAGAGTCTCTGGTTTTGTGTCTCCGGTTCGAGATGTCTTGGGTGTTACTTACTTCATCTAGATTTATAGTTCCTTGACACTTCTTTTGTTGTGTCCCAAGTTTTGTCCCAAAATATCCAAAGCTAAGAACCTAAAATTAGAGACTGCCTTTGAAACTGCTGACCTCTGCATATTTTCCCTCTGTGAACATAGAGCAGTAGGAATACGCCCAAAGACAACGAGTTTTACTTTGAGGGCCGGCAGTAGGAAGAATTAAAAAAAAGACTATCAGCCATTTTCCAACAACTTTAGTAGCGGATGCTTTTCCATTTTTGCTCAGTGATGCATCTATATTTTGTGTCCCACGTCTCACGTCTCTCCTGGTATATGTAAAGGAAAATGGTAGTTCAAAAAAAAAAANAAAAAAAAAAAAAAAAAAAAGAAAAGAAAAAGGTGAGAAAATATGGAGATATAAGGTGAACGTAGAACAAAGAAGATTTCATTTCTGGCCTAGTGAGCTTGGAAAGTGAGAAGAAGCATCGTGATTTACAACTCTCCCAGATCATACAGAGCAGCTTGTAATAAAGCGTGTTAGATGGTCTGGGAGCAGCGCTGCTGTCACCACGAAACTCCTCTAGCAGCCTTCTGCTGTCTGAAGCCTTACAGCCATGATCGCAGAAACCCAGCATGTACAGATAGGGCCATGCTGCCGGACCCATCAGGCACCGCAGACGAGGCAGCCAGATATTTCTGGCTTATTTCCACACTGTAAGGACGGAGGGGGAAGCATTCCCACACCATGGCGCGGTGAAAGGCATCACTTTTGCTTATTTTAACAGTATGGGGAACAGGACTGGGGGTGTTCTGGCACAAAAAGGAATTTTTTTTATTTTTTTTTTTTTAAGCCTGCAATTTCAAAAGTATTCACGATTAGGGCTTGGAATACATATTTCAGTACCCATAACATACCGCTGATTTATCTGGCAACGGCTAAACTTGCAGAGGGAAACTAAGCTTATTTGAAATAGCATGCTCATAAATAACACAGGGGGAAAGCCATTCACAAGTTTGTGTAATTCTCAGCATACGGTTTGCTGGAAGGCTGGCACCGAAAGGGTTTTCATTTCAGCGGTGTGAAGACAACTGTATGAGCTGAGCACTTCCTGCCCTGCCCATGCGGGTTCGCAGCAGCAGCCACCTTGCTTCCATTAGGTATATCAAAGCGAGGAAACCAATCCACCTGGAATTTGCACCATAAAACGTGGCTAAAAGCTGGGTAGGTTGCCATCAGCTTTCAGGCGATCAGAGGCGAAAATCTGGCCCCTTTAAAGTTAACAGTTCATTTTGTGTGGATCAGAGAACTTCTTGAACCAGTATTTCGGTTCAACACTACTGAGCCTCTTTGGGATTTTTAGGCTGGTTTTAGAGCTCAACTTCTTGACTATAGTACAGTATTCATGGCTGATCTTAAAGGTTTCAGTAATAATGACTGTGGTATGAAAACGCAAATCAATTAATCTACAGGGTGACATAGAAATCAACATTTCCCTACGACAGACATGAGATTATAACTTTCTGGTTAACATAAATTAACGTGTAGTTTTTCTTAACGAAAAAATTGTATAATATTGTAGTGCCCAAATCTGTTCCTTTAAAATATGGCTAAACGAGAGTAAATAATGTCTTAGCCTCAAGCCTTCTTACAGGACACGAAGTTGGGATGGATTTTTTGGGGTACTGGAAAGGTTTACAAATTTTAACACACTGTTACTGTGAAACACAAATGAAGCAAAAGTAATACAATCAATAGATTAATATATTGTGGTACATGTTGAGTAAATAACCAGTAATAATAATCATAGTTTATAAATGCAAATACAAATAGGATATTTTTAGAGATAAAAACAATGGGAAGTATAAAGGTGTAAAACCAGTTCCTTTCCACCAAAAAAGCGACAGCACTTACTACCTTATCATGCATCTTATTTTCCCTCTGGCAGGAGAATCACCATTCCTAGGTGGAAATCAACAACGAATTTTGATGATTCTTTGTTACACAAGGATTGAACTACATTCACAGTCCAGTGTGCTCTTTTGCTCTTTCTTAATGCCCAGCATTAGGAAGGTAAATACGGAGCTTTTTAAAGACTGCCAGGCAGAAGGGATTCCTCTTGTGCAAGGTGATCATCAGAGGAGGGAGACATCGTGCCTGACCCTCCACCACTGGCCCTTTCCGGACTCTGGCGGCGCTGCAAGGTCTTCAGAGCTGGAATTGCTGTATGTCTATAATTACCCAGCACAGCCAAATCCCACCACAATGTAGTTGATGGTTAGTAGCAAGAGCAGCCCTGAATTATGCTAGTAGTCGATTAGCTTCCTCATCTTCACCCCCACCCACTGCTGAGGTCTGGGCTAACGCTAGCCCACTTAAACCAACATCTGACTTCGCCTCCATGGTAGCCTCTTAAATTTAGGGTTAAACACTTTGTCGTTATCTTCTTTCTCTTTATCTTCATCTTTCTTTGATGAAGGGATTGATGAAAATCAGCCTGAAGCCATAGGCTATAATTCCATCTGTACGTGGAGTCAAAGTAAAAAAAACACTTGCCAAATAATAAATCTCTTTCATTAATGGAAACATTTTTCCATTAATGGAAATTATTGTTTAAAATGTGTTAGAATAATACATTTCAAGTTAAAAACATATCTTACATTATTACTTCTCAGCAAGTTAAGGATTTGACGAAGACATTAGATCTCATACAAGTTGAAATGAGTGGGTTCTCTTTAAAAGTCCATGGCATAGCCCCTTTTTATATACCTAAGTCTATATTGCTCTTTGTTTTACAGAAACTCTTAGGCAAGTATGGAGCACAGAACCTTGTCGTGCATCTTTCAATGTCAAGGACAGCTTCCAAAGTAGAGTACAAGAAATAATGTTTTAATAATTTTTTCTTTCCAGTGCCAGGAACGCTATGAGTGCCAGCGCTGAGACAAACCTCATCTCTCAGGTTTGAAACACTTGGACGTAAATGATCCTGTGGAAAGTGATATTTACTTTTATATAGTGCACAAAATACTAAAACTATTCACTGTGATTAGTGTGGATATCCTAAAAAGGCCTAGAATAAATGAGAATCAAATAGAAAATTCCCTTTAGCCTACTAGAATAAATTACATGGATTTACTAAGCAGATATTAAAACTGAGGCTGGCACTGTAAAAGAAAGATAATGCTGTACAGTAGGCTGTAGCAGAGGTGAGGGGGGGAAAGCCTGGACGCAATTTAGTGAGTACTTTGAAACAGGTATTTGATATGAAAAAGGGAAAGCCAAGGTTAATGCTGGCAAAATAAACAGGCATATCTGACACTTGGTGATGGAAAGAAAATTAAGACCAAAAGGCTGAGAGAAAGAAGATTTGGTGCTAAGTCTCAGGCATGGAAATACTTGCCGAGAAAAAAAAGAGGGGCTTAAGCGCGGCTAAGCTTTTACAGCCCTAATGACAGCTTTGTACCTCAGGTGATGCCTCCACCCTCCCTTGGCAGTGCTGTGTTTGCTCTCCATCAGCATGGGACGGTAACTGGAACATGAAACCGGGATTTACCAGCCTTAGACTCTAGCCCAGAAATGCAACTGCTGTACATTCCTGTGCTTTGCTTTGCCCAAAAACGAGTGCAATGATACCAGCCTGCTGTGTAAGAGGCTTTGGAGTCTGCTGAGTAAAAGCGCCGTACAGAGAGCTGGTACTAGTACTGCCTACAAAACAAGGCATTTGGAAGACTGCTTGATTTGTAGACTCTGAGCTCTCACAAAGGAGATAGATTCCGTTCTTAAAGCTGGCATTGCTACTCACTAACAGCTGACGACACTATCGTATTGAATTAGGTCAAATTTCAGAGAGCTTTTTAAATGTTTTCATTATCAAAGCAACCAATATTTGAGCCCTTTCTTTCCTAAGTTCAGCTTGCAAAGGGTTGGGAGTCTTTCGCACTGATGTGTTCCTATGGATTGGGAAGAGCACTTCCCAAGGTTTCCTATGTTTAACATGCACTCAGGTTTTCAGCCATATGAAATCTGTCACTTAATATTTGTAACCTGTGTGGCATCCTTTTCTTCAGTTTGACAGGGGAGGTTATGCCCACAAATAAACATTCTCAATAGTATATTTGGGCTCTTACCACTTGGCATCTGTCAAACAACTTGCCATCAGCTTTCTAAAATTGACAGTTTCAGTAGATTTCTGCTAAATGTTGAAAAATAGTTTCGCTGACCTCTTCTCTATTGAAGATTCAGACACCAGCTGAGGCAGCTGTCCAGTTTGCAGCATGATATAAGAGAAGAGGAATTAACCCAACAGCAATTGAATTTGGAAATGTCTTTAGAGAAGCCACCGCCTGCTGCAGGAAAGGGAGTATTACTTAGTTCTGCTGTCACTAAAATGGATGACATGTGCTAATCTACAGTGACTGATCCCCCTCTAATGTGTGACCTGAGCACTGGAAGACTGAATGGGTACAGACTACAGTCACAAGCACAACACAATGGTCACCATTATTTTGCTGATCTTCTCCACTAAAACCTGAGTATATACAGTTTTGAATAACATGTTAACCTTAGTATTTCTTGCCTGTCTCTAGACAGTGCTCTTTTGCCTAAAAATTTGCGTCTGTTATGGCTTGGTGCTTTCAATGGCAGTGATGGTGGAATTGCAATAGCAGCATGCATTTGTCCCACAGACAGCGGTGTAGATGATAGCGATGGGGGCTGGAAAAGCAGACACTGCACAGAGGGGGGTTTCTAACGTATCCCTGTCGCTTACCCTGGTATTTTTTCTGTTGACAGAACTGTGTGTTCTTAAAGCTGCATCATGCCAGAGAACCAACTGTAATGGGAATGAGAGGGCTTTCACAGAACATCGACAACCAAAACGAACCAACTTTTGAGTGCATCTGAAGCACATAAATGAGAACTGCATGGGCCACAGGGGGAGAGAAGGGAGGTAGTACAGGCAGAGAAAGAAAGGAAGGGTTAGCTCTTTTGAAAGCCATCTTTTCTCTTTCCTGTCTTTTTTTTTTTTTTTCTTAAACAAAAGAATTTTCAGTTTATTCAAGCACTGCCTAGGTCATCTTCGTGCTATCTCATAGCCATCACTGGCAGCCTACAGCCCTTGACATCTGTAACTCACTTGGGTTCTCATCTTACTTTCAAATTTTTTTAAAGAAAAGCAATTTCTGCTGCGAAATGCCAGCTCTCTCACGGAGCAAGTAAGCTGAAACTTTGTCACATTCAGCCCCAGATCCAGAGGGGCTAAGAAACAGCAATTATTCTGTAGTGTGTCACTGTTTTATATTCTTAAGCCACTGTTTAGCTGGAGCTTTGCTAACACACATAGTGACTGGTGAACTTTGCTCAGCTCTCTGCAGGAAACATGCCATACATGATCTAGCAAAGACGGGGTCATTTTGGCAGTTAACCATATTCCTGAACTGAATTCTTGGTATCTTAAAATAACCCCTCCTCGGAGCCATAAATCAAGGGGGGAAGGATTGCAACAAACTATCCTGCAGCCAAACTAAGGGTGAATTATACTAATAGGCTGTCCACAACCCAGTCACATTTTCTTCATTGACTGGTAAGACTGGCACCAGAAGCTGTGGTTCCTCGCTAGGCTCTTTACCTAGGTCCTTGCAACGTGCCCATCACTTTTGTCCCTGAGCCTCTGTTTATTAACAGGTGGTGGGGACATGAAACCTCCTTATCATCATCTGTCTGGATAATGATAAACCTCCTTATCATCATCTCATTCTGTAAGGAAGGGGCAGGCCTGACCAAAGCACTGGTACTTTGAATCTCCTGAGGAAGGGGGGAGGAAGGGACATGAGAGACATAACAGAGCTGATGAAACTTGAGGACACTGGGGCAGGCTTTTCCTGTGAAAGGAAAGACTTCATAACTGGCTCTGCATATGGAACCCAGATTTTACAAAAGCTGGGTTCTCTTCTTCAGAAGAGAGACAGAAACCAGATTAATATCTGTTCAGCAGACTTTATAATTATGTGCCACACTGATACCAAATAGCTTTAGACGGGTCTAGGTGTGGTCCTGTTTGAAGGCTTACGGTGAAGATCCTAAAAAGCTTGTTTAGCTATCCAAGTGTGAGGGACTGGAAGAGGCTTCAATTATTATATATGAGATAACAGTACATGCAAAACAGCTACAGTTAATTTTACCCCCTCTGGTATAATTTGAATTTACCTTTTTTTTTTTTTTTTTGACATAAGTTTATGACAAATGAAACAATCGCATAAACCTGTGCCATCAAAGCAAGGAAGAACATATCAGATCTCACAAAATGCTGTGTTGGGAAACCAGACTTGCTTCCTAGGCTTGAGGAACAAGCCTACCAATACATCTAGCCCATACTAGGTTTACTGAGGACCAGGCCATTCCTCTATGATGCAATGGAGCGGACAGTATGTGCAAATTTAGGTACAACTTCTCCAAAGCATGTATTAAAGGGGACATAAAAAAACAAATGCTTTGCATAAAGTAGCAGAATCTACGAAAGCTGGTCACCCCTGAATTTATGTCTTGCGATAAAGTTTTCTATGTCAATAATTATTTAATAAGAGTGAGAACCAAGTCATGCTGTAATTCTTCCATCAATGGAGGCTTAAAGAGAATCTCTGCCTCCTGTATTAGTCTGTCTATATTCACAAAACAACTATACATTTTATATCATCAACACCCTGCCTCTATTTTTTAGTGAAATTGAAATTGGCCAAGTGGTTCAGAAATTTTATTGGAGGAGGGGTGGGATGGACAGACAGACAGAATTGTTTTAGCCTTGTTTCCTTATGGAAACCAGTTCTAAGAAACAGGCAACAAGCATAGTTTCCCTCATGGTAGTATCACAACAAGGAAGCGTATCTGTTTTGTGTTATATAAACAAAAACAGTGCTTCAGGGTCAAAAAACTCTGGAAGAGACATTAAGATGTCTTGCAAACTGCCCATGTGTTCAGTGTTGAAGAGGAAGGTCCTGCAGGTGACTCATTACATTAGATCTCCCTTAATTAAAAGAGATACTGAAAGAAAATTGCATAGTGTCCATGTCAAGTGAGGGCAGCAAGAAGGAAAAAGTCAAAGACCCCTCAGGCAGGGTGAGTGGAGAAAGCCTGGCTGCTATTTCCCCATTGTTTCATGTCCTACAATTCTGGGGAGCAAAAAAGGCAGCATTAATAAGGTAAGATCACAGTACTTCAGGAACTTTCCATGCTTTTTGCAGCTTGACCAGTATCTGTTTGGAAAAAAAAAAAAATGAAATACTGTAGAAGTGGGAATATTTTGCCCTTGGCAGCAGTGAAGAAACCCATATAACTTATCTAATATGTCAGCAGATTGTTAGCAGCAGACGTGACCCCAGCTGGGTGGGTACTGCGTCTATGCAGAAGTATAATGGTACGGAGAGGAACATAATGAGAACCAGGCTGAGCTGCAGTGTGGCTCACATAGAGAAAGGCTTTCTTTGCAGTCACTGCGATGTGTCAAGGAAGTGGAGCCTTTTGTGAGTCAGCAGCATCGCTAGTGTTCCCTCAGAGGGACACTGCTGAAATGGCTAACAGGCCTGAACCAGAGCTGTAAAGGATGAAAAAGACACTATTATATCATCTGAAACCTTCCCATGCGAATGGCGGGAAGTCTCGACTCGCTCTCTGGTTTCAAATGAAGCTTTAGAGCATTTGGGAACTGAATCCGCTGTTTCTTTTCCTCCTCACAGAAGTCCTCAGAGCTTTGCGGGACAGCAAATGCTGTAATACACTGAGTAGGGAGAGCGAGCAGAAAAGTAGACAGCTTTGGACAACTACCCTGTTAATTAAAGGACCGCTTGCAGTGCTGGGGGAACTGCAGAAAAAGCACCAGGGAACCAGTTACCAGTCATCATATGACAGGCAGCATAGTGACATGTAACATACTACGGCCCCACTCTTGTCATTCCCCCTCAGTTCTTGCCCATGGCTAAGCATATGAAAGACTTGACACAGCGGCCATTTCTCTACATTTGTGCTCTAATGCCAGTAGATTTTGGCAGTGTTCATTAGCGCTGGTTCATTAGTGAGCCCCATGCCCAGTCCTGTGCAGCCCATTGCATTGTTCAAGCGCCAGCTGCTGTAGAAGCAGCAGGAAGAAAAGATGAGCAGAGCTACAAGTTGAAGGTGTCAGGTACTGCATATACTTTTTCAACATTTCAACCAGGTATCTTCAGCCACCACAGAAAAGCGACAGAGTACCCTGTAGAACTGTAAAATTCTGGGGCAATGTACACACAGTTCTTCTTTTCATGACCCATTAATGCAGATTCACAGAGAGACGATACTGGTATTAGCCAGCTCATGCCACTGAACTCTGCTGGAAACAAATATAAGCTTTGTGGTTGAGCAACAGTATTAGGCAAGTATTCGTATAACAAGGGTAGCAGGGTAAATACCATTCATAAACCATGAATATTAGCCTGAGGAAATATCATAAAGCACATTATCTTCTTACTACTTGTATTAATACTTTTTTTTTTTTTTTTAATACGGTAAGATTCTTCCCTATGTGAGTGTAACAGAAACGTATACCATCAGGACTAGCTAATGCAAAAGCTGATGGTGCTTTGATGAGTATATGTAAATACTGAATAGTATTGTGTCTTCTAGAAAGCAGTCATGCCAGAGTAGGAAGGGATGCCCAAGAAATCCATGAGAGGAGGACTTCGTGTTTCCAGCATGCCCAGAATACAGTGAAATTCAGCTGAGCTTAGACCACACAGGTGGCCACAGAAACAGGTAGAATACTGTAGCTGTCGAGTCTCTCCTCTTCCTTGGGAGCTGAAGACAGATGGGTGCGGAAATGTTTTGTTTGTTTGCTCCTTAAAAGCAGCTGCCCATGCTCTAGGTAAGCTGCAAAAGCCAGAGGACAAGGCTGGCAGCTGGTAAGAACACACCATGCCAAGGACAAGGGAAGATAACAAAAAGGGACTCTAGAAAAACAGCTACATTATCCCACAGTGCTCTTCAGAGAAAGTGTGCCACCAAGTGTCTATTCCAACACAAGCTGCTAAAAGCGCCAAGCGTCTGATTTCAGTTAATTAATACACAGAGAATCTGCATGAAGGAAGTGGTACATGCTCATCCAAGTACTAGAGAGACACAGCTTCACTGACAAGCACGCGGCATTGCTTCTGTACCACTCAGTATATAGCAGAAAAATCATTCTTTTTTTTATTTTCTCTGGTATGTGAGGAAACAAATTGCTCAGTTGCACTCAGTTCCCAGTCATTTCTGCTTAGGCGCTGTGGTGCTCCTCCTGAGCATGTGCTTAGCTCAAGCTACAGGTGCCAGTGCTTCTGCATTAATAGTAGTAACAATAAATAATGATAAAAAGGCCTTTTATTCCACTTTTCAGTGGTACAATTCAAGTGCTTTGCAAATATGGGGTATTATCGTGATAGCTAGGAAAGGAAGAGCTGCGCAAATTGTTTCAGCTTTGTCCTCTGAAGTACCAGAAGGTAAATGCCGGAGTAGGAAATGCATGCATCTCTCCTGAGACTCAACCGAGCACTGTATCAAATAGCAGAAAACATCTGTGTTCCTTTTCTGGCGTACAAATAAAGGAGCCACCTGAATACAGGTGGACTGGTACTGTCATTCTCACGCCAGGAGAGGAATCCACATCTGGAGATGCAGCTGTCAGTCTCCTGTTGGAAACAACCAGCCTGAGGTTCCTTGTAGAAGTAAAGCTTCTTTGATGGCTGGCTGGCAGCCCTTACAAAAGGAACAGTGAGTTTCTGTCTCATGGAACAGTCGTGTCAGTGAAACCGGGACATACGGCACTTTGGCTACAGAAAGAAAAGAAAAATAAAAAAAAGGGAAAAAAGTCCCAACGCCGAGGGACTTGTTGCAACATGTTGCCACCATGAAGACCCAGCAAATGCACTGTCAAAACTGTGGCAGTGGTGAGGGTATTTTTTTTTCCCTTTATTATTATATGCATGCAGCCCTAGTGCAGATGTTTCTTTACCTCCATGCAAAAGCCCATTATGTCTGAGTAGTTTATTCGGTTTTTCTTCCAGAAATAAGCCATGCCAGTATAAAGCATACCTTATGTTCAAGAACAAAATGAAAATCCAGAATTGCTAGCATGCTATATTTTGCAGCCCACATCAGAAAAGTTCCAGGATACATTTCGACTAGCTTTTATTTCATCTCATTTGCTCCATTTCCAAAGCAAATTCAACAAAATCAGGTTAAGGACTTCTAAACTCTGAATTAGGAGTTTGGCTCAGGAATTTAAATGAAGTTTAATCATCAAATGTACACTTTTAGTTCATTTGGCTTGTTTTTTCTGTGTGTCCTTGTATAGACAAGCTGTTAGACTGCATGAGCTTTGGTTGTCTTTTACATTCACAGGGCGAATACAACAGGATCTTATTTTCAACTCAAGCTGTTAGCCACTACTCAGATACTATGGCAAAATTAACAGTAATCACAAAGTTTTACTGCGACTTGTCTTGCAGATTATAGGGCATAAATGCATGTTTCGGCTCATAAAGCAAAAAAAAAAAAAGGAAGGGGAAAAAAAGAGAGAAGTCAGAGACATGGAGTCTCTCAACCAGCACAATTCTCCAAGATTAGGAGACTGTCATTCAGCTTTCATCTCTAATTTTTCCCTTTGCTCATTTTTCCACCTAAACAAGAAGTGTTATTAAATCGAGAAGATTAGCAACAAGATCGACGCCTTTTTTTTTTTTCTTTTTCTTTTTTTTTCCTCTGTATTTTGGAAAGAAAGAAACATCCTGCAGTCACTCGTGAAGCACATGGTTATAAGCATGCTGCAACTGTGGATAGGGGCACGCAACTAGATGTTGCAGCTAAGCCTCCCGTTCCTTAAATAAGCGATTCAGCCAGGGCTACCTGTTCTCAACCTAATTTGAGTATTATGTTAGGGAGAGAAGTCTCTTTGTATCAGATCTGACAGGCATGTGTTTCCGAGGAAGTGGAGGGGAAGCCCTCCGTTCATATGACTAATTAGACAGGCTTCACGCTGGGTTGCTCTTTTTTGATGCTGATCCCTGTACTAATTGTCAATTTGTTCCTTGGGAAAGCAAGGTTGAGTTCAAATGCTGCAGCGCCTTGTTCCCCCTTAGCTTTCCTGACCTTAAACTGATGCGAATTGACAAGTAACAGACTGGGAGAGAGAGCGGGGTTCATTCCACTGGCAGCGAGCACATTTTGGAGCCGCAGGAAGAAAGAAGCAGGAGCACAATTAACAGGGAGCAGTTACCACTTTAGATAAAATGGGCGGTCATCCCGCTGGAGTTTGAGGAGGAAGAGGCGGCATGATCGATAAGCAGTCACTTCTAGCCGAGATTTTGCAGCTCCCTTAGGAAAGTGTAGATGGGTTAATTTTTAACTAGATCTCCGACTGGATTTTTTTCGCTCTGCTTTCTTCTGGTTAGATCTGCAAGACCAGGCAACCACAGCTGAGCCAGGCTCACTTCCCACTAGCTGCCCTGGGGGAAGAAAGGGGGAGCATTTAATCAAATCTGACATTCAGGAGCTCAATCCTGCAAGGTACTGAGCTCATTGACCTCCGTCCAGCAAAACAATATACATACGACTTCAAAGGGGATACTCACATGCTTAAAGTTAAGCAGATGTCTAAGTGGTGTATTGGATGTGGGCCAGAGAAAGCAGGGCCTTCCAAAAAAGCTAAGGCACTCCAATGTGCTCAGGTCTGCAAACTGGTACCTTTATCGGCTCAGCTCTCAGTGTAGCTCCAGAGCAGGTGTTATAATTATAGCGGGGTGCGAGATGAAAGGGGCCCAAGGGCTGGGCTGCAAAGGCAGGAGAAAACTGGCAGGTTTCTGGGCAGTAGTCTGCATTCTGTTCCTTGCAAAATAAATGCTCTCTCATGCTATTTCTGATTTAGCACAAAATGAGGCAGCCAAATGCTCCATTCCCCTCTAAAGTCCTAAAATGCTAATTTACAATCGAGGCATGACAACTCTGCAAAAGAAGGAAGAAAGATTTTGATTTTGTTGGTTCAGCTTTCCCCCCTTTTTCTTTCTGATGCTTTTAATTTTAGTAAAAGAGTTCAGGAGTGCAAAGCTGTAGCTTTCTGATTCCAGGGGAAGACAGCTCAGAAATCACTATGTGTGTATCAGCGTCCTCAGAGTCTGACTTGCAAAAGCTGATGTTGTGCAACTAACTGACTTTTCTCCACACTGTGCACAGACACCTGAGGGCAACGGGAGTTTTCAGCCAAGTGAGGACTCTCTTGTTCTGATTTCAGACCTTATGGTCTCAGGAGGACTTTACCTATCCCATGCATTTTGGAGGTAAAGAGCCAACAAGACCTGATGCTGTGATGTTAACAGCAAGAAGAAAAGAAACCCAAGCAATGATCTCCACGGGAAATATTTAGTAGTGATTATCACCTGTTCAGCTGCTTTTGTCCAACATCCTTCAATTAAGTACGTTCTACACAGGTACATACACACACACCCCTATGTATCTTCCAGTTCTTAATTTGCTGCTCAGCAGAATTCGGACAACTGGGAAGCTTATTTCTGGACACAGCACAGATAATATTTCTGTCTAATTTATGGCATAGAAATAAAAGCAAATGGGAGGGATACAGATAGAACTTTACAACCTCCGAAGAAATTAATTCTGCAGAAGTTCAACTGGCTGGACAAGAACTAGGCAATTATTGAAGATCTATGCAATTCCAGCCTTTGAAATGTCCTTGAGACATGCAGAGAACACGTACGAATCAGTACAGTATGCTAAATGTCAACTTTCTGATAAAAGTTACTACTAAATTACAAGGTTTTGGGGCTTTACGCAGCAGTCATAATGCTACTTTCAAATTTTCTTTCAAGATACGGTATTTAAAAAAATTTCTGCTTAGGATATACTTACTTTTCAGTGAGACTGTCCAAATAAGGTAGAGAGAGAGTACACACCACAAACAGGTGGGAGAAACCAGAGAAAGGAGGAGGAGTCCAGACAGAGAAAGGAGGAGGAGTCCAAACAAGCAAAGCACGTTCATGGGCCCAATCCAATTTAAAAACTGTGACATAGGTAGAAGCTAATTTATATTAAAAAAACCCTCAACCTTTTCTTAGTAATTCTCTAGAGCAGTTCAAAAGAATTTTGCATTGCTGTTTTAATAGCCTATCAGTATGGTAGAAAGTAATTATCTACTCCAGTCCTGCTTTCTTTGTGATACCACATGAGGAAAATGTCATCTCAGTCTTTCAAGGTTTGGGGATTCAAGATAATGGCAGCCATTCAAACTTGCTAAGGGCATACGTATTAAGAGCTGCCATATAGCAGACCATGTAATTCTTCTTTTCATACCACTTCTAGCTCTGCTGTGGATGATTGTGTGGCCTGGAAGAAGAGGAATAATGCAAGTGAAAATTCACCTTGCATACGTTTCATGAATTACACTGGAAGTAATAGAACATACTTGCTTTCATACTTTGACAGCACAAGGTTTCTATTTTAGCGCATTAGCAGCAAAACAGCTTCATTCTCACTGACTGCATCTGCAGTAGGCCCTATTTTAATTTAAATGATGGGTTCTCAACCTTCTGTTGTCTAGACTGTGTCTAAATAGGGGAATATTATCTCATGAACACCTTCCTCCACATTTACATCAGCACAGATTGGCAAGACACTTTTCTGTAGAACTTTATATTTATTCCATTAGCAATATATTTCAGAAAATTATTTAAAAAAACTAATAGGCATATACGAGAAAGGTGACAAAATGTCATGCCTGGTGTACCCATTCCCTCCAAGCACGCAATCTTTTAAACCCAAAGCAGCAGGATCCCCTGTTCAGTGACAATATCTGTCTCTCTGTGTCCTCAAGACGTGCTTTCTAACAGAAGAGGGCACTTGCAGAATGCCAGAAGGCCCTGTTCTACATCAACTCTGCATTCAGATCAAGGACATTATTCCAAAGCCTCTCATAGTGAGCCCTTATGGAGCATTGAATCAGTGTTAGGTCTTGGCCTTTCAACTTCTTTCAAATACAAAATAATGCAAATTTTTTTGTTGTTGTTGTTTTCTGAAGCAGTTCTAAGAGACAGAGGTAATGTCCTACCCACCTCTGAAGGAAGAGTTGCTTCCATCCTATTACATGTTTGGATAATGTTCAGCAGCATTTATTGAGTAGTATAGCTAACTTGAGTGTAGCTACAATTGTGCAGTTGTAAAAGCTCCTGTGGCATCAGGAGATCAGAAACCTATGCAAAAAGACAAACCACTGGATGCTGGTATTGTCATGTCTCATAGTTCCTACATCTGTAATAACAACTCTCCGTGTTGACTGCTTGACTAACCTGGTCTCCTTCTATGACAAGGTGACTTGTTTAGTGGATGAGAGAAAGACTGTGGATGTTGTCTAGGTAGACTTCAGTAAAGCCTTTGACACCATTTCCCACAGCATTCTCCTGGAGAAACTGGCTGCTCATGGCTTGGATAGGCGTATTCCTCAGTGGATGAAAAACTGGCCGGATGGCCAGGCCCAAAGAGTTCTGCTGAATGGAGTTAAATCCAGTTGGTGGTCGGTCACAAGTGGTGGTCAAGTGGGGACTGAGTGCACCCTCAATAAGTTTGCAGATGACACTGATTTGGGTGGGAGTGTTGATCTGCTTGAGGGTAGGAAAACTCTACAGAGAGATCTGGACAGGCTGGATCGATGGGCTGAGGCCAATTGCACAAGGTTCAAGAAGGCCAAGTGCCAGGTCCTGCACTTGGGTCACAACAACCCTAGACAGCGCTACAGGCTTGGGAATGTGTGGTTGGAAAGCTGCCTGGCAGAAAAGGATCTGGGGTTATTGGTCAACAGCCAGATGAATATGAGCCAACAGCAACCTGGCCTGTATCAAGAATAGTGTGACCACCAGGTCTAGGGGAGTGATCGTGTCCCACTGTACTCGGCACTGGTGAGGCTAGACCTTGCATACTGTGTTCAGTTTGCAGCCTTTCACAACAAGAAAGACATTGAGGTGCTGGAGCGTGTTTAGAGAAGGGCAACAAAGCTGGTGAGGGGTCTAGAGAACAAGTCTTATGAGGAGCAGCTGAGGGAACTGGGGTTGTTTAGCCTGAAGAAAAAGAGGCTCAGGGGAGACCTTAGTGCTCTCTACATCTGAAAGGATGTTGTAGAACGGTGGGGGTCAGTCTCTTTTCGTAAGTAATAGGCCATAGGACAAGAGGAAATGGCCTCAAGTTGCACCAGGGGAGGTTTAGATTGGATATTAGGAAAAATTTCCTCACTGAAAGGGTTGTCAAGCACTGGGACATGTTGCTCGGAGAAGTGGTTGAGTCACCATCCCTGGAGGTATTTAAAAGACAAGTAGACATGGTGCTGAGGGACATCGATTAGTGGTGGTTTTGGCAGTGCCAGGTTAATGGTTGAACTTGACGGTCTCTTCCAAGCATAACGATTCTACGTACCAGAGATCAAGATAACAGTTATAACAAAACCACCAGAGTATAGATATCACAGTATTTCCTGCCTCTCCCCCCCCACCCCCCCAACTTCTTCCTCTTTCCCATACATGAAACAAAACAAGGCAAGGGTATATAAAGCACAATTCTGACACAGCTTTGAGAAGAACAGTTTAGGTGCCATCATTAGGGCTACATCAGAACACACACAACAATCAAAGTTTCCCAGATGTCATTGTGAAAGGAATCTATTTCAGCATCATGCACATGAGATGTAGACCATCTAAACCACAGAAGAACAGTAGGATATCTTTGCTGCAGTTCGAGATCACTTGCAAATGCCTATTGAAGCAAGACTCATGAGAACAGTGCTCTCGATATTGCAGAGGTCATGAGCCCAGTGCTTGTTTTGTTGATGTAACAATAGTTATTCCACAATAACAAGCTTAGCCACAACAATGGCGACAGAGCACTGGGGCAGTAGAGTCTCCAACCTGCAATTTTCAATGTCAGCCTGCCTGTTCAGAGTGGAAGCAGCAGTGTGTGTGGCATGCCCTCTGACTGATGTACAAGGTCACTGAAAGCAGAAGTGTAGCACTTGGTGAAATAAAAGTTCAGACTAAACAGTTGGTGGTATTTTTGGGACTTGACCATCTGAAGGAAGCTTTCATCACCAAATCCCATTTTACCAGATGTCCACAAGTATACACACCCAAACTCACAATCTCTTGTCTATTAGAAGGGAATTCATGCCATTTCGTTTGTTCATTCAATAGGGTCCTATTTGGACTAGGTTTATAGGAATATTTCAACATATAATTGCTCCCATTGTAGACAGCTGGGAGTGAATACTTGAAAACCTAGTCATCAGATATAATCACTGTGGGAGGGAGAGGAAAAGACCAGGACAACTCACCAAACACAGTACTTCTGACAATTTTATTCAAAGGTTGCCACAATACAAAATAGTCATGGTGAGAAAAGGGAGTTGGGAGGACTGAGGGGACTTTGGGGTAGGTGGTAATGAAAGGTTGTAGTTCTGAGGGAAGAAACAGAAAACTTGGAGTAGGAATGGTTTGGGAATGGAGAAGGAGCTTGAAGAATGGGAGCGACATGCTGGAAAAGCGTCAGAGAACTTAGAAGCACTGGGGGTACTTGAACTCTAGGACAGAAGGGTTGAGAAGTAGAAGATTATGAGTTCCCATCACCCGGTCTCTCATGCTAAATCATGAGGAGATGGGATTATCTTTAGCTAGCGATAAGGAGATCCTCATTAGGAGTCCAGGACACACAGAACTCCATCTAGTTTTTTCTTGCACTGGACTACCGGGACACTCTCCCTCTCTAACAAGCTGAAAATACACTAACCTTTCCAACCTCTCTTGGCCATAGGATAGACCTGTCAGAATTTCCTAAGCGTGTTGTGCTCTCTGTCTTGTCAAAGAGCTTCTGCAACTATTTCATATTAAAGAATAACAAATTTATCCTGAAAACAGTACTGGCTATCATTAAAATAATTTATTTTTGAGGTTTTGTTTAGCTTTCTGTTTGTTTCTTTTGGCCCACACCCTCCACTAACACAAACAACTACTGTGACATCAGAAAAGCCAGTCCCCCATTTCCCACTTCAATATACTCAAAACCCTTATGACCTTCTGAATATGTCCATGTAGGAAAAAGTGATATAGTTCAAAGTACTAAATCATTTATTTGTAAAGGCTTGTTTCTGCCATCCTTACAAAGTAAATGCAAGGAACAATTTTTTAAAAAAGTGCAGAAAATCGTTTTCAAGTGCTGGTGATAAGGCAAGTGCTGATGAACACTCATTTTCATCCAGTCTCATCCCTTGTGGTCTCAAGGAGCCATCCCACATACCCAGGCTCATCCTGGGACTCCCTGGTACACACACATTGCAACGCACCAAGGAAATGGGATTGGGGAGCTGCAACACAGCCTGTGCTAACTAATGGCTACGGGTTAAATCAACTCAAGCCACAGCTGGCTTTGGAGATGGTGCTGGGCCAGGTGGAGGGACACCTGCTGCAGTGCAGAGCTTGCAAAGACATCTCAGAGAGGCAGAGATTTCCTTCACTGTTCACCTCTAAACCCAGCACCACAGCATTATGTGAGTGTCTGTACGACAGGACAACTAGTCCAAACAAGCTCTCAAAAAAACCCTCATGTGAGGTACAACTCACCACGTATCCCCTTAATGCATTGCTGTTCCACAAAAGTAATAGGCTGAGAATGTGTGTTCATTAAATATCATTTATGGTGGGGCTCAAGTAGGGAACAAGTGGAATAATTTGCATAGAGATAGCTAAGATATTTCATCTTTGTAAGTGCAAAACATAAATTTAATTAGTTTTCATAGTTTCTGCCTCCAAGAATAAAGCGATGCAAGCTAGCTTATTTGCTACTATGATCTACAATAATTTTACCTTCAGCCTTATTAAGTCAGACCTCTCATGGTTATAAAATAGTGTCCTAAGACAAATCACACCATCTCCATCACAAAATTGTGCTATTTTTCACAGATGTGACACATTAACACAAAAGTAAGTTCCAAAAAAGGCATAAAGTAGAAGAGCACAGCATAAATAGAAAACTAAGTAAGATAACAGCGTTACTGGGGACAAACCAGAGAGAATTTACTTGAAAAACTTTGTGGTTGCAATTTGACTTTAAGCACATATAGAGACAGGTAAAACTAAGTCCTATAAAATTACTCATTGGAGATACAACAAAGTTTTCTTCAATAAAGCAGGATTTTGAAAAGATATTCAAGACTAACCGTGCCTTAAAAGGGTGGAAGTTACAGCAAAAACAAATGGGTGATGGTATTTGCTCCTTACAAAACAATCCAAGAGGCACCTGATGAATTTATTCAGCAGCAATCTTATAAGTAAAGGAAGGAAAGTACTTTTCCACACAAATAGTTAAATTCTGGGACTTAATGCCACAGAAGGCTGTGAAGGCCAGGAGCATTTTCAGGGAAGAGTTAGGCATACCCATAGAGGATAAATCCATCAGTACATATTAAAGAACTAGGTCCGTAGGGTAATTCTGCAGCATATCAATTCAGCTACAGTCTTTTAGCTTTTGTGTTTGTCACTGTCTCTTTTAATACTCTACTTTGAAAATAATTTAATCCTACTAGTAGGTTCAATTTTTTTAAAAAATTAAGACTTAACAACTAAAAAAAAATCAGACCAAAAAACTCAGGAAGTAATCTCTTTTTAAGGCCACCTTCAGCAGCGCTTCTTTCACCCAAAACCATACCCTAAAAAAATACATGAGAAAGGAATGTGGAAGATTGGCTGTATGACACCAGCACTGACTAGAAAGCAGACACCTCAAACGGCACATGATTTTATCATTGTAATACAATTAAAGTGCTAACTCCAAGGTCCAGAAAAATCTATTACTCTTCCAGTTAACAACAATTCTTTCCTAAACCTCAGTGCCACACTGAGTTCCATTAAACTAATGGGAGCCTATATTAAAGCGCACAACATCAACTTCAGTTTTAACCAGCATCTCTCAGGAGCACTAGACAGCCTGTTAAACACCGATGTAGAAACCATGACATCGCTCCCTGCAAGCACCTCATGTGATTGAAGGACAGTTTTAGAAAGGGAGAACCAAAGTAGTAACTACTTGAAAAAACAGTATATCCAAGAAGGGTTACCTGTGTTTAACTGTCCTTGGAGATGATCTCTGTGTAGACCCATGTTATAGCAGTATCTGTATGCTGGTGCCTGTTGCATATAAGGAACACAAACATAGAAGTAGACAATCACTTGCAGAAAAGTTAGATATTTCACAGAGTTATTAGTACTATGCTCCTCTCTTCCCTGTTATTCCAAGAATCTGCTCACTTCTCCATCCACCAGTACAAGCTCCAACAAGCAAGTGGGGGTTTTCCATGGCCCTTCCCTCTTTGCTACCCCTAATCCCACATACAGCACAGATGTTTCTCAAACCAAGGACCTCCAGACAAACAGGAGCAAACCAGTCCACTCACTTACTAACCAGGAAATAATGGCATTACTCAACTGCTTTACTCTTTCTTGTTGGTTTTAGCAAGGTCAACACCTGCCTAAGAGAACCTACAAGGAAACCAGGAGCACCTGAGAGCCCTGAGTAGGTTCCTCAGCCCAGACATGCTCTCCTATGCAGGGAGGTGTGCCTTGGTATACAGGCATGGTAGCTCCACACCTGGTGGAGGGGTGCTAGGTACCGATTTTTGGCTCTTTGTAGGTACTCTTCATGAGCGGTGTCAGACAGCTTCACCACATTCACTTGTCCAGAAAAGCTCAAGCAGTACTGTAGCTGTTCTCCTGTATCTTCAACACTGATAGAGAAAAAACCTCTTTGCCACCTAGAACTGGACTACTTGAAAGGCAAACTGTGGTCTAGATTGAGACCACCCAGTGGATTTTGCTTGCTGGAACCCTCACCCGTGTCACCCACATCTTGGTAGAAACAGAAACTGTATTTCTCATAGCTTTCCTGGTGTGTTAGGGGGCTGCTGTGAAGCCACCACATATAATAACCATGGGCCTAGGACCTGGGTAATTCTTTTGGCTGAGCAAAGTTCATCAAAACTGCCCAGGAGACTTCAGTAAACATTAATTTAGTAGCTGTGCCCTCAAGCTTTATGTTTCAGGAGTTAAGCATCCCCAGAGATAAGAAGCTATTTTGTAATGCCACAAACAACAAGTTTATATAAGCCAATATGCTACATGACACCTTCTTAGCAACCAGTTCAGCATCAGCTGTTCTCACTTCATTAAATTAAAGCTTTTTAAAGGCCTGTCTAGAGCTGGCTGGAGAAGGTATTTCTTATTCTTTCTACCCTATGCTTCCTCAGGTTTTTGTTTGTGTGTATGTTTTAACAAAAACTCTCCATTAATAGCAGTGAATTTCTGAAAAAAAGTATGAAAAAAATCTACTTGAGAAATGAGAAGCCTACAAAACTGAACTAACCCAAACCACTGCACATCACCATCACTTTGAAAAGTGATCATTACTTTGAAAAGACATTTTCAAAACAGATTTTTGTTTTTCCATAGTTAATTTTATTATGTTACCAACTCTAGATCAGCATACAGAGCAGCACGTTGTTTAATTAAAATATGAGCAGCATTTGGGTTGGGACCAGTATGTTAGAAGATTAGGTGCATCCCTCTCAGTGGGGACGATATCCACTCCTCTCCACCATGGCATCACTTGCTGCCCATTTTCTTTAAGACAGACAGTTACTGTTAGAGAAAGAAATAAGAGATTTTAGAGAAAAACAAAATCAAGCCCTTAATGAACTAACAACTATTTCTTCCTCTATGATAAACTAGTATTTCTATTCTCTCAGACCGGGACCCAAAACCTACTGAAGGTTATGGAGCCTCCCTATTGATTTAAATGGGCTTTGGATCTTCTCTAATTCCCTCCTCACAGTTTTATCTTATTTCTAAAAGGCCAGATGCTGGGTCCGTATCTGCTCAAATCTATATTTTGCTAATGGAGCTCAGGTTTCTGTAGACAGAAATGTACCTGAGTTCCCCTAATACCCATTGCTGGGTGACTCTAAAAGCGAGACTTAGTCCATCCTGCGGTGGAGAGATAAGAATCATATTTTAAACCAACCTACTTTAAATGAAATTAAATAGCTGTCAGTGTTAATTGAGGACACTTGTCTGTGGAACCAAAAAATCTGACTTTATTTCTTCCTTCTAAAAGAGCTGCACTTATTTCACCTCTCCAAATGGTGAGATAGGGATGACCTCCCTGGAAACCAAGGAGACAGACATTTGGGCAAACTGCTTTTAGGGAGAGAGGGAATCTTTTCTAAGTTTCTGTATAATTTATGTTTCACTCACCCTTAGATAAAATGACAAACAATGTATGCTTGGACCTTTAATAATACCTTTTGGCTGTTTGTGAGTGATGAAGTATCTTACCTGTGTAATGTCATACCCAAATTCAAAAAAGATAATTATAGATAGGGTATGTGAAAAAAATTCTGCGGCTGAGTGCCCTGTGCCACAGATGATCGCATGCTTGTGACACGGCATGTAACATGCTGGACAATAGCGTGGCTGAAGCAGGGGCACAGAGCAGCAAAAGGGCTGTTCTGTGGTTTTATCTATAGGTGGTATTATAGACCACTGTATTCTTTGATGTCCTTTCTTTAAAACCTTATACAGATTAATAGAGAAATAAATCCAAATGAAACAAATACGTCCAAAAAACAGTTTACCTTTGCTGGTAATTTCTAATTTCCCTCAAAATACCCATTCTTTAAAAAGATCTAACAACCTTTTGTGTTGCTGCCTTTATTTCCAGAAGGTTATCTTTCTCAGTTAACACAGTCCTTTGCCACTGGTTGATATTCAGTGTCTGAACTCTACTAATTTGGCAGTCTTTGTAGGAGGAGATGTTATCCTTTATCAGATCAACAGATGGAAGAAATGACAAGCTTTTGGGTTAATTTGTTCAGACAAGCCACACGGTACCATCTCTGCTTATTATAACAATGAACGTGCAAGCATCTCTAGCATTTCATGAAGGGATTTTTGCTTTAGTCACGTCAAAGTCATTCCTAAATTGCCTTCTTTGAATATGCGTACCAGTAAAACTCCATCACTCAAAGCTTTGCAAGAAGCTATACAGAAAGCATTTAACATGGCAGGAGAGAATTCACTCAAAGAAACATATAAGAGCGTAAAATCTCTGGTTTTGCACTCACTCTCTGTATCTGCTCAAAGCTACAGAGCTTAATTGCTGAGATACTACATGCAACTTGTCTCATCTGCTGTCCTTAAGACTGCAAAAATCATCCCCTGCATAATGATTTCCTCTTAGTTTGGAGCATATCCCATTCTGTTTGAGCTAGCTAGTGAAATGCATCCTCCTGTATGCATTGCACTTCAGCTGGTGGAGCTAACTGTGAAGCAGCGGTCCAAATCCTTCAACTGTTGTGCTAGGAAAGTTCAGAACTTTTTATGTAGCTGTTAATTAAAATAACACCTTCTCTAGCTGCTAGACCATATCCCTTTAAACATAATCAAAACAGATTCAAGGGTGAAAGGTTTATATGATGATCAAAACTGGATGGCCAAATTGTCTAGAAATAAAACAGAGGCATAAGTTAACCTGGATACAAGTAAAGTGAAAAATTCAGTGAAAGATATAAAAAACTGAATGATCTCATTCCATTATATTTACAGGAGTCAAACCCATTTTGTCCACTGATACTTTGGGGAACAGGAGAACTGCATTTTGTTTTCACACATGGACTGAAATACAGAATGAGCTCCATAAAGTATGAATACTCAGAGGAGTTTTTGGTTTTCCAGCGTGGTCTCTGCTTTTTCCTCTTTGCTCTTCCCACCTCTTCTCGCCCACCCTCAGTGCTTTTATTCACAAAAACACAGCGTGATTAAATAAGACCACCAATAAGAATGTGAAGTATTAGCAGAGGAATCTTGCCATATTTCTTTACTGTGGCCACATATAGATCTTGATTAAAGACTAATACACAGCACATTACACATTAGACTTTATTAACACCCTCCTCCCACTTTTAGTTTTTCCATTTGATTTTCTCAGTTCCAGGCTTTTATCACCGAAGTGATTTGATAAAAGTCTGGCTTAGTTATGTGACACTGCAAAAAGGATGTACACTCAGGAACATTCTCACCATTTCTGAAGTATACAATTTTTGTCTCACTTGTGCTGAAGAATACTTGCCCCTTGGGGTGTTTTCTACTTCACTTGAGTGCTGTGGTTTTTACATTTATATGTTTATTCCAACTATGTCATTAAGTTATTTTTAATGGATGGCATTTTCCCCCACCTGCCTGGGCTTAAGGTTAGATGAAGTCCTGCCTGAGCACCAGCACTAAACATTGAGGTTGTTCCTATTGATTGCCATCACTCAGGAACACGAATACCTGAATGATTTATAGTACTGAGAGTACTCTCCAAGGTTTAGGACTGCAAACACCAGCAACTTTAAAGGGTGAATGTATCCATGCTAGGGCCCTGGGTGGATTGCTCCATCCTGGGGGTCTGGCCCTGAGAAGCCTCCACAGGTCTCCCCTTCCCTCCTGAGCTGCACTGAGGCTCAGGCTCCCACCCCTGGTCTCTGCCTGAGCTACGCTGCGGGTATGTCCATGCTTGGTCTTGTCCCCATCCCAGACTCTTGGACTAGAAGTCCTGGTTTGGCTATGGACCTGCCTCGTCACCATGGACTCATCTAGTGAACTGGGCTTTTAGCTCAGCTTGCTGACCACCCCCAGACTTGCTCTACTACGGGACAAACCTCAGTAGGTTTATTAATTAAGGACTTAGAGGCATTTTTAGAACAAGAAATGAAGCACCCTGTGCTTTGTGGAGAGGATTTCTGCAAGCATGAATCCCTAGCCCATCTGGAGATCCAAATTCTGATAAGCGAAGAAGAGTATAGAAATACTTCAAGACTTAGCTGTATTATCTTTGGTTTGGCTTCATCTAGAACCTTCAACTGAAAGCCCTGAAGGAGAGAAAAAATCCTCTTTCCTCCCCAAAATATTTGGGGCTTACAAATTTCTGTCAGCTCAGAAACAAATGCTGAGCAGGACACTGGTGGGGAGAAGTTTTTGTAAAGAAACATACTTGTGCCACAGAAGGCAATGTTTTAATGAAAAAGAAGAGATTTATAAAAACACATGATTATTTTGTGGCAAATGAGTATTGGTTTCAAAACCTGCAAGTGAGATTGCATTAAACTTTCCTATTCTTTGTTTTTCTTGTCATTTCTTCTGTCGCTGGTAGATAAACCATTTGCAGCTGGTTACAATTTCCACACAGACTAAAGTGTTAGGCTTTGGTGCTCTGTGCCCAAGAGTCAGTTTGAAGTTGAGAGGAGCCCATTTAGATCCAAGAGGACCATTTTCATAAAAGCTCAGGCAAGTGCTGAAACTGGGGACTGCAATGGCAGCAGGAAATCACTGTTGGAGAGATGACCACGATTTGACCTTTCTCCATGAAGATCTTATAGGGTTTTGGAGAGCAGACTGCCAGTGGGGTGTCCCTTTTCCCTTCTTTTTCCTGCCCTTTTCCTTCTCTCTTCCACTCCATCACAGCACAAAGTGTTTCTGTCAGGGATATTTCCATGGCACGGCTCCCATCCTTGCTGGGTACAGGAAGCAGCCAAAGGGGATTAGGGGAGTGAAAGGGCCATGCTAAGACCCAGGCTGAACTAGCTTGGGTTGCTGCATGCTGATGCCTCCAGCCCGATGCCCAGAGCCAGTCTTGGAGAAAGGAGAGGTAGAGCAATGCAGAAAATCCAGGACACAGACACGAGTGACCCACGTTTTCTACAGGCACCAAATTTTGTGGGGTTTTGAACCTGAAATGTTTTACAGCACTGCTCCATTAAGAGCAGCAGGATGAAGAGACTTCAATTCATCAAAGCCGCAAAACAAATCCTGGCTTAACCCATCAGGTTTCACATGAAAAAAAAAAACAACCCAGAGAAAACAGAAGCCAAAAACGCTCAATAAAACCATAGGGACAATAAATCAGCCCAGTTTCATGCAGAAAAGTTACCTTTGAAACATCCTCTGGCAAACCTGCTGAGAGCTTCATGTCCCTAATGAAACTTGAAACCTGCGGATTTGTGTTTTTGGCTGTTAACTCGGCACAAGTAAGGGAAAAAACTACCCCCACAATTCGGGGTAAAAAAAGCCTTAAAACATCTTTGCTGCTTCTTCCTTCCCAAGGCACCCCTGTTTGCTGGCGCTTCCACCAGGAAATGAACTCTTGCAGATTCATCAGGAGCTGGTGGGAGAAAGATGCTGCCCACGTTTCTGTCAGCTTCTGGGTTAGGTTCTGGTGCTCTGTGCCCAAGAGATGGCACCCAGCACCAGAAACGAGGGGAGTGGTACCCTCTATCACACAGTCTCTAGCTATCAGTACGCACAGCCAAAGCACGGGGAGCGTTTCCCCACAGCTACTCAGTGAGCGATACAGGGATTTCTTCTTCAAACACCTTCTACCCCATTTCTGCTGCTTTCCCAGCTAGTTATTATTATTCCTATGGCAGAGGGTTTAGTGAGCCAAGAGAAAGTGCCAAAATCGCTACTTTCCTAGGGACAGTGGGTAAAGGGCAAGACTGCCCTGAAATTAGCAGATAAGAGCAGACCTTAACTGAAGCTTTTATCGGTTGTTTGTGTTCACCGAGGCCAGATGATTTTCAAGGAGCCGCTTAGAGATTTAAAGCGCTGATGTGACAGGAACTCTTTGATTTTAATGTTCCTGCCCTCTTCTTGCAGCCAGTGTTTATGTAAACTTGAGAAAAACTGCCACTACTGTTCATCTCCCTCATTTTTCAACCTTAATGGTAATTACATTCCACGCATGACAGAAGACTCAGCGTTGCCTTCAAGACCAGGGCTGTAACACTGCCTTTGACATGCCATTACTATGCATTAAGTCACGGTTTCATAGAGGGGGAAAAAATAACCTGTTGCAAAAGTGTGGGCTTAATGAGCACTGCAAAAACATATTGTTGATTTGTGTAAGAGGCTTCAATAAAATGTTGCGGCTTGAGATTTACGGGGGCATTCAACTGATGGAGGCAGGGAAATCCTATTGGAAGTGAGTGGAAGCAAAGGTTCTGGTTTCCCTGGGCTCTCTTGAAACCCCAGCCTCAAAGCTTTCCATTTAATGTGCTGTGGATTTTTTTCACCACTTTTCTGGAAGGCAGCAAGGCAATCCTCTATGTGTGTAAGAGGGTTATGAGGTGGGAGGTGCGTGCAATGTGGGTTGGTGTGTATAGGTATGGTATACAGCTCTTCCCAACCAAAAGCCGCTTGTTTCTAAGCCTTTCTGCTTAAGCGCCTCAAGTTTTACACGTAATGCTTTAGTGTTAAAGCTTCTTTCAGCACTTTTTTTCATGTAAGATGTTCTTTTTAAGGGATGAAATTTCTCTTTTTCTGTGCAAGATCCCCACCGTACCCTTCTTTGCTCTCAGCTTTTCTCACAGCTGATAAGCACTCTCTTTTCGCTGTGCCTCGGAAAAATCCCATACTACCAAATATTTGTTATGTCTGCGCAATCCTGCTTGAAGTACAGGACTTAAGAAAGGTTGTCCTTTGTTTACCGTAATGAGAAAAGATAGTTATTTTAACGTGATGCCCACTTGGCAAATAATTCCCTCCCTCTCCTTCAATTAATCTGCTTGAGGCTTGCTCTTCCAGATACAGTCTGGTCAGTTGACAGTGTGGAGGGAGGAAAAATAAGTAACGGTTCCTAGTTCTCTCCTCCAGATACAATGCTGTCTGCACAAACACCTGCCTGAGGGACACGTATATCCCATTTTTGAGAAAACACAGCAAGTTGCCTCATTAACTTTCCCAAGATACAGCTTACGACTACTTTCTGCATGACAAGCAGTCAGAGCATTGCCATGTACACAAGCACCATCTGAGACATCTCATAGCCATGAGCAACGGGTGGCAGAGTGCAGAGAAGACATTTTGATCCGGAAGCGAAGTTCATCCTCAAGCTCCCAAATATCATTACCCATCTGAACTGCTCTCCTTCCAGCCACAGGCTAAAATAAATGGACCACAGTGAGCGATTTCAAGCAAGTGGACATAAAAGCATCTTTGACTCATGGTTTCAACCCTGAAACAAAGCCAACTGCTCTAGGCAAGGATTATTTCTGTAGCACTTCAGTTTCAGCCTTGGCTCCAGGCTCCTGGAGAGGAAAAGCAGGATTTTACCTTGAGCTTGAGCCAGGTTATTCCCCCACCTCCAGCTCACACCGACTCTCCTGCCAGCAGCCCTCTCCAGGACAACCCCTGGCTGCTTCCACAGCCCCGGGCATCCGCACATCTCTCCTCTCATGGTCCCTGCCCTCGACTTGCTTGTGCAGCTGGGAGCTGAGGCCAGGCCAGGCTGGCGGTCGCAGCACCGAGCTCTGCTGTGAGTTAATCTTCTGCCAAGCTGGTTTGTCTCCTTGCAAGAGTCAGTAGCTGCAGGTGTCAGCGGCAGGGAAATGGGGGGACCGGACACCCGTGCTGCTTTGTGCCAGCCTGCTGTGCCAGGGGGGCTGCCCAGTGCTCCAGCCTGCATCTTTCAGGAGTACTGAGGTGCCACGGCTTCTCAAACCTGTAGGCAGCTTCAAAACTGTCTCCGTGGAACGAGCAACTTTTTCTCTTCATCTTGGACAGTAAAATATATGTGTGTGTGTGACAGGCCAAAAGCTGCATCTGTTACTCTGTGAACACAGATTCTCTAGGGAGGGAGAAGAGAAGAGAAGAGAAGAGAAGAGAAGAGAAGAAGAGAAGAGAAGAGAAGAGAAGAGAAGAGAAGAGAAGAGAAGAGAAGAGAAGAGAAGAGAAGAGAAGAGAAGAGAAGAGAAGAGAAGAGAATTCACCTGTATGTTTAATCTAGCCTACGCTGAGAGCAAACAACTGGGCAGCATCCTCCTTCTAATGGAAGTGGACTGTGCACCAATCATATTAGTTTTCATTCTTTAAATTACAGATTAGATTTTAAAATTCCACACTGCTTCCAAAGACCTTTTTAAAGGCCTTTTTCAGGGTTTTATCTCATGGCCCTTAAAGAACTTGCTTAAGATGACACAGACACAAAAAAAAAAAAAAGAAAAAAAAGAAAAAAACTAACCCCCCAATCGATTGCTCTGGTAATGGAAATGGAAACCCTGCTTGTCCTTATTATCATGAGCCTTATTACCCCTGTCATCACCACCACCATTATGCCATGAGGCTTTTATTCTCCAGGCATTGTGAGGCGGTTCAGCGGCAGAAGGGGCAAGCACCCAACCCTCTCCCTGCACGGAGCTGCAGAGCCACGTTCCCATCTGTCAGTGGTTCCCTTAAGTGGCGCTTTATCTTCTCTGCCTCACAACTTACACTTTATTGTATCTGTCTCACAGTAATGCCTCGAGTTCTCTGCTAAAATCAGGGATCCCCTTCAATTATAGCCTGTGCAGGCTTACAGTGAAAAGTCATCCTTGCCTTACAGAGCCTGCAATTTAAACCGTCGGGGCATTCCAGGCTGGATCCCCAGTCTCTCGGGATGCAAAGAGACTGGCCCAGGAAGCACCGCATGCAGGACACCAAGCAGTAAAAAATCAGTAATTTTCATTTGGAATCCCTGCCATCCAATTCAGGAAATACGCTTCTCCTAAAGCTGTATGCTGAAGACCATATTTTGTATAGATGCAGAGGGTCAAATTCCATTATCCAGCCTAGATGTAAGTCCAGATGAGCTCTAGCAACGTTAATGGAAATTACTGGATTTTTTGGATGATTTTTAGGAGAGCAGGGTATAGCCCTCAGCAAATACTTTTAAAAAATGCCATGTTAGTGGCTTTTGTGCAAGCATACAAAAAAGCCAGGAGGAAAGGGATTTGTAGAAGAGCATGTTGGTAACCTCATAATTTCAGTAGAATTATACTACTGCAATATACTACTACTACTACTGCAAAAGTAGAATTATACTACTGCAAAAATACTGTGTATTTCTGTAGACACGATTAAGCTAGAATAAGTTTATGTTTTTCTTCTGAGTGACATACAACAAACTGGAATTGCAGTGACCGTGTAGGAAGTGTAAGGCATGACTGTGGCAATAGGATTAGACCAAAATATTTCCCCTCATCTAGAAATCTTGGCAGTATGAACTGTTCCCCCAGGTTCTCCAAATGATGTCTTGCTCTACAGATCTGTATATTTAATAGCAAAGATTACCTCCAAAAGTCTATTTCAGAAAGAGGGTTTTTCCAGTCTGAGGAATATCAGCGCTGCTGATACTAACACGCTGCAGAACACAAAGTCCCCAAGGGAACTCCACATCTCCTGAAGATGCTGGAATGGGCTCCCACAAAACATGCTGCTTTCCTAATACCTCCACAAAATGCTCAAGGTCCAAGCTCTCCTTGCAGTACTGATCCTCGTGTGCCACCAGTGCACAAGGAAAAGAGCACTACTATTTTTTCTGGGGGAGCATCGGGCTGCCGCTGGCAGAGAAGGACCACTGCTTCAGCAGGAGTGGAGCGGTGGGGTCAGGCAGGGCACTGTGGCCACTGTCATTTCAGGGCCAGAGCTGGCACCTCTGCATCACGCCATGGTGTGCCACAGGGGCTATGCCTGTCCAAGCATTGCTGCGAAAGTGTAAAGTGCCCAGCGGGCTTTGAGGAGAAGGCTGTAGAAGCAGAGGAAATTGAACGTTGACTTGAACATGTGTCCTTGGGCTCCGGATCCTTACTTCAGCTGGCAGCCAGACCATCTAGAAACTCTCACATTTCTCTTTCTCCCTTCTCTGCCTTGTGCACCACTCACAGTCTAATTAGCTATTCCTATTATTGCTACCTTTCTCCCATGATTGCCTTGTTCACTCCTAACAATGAGGAATGTGGCTCCCTGGCAGTTATCAGCTAATTGGGGCTGAATAAGGTCACTGGCTAGGCATTATCCTGACCAAACCAAAATGCGCATTGACATTCAGTGCAAACATTATCCTCTTTGTGAAATATCCCAGCTTTAACCAGAAGCATGCCTTACAAATTTGGCTGAGGCTGCTCTGCAAAAGCTGCACTGTGGTTCTGTCAGATCCATAGGGATAAGCTGCAAGAAAGAGCCCACAGAGGGAAACGCTGCTCTACATACTGTGTAAGCAACTTTTCTGGCAGCTTTATTCACCAAGGCATCCAATGGAGTGACTGTGGTTGAAAGCAGGATCATCACTAGGCATAGTAATCACAGAGATGAACTTCTGCATTCAGCGACTCTCTCACAGCTGCATGTCATGAGAATGATCACAGAGAGTCCCGATGCATGTTGGAGGTTGATTTTTCTTTTCCACAGTCTGTTTGACCAGGTTGCAAAACCTTGCTTTCAAACATTCATTTCATTCCTGTGTGATGGTCCTCTTTAACCTTTCTAGCATCTGGCTTTTATTTGCTAATGGTCTATTTACACCACCAAAGTTTTGTTGATATGACTATTTGAGATTATGTCTATTAATAATCCTAACGCCCATATTCATTTGCCTGTTCATGTGTCACCATACCTTTTTCTGTTATTCCTGATTATTTTTATAAATCTTTCAGTCATTCAATTAGAAAACTGAAATACTACCCAGTGACTAAGGCATGAATCAGACAGCATGCTTAAGTCTCAAAGTGGCTTAGAGGTTTGATGGACAAGAAGGCATGAAGTCTGATGTAAGAAGAAAACATCTTTGTGCTTCATTGAATTTCACTTCCTCTGCTGTTGGGAAGCAAGACCCACAACATGGGCAGGTGTCTGCTATGGTTAAGTTCTCTGGGGGGAGATTTGGGTGCCCTGTATGGATTGCTTTGAGGATGGGTGAAGGAGTTGCCAGCACAGGGTTGGCAGGGAGGAGTCTTTCACCTTGCAGATCCATGGTGTGACTCCTAGGACGCTTGCAACAGCGGCTCCACAGTCTAGGGAGGGAGGAGATCTCTTAACTACAAGGGTGACCAGTCACCTAGGAGCCAAGACCGGGTTCTGTTCATTAAAGACTGGGATTTAGCCTTTGGTGAAATGGGAAAATGAATTCTGTCAATGACACACAAATCAGAGCTGGAATTGGGTTTGGCTTTTGGGATTAAAGACTGTTTTCTCCTCATGGCACTGTTTTCATTTAACAAGGATGTCAGACTCTCAAGGCTGATACCTCCACATGCCCAAGGAAGTCTGTAGTTTTCCTGGCCAGTACTACTTGGTATAGGTGAATAATAAGGAGTACATGAGTAAAAAGCCTCATTGAGCTGAGAGGTGAGTGTTAGAAGGATATACTTGCAGCTCAGGCTGGTCGTACAGTGAGCAGACAGTGGTGTGCAAATGACACGGGGGTCCCATGTCCCTGCTTCCTTCAGCAGCAGAGGAAAGGGGGTGGAAAAGGTGGGGCACTCTTGTCTGCTGGAAAATCTTCATGTGCTGATCGCTGACACTCAGATTTTAGATCTTCTGACAGAAAGCAAAGACTCAATCAATCAAGAAGATTAACAGTGATGAGGTTGAGGTTCAGCTCTGATATGAAGTGATTTAACACTTGGCTGTGCAAAACACTGAGCAAGAGAGTTTCCTTGTGCCTTCAGCCAAGCTGAAAATCTCTGTGAAATTATCTAAAATAATGGCATCCTTTATGAGCTTTCATCCCCGCACCATATGGTTTCAGCCGGCTGAGGCTATTTCCATGCAGTATCCTGCACTTGGTGCACACGTGCGTATGCAGCAGTATGTCAGAGATGGGGCTGCCCACTTTTTGTACGCAGGAGGCCACTGTTTGGACATTTATACATTTCAACAGACTGAAATATTCAGGGCAAATTTCTAGTTCAGGATGATTTTTAAAGTTTCATTTAAAGTCACGTAGGAAGCCTGCTTCAATTGAGGGCCAATTTAATTGAATAGGAGTTTATAACTTTAGTGTTCTTTAGGCTGGGCTTTCAGTGGTTTCAGGTTTACTTCAATGTCATTTAAAACTCTTACTCATTCACAAATGAAAACGATAGTGATCCCTGTCTGTCAGTTACCCTTTCACTAGCCTTCCTGTTTTCTCCTTTCCTGTTGTCTTCACACAATGAAATGTGCTTGCTTTTCTATCTAAAAGAATTTGATTAAAAATATACTGTGCTTCACTGAAATGTGGGAATGGATATTTTGTCTTCCCACCTTTTCCCTTTAATTCCACAGACTGGGACCGGGCAATGATTATTTTTTGATTGTGTGTGTTGCCTGATAGCTGCCAGAAGCAGAGATTGACCTGAGCAGTAGGGCTCCATGCCATGGCCTGGTGGAACCAAAAAGCAAAGCTTGCAGCTGTAAAAAATGATTGGGTGGTATGCTTGAAGATGTGTCAGTTAAATTAGTTAATCGATACTACACACAATTTGGCACTTAATTCAATACATTCTTACTGTATTTCCTTCTTCAAATCCATTGTTTTACTAGCTCAGATTTAGACTACATGGATGCCTACTGTTTTTATTCCTTAAGAATAAATTTGGCTGTACAACATTATAAATTTCCTCTGGTAGTGTGGATGAGCTGCCTTACACAGCTGTCATCCCCCTCCTGTCCAGTCTCAAGAGTGACCCATTTCTTGCAGGACTGTTAGGAACTCCGGACAATCATCTCTTATCAACAAAGCATTAAGGGTAATACATTACATTATGCAGGAAGCCAGGAAGTGGGCTGGCTCATCCTATACTACAAATACTTTGGGGAACAAAGCTGACAAAACAATATAAAAACTGTAGCTTTTAACAACTGAGACACTACTTTCATTATTCATTTTACAAGGGCATGTAGTGATATGACGAGGGGTAACACTTTCAAACTGGAAGAGGGTAGGTTTAGAATAGATATCAGGAAGAAATTTTTCACCATGAGGGTGGTGAGACAGGTTGTCCAGGGAGGTTGTGGAGGCCCCATCCCTGGAAGTGTTCAAGACCAGGTTGGATGAGGCTTTGAGCAATCTGGTCTAGTAGGAGGTGTCCTTCCCCGTGGCCGGGGGGTTGGAATTAGATGATCTTTATAAGGTCCTTTACAACCTAAACCCTTCTACGATTCTATGACATGCACTTTTAACAAAACCAGCCATCTCTTGTCTTTTCAGCAAGGCCACATTGGCCTCTCAATTAAAAAATAGTCAAGATAAAAGGAATTATTTTGAGTATGTGGTATTTTTAAAGGCAATGAGCAGAACAGATATGAGAATCCAGTAGGGACAGACGGCGCATGCCCTGTTACTGCCAGCAAATGCTTTTTATAAAAGCAGTAACAAACTAAAATCACTCTAGTTCCTTCTTTCCTACCTGTTCTCAAGGGAAGCCAGTTTGCTACAGAAAGTTGTTCCATTTCCATTTATTCCCATTTTGGCCACACACAGTTACTCCCCATCTGCTGACACTGCATTTTCCCACTCCACAGTGGTGCATTGATAAGCCAAGCTGGGGATCACAGGGGGTCAGGATGCCCTGCTCCATCCTGCCATCCCTCCTCTGCTGGCAGCAGGCTCTTGGCGAGACACACGGGTGCAATGTGACATCCTGCCAGCTCCATGGCTCCTGCACAGGTGTGGTAGCAGCTATTTAGGCTCTCTTCCCCAGGGAATCAGAGCATCAGGAGGTGCTGTGTGAATCTGGGGATGGCTTTAATGATTCCAATTGGAGCCACAACCTGGTGTTAGTGACCTCTCCCTCCCCAAAACCTTGTTAGGCTGCTAAGCAATGCCACTGCCCCTTCTCCCTGCTCCCATCCCCTAGCAGCCAGTGGAGACAGGAGATACTTGCCCCCATTTAATTCCCCATGGCAAGCAGTGACCCCAGCAAATATCTTCCTTGCAGTGCCCAGGCTGTGGTTTGGCTTACAGTGCCGAAACAGTTGTTGGCTACAGTCCCCAGATGTCTTTCTCTGTTTACATTTCCCCCTATCAAGGCTTTTTTCTAACACCCGCGGTATCAGGGTTTGGGGGAGGCAGGGCAATGTCCTGGGACTACCTCAGACATCCATTTTCCAGCACAAGGGCTGGGGCCTTTCGATGCCAGACAGCCCCATAGGATGCAGAGGTGATTTTCTCTCTGAATTTGCTCTCCCCGTGTCTCCGGTTTGATATCTCAAAGTCAGCACCAAACTCTTTCCCTGATAACCGTAACTAATGGCTTTTGGGATCCAGGGGGATGTTTTGGAAAGGACAGAGAGTAGTACCTCACCAGGTCAGGGACCTCCTTCTTCTTTTGTAATCCAAGATTTTCTTCTAATAAATTCAGTGAAAACCTCTCTACTCTAATGAGAGGTCCCAAGAGGTTCACTGGAAAACTACCTACGATCCTTGGGACCCAAATGAGTCGGTGTGTCTGCACCATGGCACCAGGTTTAGGGGTGGCAGGGATGACTGGAAACCACAAAGGCACTTGAATTTACAGCCCCTTTCCAAAAGCAACACAGGGTCTTGGAAACATTGCTCAGCGAGAGAAAAAGTACAGGAAGAAAAATATCTGGGTAAATTACAACAATTATGAAATTGGTATTATTTTCCAAGTGCTTTAGAAAAAAGAATACTAGAAGTTTGTGTTTTGTTCTGACACTTTGGACTACCTTTTCTTTGCTTAAGTTTAAACAAAACATCTGAAAATGAAATGACAGTTTGTTTCAGGTTAACCTAAAAATACTCTCTTCATTTCTTCAACCCAACACATCTTTTCTTAGTTGTTCATTAGGCAGTAAACAAAGTAACTTTGTGCTGATACAGATTAACTCCTTTTTAAATCATAAGCCAAAAAACCCCCCAAAATAATCATACATTCTTGCTGCTCAACTTAGATGTTCAACTTAGAGCTGTCATGGAAGGTTGATGAACTTGGGCTTCTCCACAGTGCCAGTGTTCTTGAACATTTAATGCACATGACAGTATTTCCTTATAGTTCCTGAGTTCCCAAATTCACAGTTATATTTCCAAATAAACTAGCTTCATTTGCAGAGGATGTGTTTATCCCCTAAGTGGCTGAAACTCCCACTGAACCAGCTGGGTTGTTGTAATATCTTGGCATCATTGAAAAAAAGTCAAATCTGGTGTGTTTAGGGTATACGGATGGCTTTAAAGACTACATTTAGGGCACGAAATTTCAAACTTTAATCCAACTTTAGTATATTTGTTTACTTGCTCTGTGTGCTGAAATACATTCGTAGGAAGGGGTTGAAAGAAGGTTGGTTCAAAGCAAGTTGTCTTATTAACTCCTCTCATCCACCAAGTCAGAACGAGGGCTTCAGCTTGTAACAAGCAGTGCCTGTTTTGATCAGCCAAATATTTTCCTCAGCCAGAAGCTGCCTTCATTTACTGTATAAACTCTGGCTTGAGCTTGAAATTGAAACTCCTTGGCTAAAAACTGTTATAGATAGCACTCAGTGCACGGAGTGGAAGGTATGAACATGTACAAAGTGAGCAACACTAAAGAGATCGATCTACTGTATTACAGATAGAATTAATTTAATGTCACATGTTAAATTTATCAGGAAGATTCTTCTAGATTTATCTTTTGTTGGAAGAGTAGAACATCAACACAACTAATTACAGTGTGAATATTTTAAAATAGTCCTAATAAGATCTACTGTGTCCCCCAATTTTTCAACCCAGCAGTGACAAGTAAACATATCTGTACCTCGAGAAACATATGGGCCATTTACAATTCAAAATATTTTGCTTGCCTTCTACTATGACTGAAAAGATCATAATAGCAGATTTGATTTTTTCTTTAATCCTTTTGAGAAATTGAATCAGCTCTGACATCTCTAATTTTTTACAAAAAGTGAAATCTTTGAATCAGTTTTTAATAAAATTGTAATTGACAAATCCATTGAAACATTAGGGAGCATTTAAATACTAATTAGCTAAGCCACTGCTAATCTCTCCTCAGCAGAGCTCACAGACACAAACGTCAATTAAACCTGAGTTTGTCCCCAAGGAAAGAAAGGTCAGAGGGTAGTGTTCAGTCAGCTGTGAGATTATGTTAACGCAGTGTTAGAAGTAANTTTTTTTTTAAATAAATAATTACATTAACTATAGGGTGTAGAGGGGGGAAACAAGGGTAGAATTACAAGAAGTGAATCAACACGTGTTGCCTCTTTAGCAACAAATCAAGCAACCATCAACCCATCGCCTAGGAGTTAGGACACAGTTCATTCTCTGCTTACAGCTAAATGATTGAGCATCTTGGGCAAACTCCTGCTTGTTTCCACCATGCTAAGATTTGGGTTTTTATTTACTCCTGAAACTGATGTAAAGTGTTTACATTTGAGGTTTTTTTCTCCTTCAACAGCACTTCCCCCTTCCCAAAAGAAAAGCACATCTCAAGGCCTTGCACTCCATCTGCCACAAGACCTGCGGATTTATTTGCTGTCAGTAGCAAGTACAGGACAGCAAATTTAGTGGTGTGTGCTCTCCCAGGTTGCTTCCTTCTGTTTTTCAGAGCACATTATTCTGGTTCTGCACTTAGGCAGGTGGACATTTGTGAGTACACAAACAACCCCATTAAAGTCAAGGGACTTCTGCACTTTGAATTACATGGCTCCTTAAGTGCTTCAGTAGACCGAAGCCATAACTCATTGGGACTGGCAGCACAGGGGTATTTTTAAGGATATGCTGCAAAGTTTCTGCAGAATATTTATTTATGTTGCATTGATGGACTTCAGCACCTGCTTAAAGTTAAGAACTTACTTCCTCAACGAGGGACCCAAACACCTTCTTTTCGAGTTATATCTAGTGTCCCTTCTTCCCCACACAATAGTCCAAGAAGAGGCTGCCATGGAGTCTCAGAAGTGCAGCTCTACTGATAATGCAAAATCAGTCATTTCAAACTAAGAGGGAAAGCATGCAGTAGATGACTCCTGACCCAGCCACCGTTGTGAGAAGTGTGTAGATTAACAATTCCCTCTTATCAGAATATTGTTCATGTATCACCCTGCTTTGTCAAAATCTTGTATTTTATAGAATTTGCAATAGAGCATGGGCAGCCTACAGCATGGTACAGTTGAAGTTAGAGCAAATATAAGGGCATGTGGAAAGTTCAAACTGCTACAGGAAGTGTTTTGAAAAGCCAAAACCATCAAAGTGGCATAGCCTGGTGAGGTCTAATGTGCAACATACGGATTCTCCCTACTCTTGGAATGCTTTAGCATTAGAGTCTCTTAACGGTGCTTAAAAAAGAAAAAAACTCAAATCTTATAAACTGTTCTCTCAAAAAAGAAGATTAAGAAGTCTCTAACTTATCTTAAAAAAAAAAAAAAGTTCATGTACCATGCTGGTTAGCAAGCTAAGCATAAGTTGATTTATTTAGGAGCTTTGGAGAAATCTCAGCAGAGAAAAATATTACAGCTTGCTGTCATAATTTCCTAAAGTTTAAGTGTTCATAGAATTGTAATGCTCTGAGCTAGGAGGGGCCACTCTGTCATCCAGTCTGACCTGTTATATATCACAGGTCATTACATTTCACCAAGTTACCTTTGCATTGAATGCAATAAATCGTGTTTTGCTAAAGACTATCTCCAGAAAGGCATCTGTCTGGATGTAAAGACTTTAGGAGCCAGAGAATCCACCCCCCCCTCCTCCGCCCCGTCCCTAGTGTGTTCCAGTGATTAGGCTCACTCTAATAAAAACACGTGTTATTTTCAGCTTAATTTGTCCAGCTTCAGCTTCCAGCCACAGATTCAGGTTATGCTTCGCTTCACTGGACTGTAAAGCGCTTTGGTGTTCAGCCTTCTCTTCCCACAAAGACGCCTCTCTGGAGGACCTTTCTGGAGGATAAACGCACATAAGAACCTCCATCTAAGTCATTTCTCTCCAACCCTTGATTTTGTTTTACAGCTGTTTCTGTCCTCTCTGGGTATACACCTTACAAGCAGAACTTGCTGAACCTGCAGTATTTCAGTATCGTTCCCACCAGTCCCAACCACAGATGAGCTCAGAGCTCAGAGCTCAGTAATTCATGCAAATGTTACTGGAGTATTATGCTACAATCCCCTGCTTTCCTTCTGGTCCAATATAACCAGTAGAGCCTTTTGTTTTTGAGGGTACAGCCCCCTTTCTTGTAGATGAGGTGTGTATTTTTTTTCTCAGATATACAAACTGGTATTTTAATTGTACCACTTCATTTCACTGGGCTATGCTTACCAAGTCATTCAGACCAGCTTATATCACTGCTTAGTCTTCCTGACTTTTACCATTCAGACAGTCTTTGCCTTATCTTCAGATTACGATTTTACTTCAACTCACACATAAAGAAATTGGACTGCCGGGTCAAATACAAATTGCCACTGAACCAAACCAGAAAAAAACACATTCAATTAAAATTCCTTATTTACTTACAACTCCTTCAAGGTTTAGTCCATCTAACATATACCTTATTAACAATGCATAATGCTAATTTATTTCTGATAAATGGCATGCAGAAGGTAGTGCGATAGATATCTTACAAAATTGTATGACTTCTTCTAACAATAAACTTTGTAATTCCAGCAGAGGAGGACATCAGCTTTGATCTGAGAACTGATATTAATTCTGTTCCTGTCCTTGAATACTTCACTAACAGAGACTTGCAGAAATTAATTCATTATTTTGACTGAGCCTGGTGTTTGGTTAACTGGTTTAAGTTATCCCACTTATTCTTTGTGGCTACTGACTGTCTATTTAATATGTAAATATTGGTAGTTTTACAGAGTGTCCCAGGTCTTCTGTGGTCCAAAATTAAGACAAGATGAGCCTAAGCTCACATATTTATGGTCTGAAGATGCCTATTTTGCAACTGCTTCAGCATGCAAAGAATCAAATTCACGTGGTCTTAAGTAATTTATGGGTCTTTAGCAAGAAAGGTCTTGAAACACACTCTTTAAAAGCCACAGGAACCAAAACCAGAGGGCTCTGAAATAAGTAAGGTGATGCTGCATGGTTAGTACAAGTGTAGATTATCCTCACTTGAGAACACTTATATCCTTCAGTCATTTTACACGAGAAACAGCTACTGAGTAAACACGCCTGCCTGAAGATGCTATCTGTGCACAGGAGTCTGTAGGTCTAGAGAAACTCTAATAACTTTACCCCAAATGAATTAAATCAACCGCGGGGTATCTCCAGGCCAGGAAGACACATGCACGTGCTGAAATGTTTATTTTGCCATTCGTTCTGATGCTGGCAGCCCCAAGTGGTGGAACTGCAGCGGACTTATCAGCTCTTCTCCCACTTGAATCCCACATGCCAGCAGGGAGTGTGTCCACGTCCCCATCCCATACTGCTGACTGTCGCCCGCAGTATCTTGTTGGGCTCCAGGCCTTTTCCTTAAAATTATCACGTTCCACTTCCAGTCACTGCGGGTCTAAGCCATGCTCGCCAAAACTGATAGAGTTGCAATTTTGAGATGTCAAAATCATTACACAAGTAGAAATCTCCTTGTCCCTGATGGCTTCCCCTCCAGCATGGACAAAGTTGTCTGATAAAGCCTACATTTCCTCCAAAACTAAAATGATGCAGATGCGTTTTACACTGTGCAAGAGAGAACACAGCTGTAAGAGTTGCACAAAAATCCTGACTTCAACTCTAATCTTCAGATAACTCCTGCTATGTAATAATATGCTCAGTACCAGGGGAAATATCAAAGGGCGCTTCCAAATCATATTTTCACATAAAAACTTGCTCCAAATCCTCAGCTGGCCTGCCTCAGTGAAGCCATGGAAGTTTATCTCACTGAGAATCTGGTTCAGCATCATGTACGTAGAATTAACATCGGTTTGCTTGCCACTAACAAGTAATGAAATAAAAATAAAGTCTGCAGGGCTATGGCAAAGCATCTGGGGATTTACCTGAAGCACATGTTGATCTTTTAACTTGTGAAGAAACCGGGGCCTGAGATGATGGCCTGTGTGGAAACGTAGATTGATTAGATACCTAATCTGCAGCATGTCTTTCATCCCAGAGTGGTTTTCCAAACATTATTGTCACAGCTTGCTTTCCCTGATAGCTCCCCTGGTACGTGATCACACTGTTTCCCGGAGGCCTGGGCTACAGTTCAGCACGGCTGGTTACAAATGCACACCGCGGCCATCAGGGCTACAGTTGGAGCTCTTTTACATTTCCTTTTATGTTACACACATTTCTGGATTCACAAACCTTCGGGGCTTCGCAGGACAGGATGACCTGGAGCATTCAGACTTCAAGGACCAGGGACTAGCACTTTCCTTGTCTGTGAAAAGTTTGGAGGAGAGGGAAACGCAAGGAATTGGAAGCCCAAGGACCAGCAGTTCCTTCTGGATCCCTCCACGGGCAGTGGGGATGGGTGAGTTAGACTGCAATCCCTGGCATCAAGCCCTGGGCTACTCTAGAAAGGGGGCTTTTGTCCCTCCATACCACCTGGCACATCGCATACAACAGACGCAAGGGTGGACACCACCAGACAGGTCTCTCCCCTCTGCAGTGAACATCCTCATCATCAGCTGTGCTCTGCTTATAGCACAATCACTGTGTATTTCATGACACAAGAGAGTCCCAGCGCCCACAACAGGATGTGGGTTTTGCTCAGCTGGGCAGCATCCATATGCCTTTAAAAATGTAAATCAATGTACCTTGTAGATCCCAAACTTTTCGTCCCTGACACTCAATAGTCCAGCAGAGCCTAGATAGCACCATTATATTTTGAATATTTTCCCAATATGCTAAGGACGCATCAGTTTGGGGGTTTGTGTGAATGCAGCTGATTTTATAGTTGGAAGTCAGACATTTGCCACCACTCCTTTTCTTCTGCTGTCCCTCCTGTTTGACCTTTGCTACTGCGCCCATTGACTCTTTCAGTGATGAGCCCTGTACACCCTGCGCATCAGCCCCACTGTCTCCAATGAAAGCCAGAGGAGCCCTCCTCCTCAGTGAGTTGGCTGCTGAGCATGAGCAGCTCCAGACTCTCCATCAGCTCCCCATGGTGCTAGGGCCATGTGCTGCCTTTTCTCTGCAGAGGGGGTGAAGGACCACTGCTGTGGGATCCACAGAAATCTCTTTTGGCGCATTGTTACCGCACGAGCAAGCTGCAGTCTGCAGCGGTTCCCACATCCTGGATAAAACTCCCTCCCTCCTCTGATTACTGCTAACTCATACTTTCCAGAGCTGATTTATCCCAGGCCTCGTAAAAATGCTTCAGAGCAGCCAAAGTATTTTGCCTTCAGAGCACACCAGATTCCTTCCAGTACCAGGTATTTTAAAAAGATGTACCCTTGGGGAGGATGCCTCTCCCAATCCAACTCCTACGTACGAAGGTTTCACGCTTACCTTAAATCACACAAGGTGTCAGCTGGGCTGAACTATCATCACTGCTGTTATTACTAGAACTGTTTGGGTCAAGACTTGCTTATTCTGGTCCCTGGCTCTTGCTCTGAGTGGGCAAAAAAGGTGCCCATTCAGAAGGCTGGGAGGAGGGAGGAAGCAGCTGAGCTTCTCACAGGACCATGGTAGAAGAGTGGCAGCAGCTGGAGTAAAATGTTGGACTTCCCTAAATTTCTGCCCAGTACTCTGTGCATTTGGTCACTTACCCTGGTCACTGGCTCATTCTGCATCTTCACAGATGTCCTGCTCCTACTCTGCATCTACTTTCCAGGAGCTATAGGTACTTAAGCAAGGTGCAAGTCACTGTAGGTGACTACAGTGCAGCTAGGCTACCATTAACCAAACCCATCTTTGACGAATAGATACCTTCATCTCAGTGGGCCAGGGGCAGGCAGAGGAGGTCACCTGCCCATGCTCAGGTAAGCACTAGGATGCACTACTCCTAAGATGGTGCCTCCAGCCCTGTGTTCTCCTTGAAAGCAATAATGCTGAAAAATTGGGTTCACCACTCACCCCAACCAACTACTTTTACTCTGTCCATTACCAGACTGTTTTTAGCAGCACTCTGTTTATTGTAACACACTGAAAAATGGACCATTGTCTTCTGCTGGCATTACTCTACAAAAGAAAAACATACAGAGGTAGCAGTATGCAAAGGCAGAGCCAAGCACCAGTAAAACATCACCCTGTCACCTTTAGTAGCCCCATGGAAAGGGGTACTAAGAGGCAGCAAGCTGAGCCTCACCTGGCTTCTCTGGATCCCCAAAAAACCTTGTCCTGTTCTTTCAAAGACTCCACATTTCGTCTGGAGAAACGAACCAGAGAGAACAAACAACCTTAAACACTCCCACATGCAAACACACTCCCATAACAATGAAAATGGAATATACCCAGCAATCAAAGCCTTGACTTTCTCTTAACTTGGCTGGTGGGAAAACAGACAGGCGATGAAAGAAGAGGAGAATACAGACCCTTGGTTTTCTTGTTTCCTACAGCCCTGACCAGCACTTCCCTTCCACCCCCGGCAGAGCAGTATCACGTATTGCTGCCTGTTGGGCCTGGCACCCATCAAGCACGGGGCTGTGCAGACACGGAGAAAAGGACTAGTCCCTGCTCTGGCTGTTTTATGAACTAGGCACAGTTCAGACACGAACGTTACTTATTCCTATCTCTACACCTGTTTTTGAGGGGTAATGGAGATGCGTGGGCCCTTTTGCTTCACTTTATATCATATAACTACATCTTAGTCTCACACAAATACAACAATGTATACATTAATTTAAGTAGGAAGGGTCACCTACTTCAAAGGATGTTAGATACAGTCCTCTGAACATGTCTAAAACCAGTGGGACTATTCAGTGGACTCTGGATAAAGCCCTGCTTTACAGGGTTTCCATGTTGACAGATCAGTCCAGCTTCAGCAGTGCTTTTCTACCTGAAAGAGCAGATCCCCATCATTCCTGACACCAGGCAGGACACCATAGCAAACAATCAGATGTCTGCAGTGAATGTCTCTCTCTAGCCAAAAACCCATCCCACAGACTTAATATAATAAGTTATTGTCTTCTTAAAAGGCAGCAGACACACTGATCACCCTCATTAAGGAAACAGGACAATTTTCTTCTATAAAACTTCACCCTTCATAAATGTTGTAACTGGTCCAAAGGGAGAA
Organism: Chionis minor; assembly: GCA_013398295.1. Lineage (NCBI taxonomy): Eukaryota > Metazoa > Chordata > Aves > Charadriiformes > Chionidae > Chionis > Chionis minor. The sequence continues at coordinate 85,077 of VZSF01001160.1, read as the reverse complement.
GTGGTGTAGTTTAGTAGCTAGAGGACAAATTCACAGCTTCCCCATATGCTGTTGCCCAACAGGGGGAAAAATGAAAGGGGAGGGGGGAATTTGCAGTGCTGAACTTCTCTTTTTCTTCTCTTTTTCTTGTTTTCCTTTTGAGAGCACCGGTCTTGCTGTGGGGCAGTGGATCACTGGAGGGATGGTTTTCCTCCCATCAGCCGGACCAAATGAATCAGCTCAGCTTGCTTTCCAGGCTTGTGGCAAAACATCCTCAGCCAAGGCCCTCGGCCTTTAAGATTCACTGCCCCTAAAAATCTGCCAGGGTTCTTGCTTGGCAAGCTGCAACCTGTATTATGAGCCTTTTTGGATTAATCTGCTCTTTAATTATGTTTTATTTTTATTTTGTTGCCGTGAGGGCAGGCAAGTGCTTAACAGGAATTGATTCAATGGGGCCATCTCTGAGAGCGAGTCAGATATGTTTGTTTATATTGAACGGCATTATGCTTTGCCCCAACTGCGCGGAGTACAGCTCTAAACATATGCATTAACAAGTAACCTCAAAGCTGCCTGGCAGCCCAAATCACCTTCCCTACTTTGTTGTTTTACATGCATAAAGTAGACCACAGAGATGCCAGTTGGGGCCAGGTAAGGGATGCACAGGAGAAAAATGAGCGGAGATACAAGGCCGGAGCTTTTCAACATAGGGAAAGCCAGGGAAAGATAACCTGAAAACATCACCAGACACTTCCTCTAGGATTAAAGCCAGCAAAATGTTCGCTGGAGAATTGCACGAGACCCTCATTAGCACAGCAAGTCCTAGAGAGAAGGACACATATCGATACGGCAGTCAGGATCCAAACCGCTTTGGCTGCCTCCATCGCACCACAGCACAACCACATGCCCATGTGGTACGTATGGGGTGCATTGTGGGGCAGGCAGCTCGCTTGCTCAGGAGGAGGCAAGGGCATGTGATGTTTGCCAAGACAGAGCTTCCCCAGTCCCAAGAGGATGGAGGGACCATGCATTTTTAGGAAATGGTACTCGCCAGTGGGCATCCACCAAGGCTTTGGGTTACTGAGCACTCCAGCAGGAAGCCGGCTCTACAGCCCTCAAGCACAGACCCCTCAAGCACTGGGTCTTTCTCCCAGCGTTTGCCCAGAGGCTTCTGGTGAGACTCCAACCTAAAAACCATAATGATGAAGGGGCTGAACCCAAACTCCCATTACCATGGAATTCCAGTGGTAACAGATGCTCTTGGGTATTTTTTTGGTGACCAAAGAAAATGAATGCACATTGAAATGGTGGAGACAAGGACCAACTTTTGATCCTTTGGCAGCTAGGAAATTTATGTATGGTGATTATTTAATATGGGATTAAAAGGGAGTCCTTGTTCTACCCTCATTTACCATATGTTTTGCCCATCACTGAGATATTATTTTATGACTAATTTTGTCATCTGAAGGAATGAATGCATGCCAGGATGCCAAGTCTTATTCTGAATTAAATCTACAAACCTCCATATACAATAAAGATATTCACTGTGACATTATTTTACATTAATGCAATACAGGAGCAGCTGTACACACTGAGAGTTAGGGAGCTATTGAGCTATTTTAACAAAAATAATCACATATGAAAAAAACAACATGCCAACAAAAAGGTCACCTGTTAAAAGTGACCACCCTAATTTGTAATATAAACACATTATATCCCCATTGTGCGTAACACAGATGTATACATCCATTCACTTCAGCTTAACCTTCCAGTTCCTTCTTCAATCTCCATCTTATTTCTTATGATTGCATTACATTTAAATAGACACACACACCCCTGTGTTAGCTTCTGTTACAGTAGGAGCAAAGACACTTTTTACTAAAATTTCACCATCTTCCTAACAGCAAGGATTTCTTGGGGACAGTAACAGCAGTGTTGCAAAACCACCTTGAAGCGCACCAGTGGTACAACTGGAGATCCATTTTATCCAGTAATTACATGGTGTTTCCTCCAGCTTCTTTACTACATGACCTGTTGGATAAATACATTGCCATTTACATTTGAATCCCTTTTGCTGGTGGTTTTAAAACAAAAACCTTAAACCAGAAAAGGATCAACACATACTTGACTTACCTGAGCCACACAAGAACTGCTGGCATTGCAATACCAGCAATAACCAACAATTCTGTGTCCTTTTTCTTTATAATGTTATTCTTGGTGCACAAAAACTGTTGGCTTTGAGACTAAACTTTGCCCAACAGGGTTTCCATCTCATGTAATGATCTTCTCTTCGCTTTTTCCATTTTTTTATTCTCTTCATTAACAACTAATGACACCCAGTATCTGCAGTCTCTCAAGCACAGAAATACTCGTATTTTGGCACAAACTTGTGGTACCTGGTTATTCCAGCTAGCATTTTCTGGATCTGAATGCATAAAACTTCTGAGGCCTGATGCTTTGTGGTTGCAATGGCAATCCAACATTGAAAAAGCTCTATGGGGAACTTATGTCTTTTACTGTGGCTTTGTTTACTTGTTTATTGAACAGAATTGGTTTAATTGTTAGCTACTCAGATTTATAAGTTACTCTGATCTAAATAATTCCCTAACCAAAAGGCTGACAGAAACCCTGAGGCTCTGGGCTTTGGTGAGATTAAATTAGTTGTGTATTAGCTATGTTTTAAAGAATTTGATCAAAGTGCATTCAGCAGACATCTAGCCCTGTTGCTCACCATGCTCCAGTCTGCTGCAGTTTTCTATGGGAGTGTTGGTTGCATGTATCTACGATACCTTAAGGTTGACCACTAAGTGTGCCTGTGTAAGCGTTTTGCATGACAAGAACCATGGTTTGAAAGGGGTCACTCCAAAAACCCGGCACATAAAGTATTGCCAAAGCAACAGGGATGCTTTATTTTTGCTTACTTAAAAGTTTCAGCATGACCAAATCAAGCCTTCTTTAACAGCATTACTCTTAAAAATATAAATCAGAATTTCAGGGAGTGTGTTACCTATTTACTATCTCCTTGCACCCCTCTGCTTCTTTCGCATAGCAGCATATTTTAATCTGCTTTTTGCCTATTTGCTATACAACTGCTTTCCCCGAACTGGGCAGACAGTTCTTCATAGTGCTCCTTTTCTGCTTTTACAGAAATTATAGCAGAAAAAGAAACTTGGACAACAGCTTACCGCACTTTCACTATCTCAGTTTAAAATAAGCTAGACCTTTTGAACAACTTCCAGGCATCAGTTTGTTGCAGGTATTGTTTTCTTTTGCACAATGAGCCTTCCCCCAATTCTTCTATTGCTACTACTGTTTTAGTGGCAAGGTGAATTTCTGCAGTTTTGTACTAGGACCAGGTGGCTAGCGGGAGAATTCTCTTTAAATGCCTCTATCCAACTTTTTAAAATGTGCTACGCAGATCTATTGCATTTACGTCCACACGAAGCAGGAGCAGCATCCCTGAAACAGCAGAAATAGCAGAAGGAGAATCAGATGCCTGGCATTAAATATCGACTGCACTGAGGTATATGCACCCGCGTACAAATCTGCCTAGCTAGAGCTTCTGTGGTATTTGAAAGGACAGTAAACCCTGAAGAGCCTGAATGTTCACGGGGGAGCTTATCAGTTGTTGATGAGGCCCTGTCCAGCCTTACAGACAGCCAGTTTCCTTCTGCACTGGGGTGCTAGTTTGCTGTGGAGCCAGCAAAAAGGTGATAAGCTGCGGAGAAGATTTTTTAGGAGTCTTGCCTATCTTTCACACCAAGTGGCCAGAGCACATTTTCCACAGTTGCCACTTACAGATAGGCTGGCTGCTCTCGGATAAGGCCGAGAAAGAAATAGGAAAATGGGTTCCAGTTTGCTTCCTCTCACAGTCCCATAGGACTCTGAAGCTAGGGCAGACTTTTTTCTCCCCTCTGCCCCCCACCCCTTTTTAAATATATAAATCTCCCAGAGCTTATAACTGCGCCAGACAAGGTAGCTATGGAGTCCACTCAGAGCAAGAGACGGATTTCAGACTGGCTATCAGCAATTCCCTGTCTGCAACTGCCAGGCAGGAAAAGGCTGCAAGTTCTGCCAGTCGATAGCAGAAGCCTCAGCTAAACTGAGCTGCAAAACTTTTTCAGCCTTCTCAGAGGAGAGGGGTTCTCGCAAAGTTTACCTTTTGCCAAACCGCAAGCGACTCTTTTTGGGTTGGGCAGCGAGGTAAGGGCGACGCAGAGCAGGATGGCATCGCGGCTTCACTGGGAAGCAGCACACAATGTCCAGCTCTGAGAAGAGCAGCCTCATCCCTGGCTCCCCAGGCTGCTTCTCCAGATACCGTGGGAAATGCAAATATGGGGTGGCCGAGGTTAGCATTCAGGGGAGATAACATTAGGAAACTCCGGGGGGGGGCTTAAGCTGATGTCTGAGGTTGTTGTATCTTCATCTTTGAATCTTGCTCTGAATGTTTGACCCCCTTGCAATTGCTAGAAGTGTACCAGAGCGTTATCCTGGTCACTGCTTTCCAGGGTTGCAAACTTACACTTGCGGGTTAAAATGTTTTACCCTCAACTTCTGACGATGACAAGAGTCATCTCAAGTTACTTGCATACATTTTCGTTTAACACTCCCCTTGGGGTAACGCTATTAGCGCATAACAATACACAATCACAATAAAACCGATGCCCTGTAGGACCATGGTGGTATTGCATCGAGCGGGCAGTTTTCTTTTACAGCAGAGAGAAATTCTGCCAACTGCAACGTTGCATTAGCCCCTCTCCGCATCTAAGCAACCCACCCTTGTTACTGCCTTCCACCAAAGAGCCTCCCAACAGAAGAAAGAGATTTGAGAAAAAGGCTACGTGATGCTTCAAAGGCTCAGCAGAATCTTTACTGCTCTAAGGCATAAATTCGAAATAATAGAGAGTCCTGTGTTTCAGAGCTGCTGTGCCAACCCTTTTGAGTACTGCCAGTATTTTGGGGTCAACGCTTTAACAGGGAAATGGCTGAAGGGGAAAAAAGGATTTCAAAAGTTTCATTCGCAGATCAAACTATCTCTGGAGTCTGAGGCCTGAGTTTTCCAGCTGTCCATGTGCTGCCATCCCTTCTGTTTCATAAAAGCCTGATATCTTCCACTTCTTGCCAACACAAATCAAAAGCCTCTCAGCCGAGCTCCTCTTCCTGCAAGCTCCTGTGCCAATTTTGTCCTGCTCACGCATGGTGGTTGTCCCCAAAATGTGTTCGTGCTGGGCTTGTGCAGCGCCAGGCATGAGGTGGCTTCAATGGGTGACAGAAAAAAGGTCTCCCACGCCTTCACTCCGTGAAGGGAGTGGAAATGCAGCTTATTTTGATTTCCACATGGTTTCCACATGGCCTTGCAGTCTCAGACCAGGTTTCTCCCACCCGCGCAGGCACGGTGGGGTGCTGCTGGTGTCCTCTGCAGCCGGCACCCACTGCAGCCCTGGCAGCTTTACCCTGCGGCGTGCCAGAGGCTTCGCAGCCCCACGCCGCTCCTTCACAAAGTGATAATGCTTCTAATTAGCCCCGAGACCTCCCAAAAGGGGGGCAGAGATGGAACGGGGGGACATGGAGGTGGCTTGGCTGGGGCTGCCATGCTCCCTACGGTAACGAGGTGCTGTGGCTGGAACGAGGAGAAGCCGGGAGATAAGAGAGGGCAAGGGGGGAATATTTTGCTGACAGAAAAGAAATATGCTTGGGACTAATGTCTAGTGCCAGTGATATTTTAATCTCATTGGCAGGGAGCTGCTCTTCCAGGCAGGCAGAATTAATTTGGTGGTTTTGGTGTCTTCCCTCGGGTGGACGGGCAGACGGAGGGGCATGTTCCCTCTGCCGCGCGCCACCCTGGCGCTGGGGGCGGAAAATATTCCCTGACCCGGCAATCAAGAATTCATTAAGGAAAAATAAACTCGAGGGCCGATTTTCCCTCGGGGCGGCTGTTATGTCGGTGTCACCAGTAACTGCAGTGAAGTGGCTCCTGACCCGTGTGGTGCAAAGAAGGGAAGAGCCAAGCCTGCAGACTCCCAGGCCCCCAATCCTATTTAGCAGTGGCAATTAATGAGGCACCGCTACGGCTGAATTGCTCACTGCAAGACCACCTCCATGACCCCTATGTCTGTCAGCAGCAACGGGAGCACTGACCTGGCCAAAACGTTCTTGGTGCTACCAAGAAAGCTCAGCACAGAGGTGTAAATCCATCGTTCAGAAGGGCCCAGCACCAGATGGTATTCCTGTTTTATGGTCTGCAACCAAAAAGGCACCATGCACAGGACAGAAGAGATTTTTTGCCTCTGTGCTCCTCCAGATACCCAATGGAGCCACACGCACACACAAGGACATCCCTTGTAGAGCCATCCATCCATGTCACAAGGACAGACATCGTACTGTCACAGCCACAGCAGTGTTTTTCTACATCCCATTTGCAGAACACTTGTTCCTTGCAATACCTTGATGTTGTCCTTGTGCAGCATTTCCCAGTGACACAGAGATAAGAGATCGGCACCAGCTTCTCCTACAACAGGCCTGCAAACCCCTTTCCCAGCAGAAAAACATGTTATTGTACAAGCTAGTTTTCCACCAAGGAGATTTTACTAATTCCTGTCTTATAACTGATAATGAAATGGCTCAAAATACAGGGTGTAGGAAAGAGTAAGCTTTTGACTGAATTCGTAGCACTTTCTGCAGTTCCTAATTTAATGACTGTCTATGAATTAAAGATAGTAGTTGTATAACTTATTTGGGCAGGCTGCTTGCAATAGCTGTTTGAATTAGACCTGTGACTATTAAAGCATCTCTGTTCATCTAGGGTGATAAGAGCAATTCAGACCACTCCTTCTACATGGGTGGATCAGTTTCAGTTCCTGCTGCTGGCACCAGTTCAGCCTTTATGCCTAACTGCAACATTCACCCAGAGTATTGACCTAGCACAGCTACATGTATTCTCATTATGGATGGACAAGGAAGGAAAAATATGATTTTGCTCTAGTTTAATTTCTGGAACATCAAGGGGTGATCCAAGGGAAGAAAAAAATTGTTCATTTTACTCTTTGCAAGGTAAAGAAACTACGTTTGGAGACATGCTACTTTAATTTGTATCACATGCTACTACTGAGAGCTTTCACTGTAAAGAGCCTCCAGTGCGGTCCAAAACAATAACAGGGTATTTGTCAGGCAGGAAGAAAATCCACAGTTTCATTATGCTGAGGGACACCAAAAACTGGAGAACAAACAGTGGAAAAAACACACTACTGCAGCCTGGGAGCAGAGGTCTGCCAAATCCAGAGAGTGAAAAACAAAAGGGCTGTAACCTATACTGGATAATATCAGAAACTACAGTAAAAAGGTTAAAAGAAATCATCCTTTTCTACCACGTGTTTATTGCCTGCTTTTGTTTCAGCTTACAAGCCCGAAGGCTCATTTTTCCCTCTTGATCACTCGTTTTGGGAATTTTCTTTGTCATTGTTTTATACAAGACTTTGCTTTTCTTCAAAGAGCTCACATAGACTTCAGTGTAGAATTAGGACGTTGGTCACTCCAGGAGAGGAAATGCCAAATGAGTATACAAACAGGGGGAGAAAAAAACACATCCCAAATGAGACCAAACCAGCAACAGAGACATGCACAGGCTCCCTCATAAAATGTGACAATCAATATAACAAAGAAAAATTAAATTCCTGCCTACCCTCTGATAGACATTGTGCGTGCTGGGCCTGGATATTTCCTCCTCTTCCTCTCTGTCTTAAGAGGAGATGTTATTTGAGCCAAACATGAAGCTAAGCCTGTCAATAAAGATTTTTTGGCTTGCTGACAAAGTCTACCAGTTGCTGGCAGCACCATCATGGAGATGCTCAGCGAAGGCAGGAGCATAAGAGTTGCTCAAGAAAGCATCACTCAGACTGGCAGGGGCTAACCATTGTGTGTGTTTGCCTGAACTACCAGCTAATTGAGGTGGGAAATGACTTCTCAAGAAGACGGACACTCGTCCTGATCTTGATTAACTCCCTTTGTATTGTGGTTTACAGAAATATGTCAGCGTTCTCCATCAATCTGCCAGCAAGTCTTTTCTCTAACATATTTCAGCTTGCCACTTGGCCTTTCACTGTGGATAGGTGCTGCCACAGCTGATACAGCTCCTGCATGACATCAGGAAGCAGAGCTACATCATCCCCCTAGTGCCGACCTTCCTCCTCCACAATAAAAATGAGGTGAGTCAGCAACTTCAAAAAAAATGGTGTCCTGGAGTAGTTGCAGTTGTGGATCTGGGAGTGAATACTTCTCAGGTGTCTTTTCAAATCCCCTCCAGACTGAGAATAGTTATAAAAAGTAAGTGTCGGGGACAATGCCACTGAAGAGTATAGGTGCTGCTTTGAACACATATCTATTGGTATTATTTGCCAAGCACAATGATAACATTTTGACTCTAAAAAAAATATTATTTTTCTTGAAATCGATAGGGATGTTACAACATCTCAGTAAGGCAATTTGCATTGGACTCAGGAAGAACTGAAGTTGCAAATGCAGGTTGGGAAACACCTGCTGGGAAAGGAGCTGGGACTTGCAGCTGTCCGTGACTACTCAGGAAGCAGCAACGGTGCCTCTCTAGATGGTTTGGCACATTGCTGTGCCCTCTGTACCCCTGACAGTGCTACACTGCACTAGGTATCAGGTGCAGTACTTCAGGCAAAAGTAAAGATTTCTCAGACGTGCAGGCAAAATGCATTTACAGTTACAAAACAGTTTGTAGGAAGGAGAAAAGGGAGGCAGGATGAAGAAAGCTGGGCTGAAAGTCATTCTCTGAAAACCCTCTTCTGTCTCTAGACCCTTCCATGCATCCTCTTTTCCTAGGGCACCTTCCTCTTTTTGGACTACCCATGTTCCTCTGCTACCTCAGCAGCAATCCATATAGGGGCTAGGGGTCTGCTGCAAGAAGAGATGTAGGCTGGGGAGTGTAGAAGAGGGCACAGAGGGAGAAAGCAGAGATGAGGAAACTTGGCTTTGAAGGAAATGTCAAAAGAATCAAAATACCCGCTGTGTTATTTTAAAGAGAAGGAAGGGTATTTAATTTGTTCATCGCCTATCAGAAATGATGCACTGTACAAAAAACTAAAAGGGAGAATGGTAACAAAGTCCATGCAGCACTCAGATTCCTAATAACCTTGTGACTACAACATATATTGGTTTCAGGTTGGGTTGTCAGACAAATGGCTCCTTGTGGATGTTCTGTATTGCTTCTTTGGGAAAGAGACCTCCTTTTACTGTGTCTGTATACGGCATCTAATTCAGTAGGACCCTGCTCCAAAAGGAAAGTCTACAGATAACAATGCAGAATTCCACTTAAGAAAAGCTAGCTGGTTTTAAATAGCTGGAATAATTGGCATGGAATATTCTACTTGCTTAATGTGTCATTTGGTCATCACTAAGTCTACATAATATTCAAGATCCAAAAGAAAAGCAACCCTAAAATCCACATTTGTTTTCTTCCGTTACCCTGGAATTTAGGTAGCTGGCATTTGAACTTCATACATATATATGTATATATATATGCCGGACTATTAAAAGTGATAAAGACCAAGAAAGTCTCAGTTAAGATGCAGAGCTCTACTAAGCTAAAACTTTTGCTATGTTTATTTTGTGGGTTTTTTAAGTTCACCAAAAGAAAAAAATTTCTCATTCCTAAATGTAGCTGTATAGCTAAATATTAATCTTCTACCATCTTTGCCACTGGAGAGTCTGTGTGTCTTCCAGCTGGGCCATAAAAGGTCCAAATACCTTTTCTCCTCCCTTCCCTAAGGGAGGATGCGCATGCAAATTGAGTCCACATGAAAGATACCTGCTGCAGTGCTCCACATGCTAACATTACTGTAAGGCAGGAGCGGAGGAAGGGGACCACACAAATGATACAGGAAAACCAAATGGAAAGGTTTCTAAGCTGGACATTTTGTAATATATCTTCCTAGTGGATAAATTAACATGTTAGTTTCTCTAAACTTCTCAGAGTAATTTTGTTCCTTCATACTCTAGGCATGATGTTTTTTAAAATGCAAATGTTCCTGAATGGTTTGCTTTCTTGTAGGTGACAGAGCCAAAAGATGCATAAACGATCATCTTCAATCATCTTACAACCTTGTTGATCTGCACCAACAGACAGAGAGAGAATTTCTTATTTAGGAGGAAGAAGCAACCAACTTGAATTGATTGCGGACCAGCCTGTGAATGCCGCCTTTTCTTTCTNTGCCCCCTTTTTTTTTTTTTTTTTTTTTTTTTTTAAGATAGGGTGGGTTAATTTCCCAGTTCTACACAATTTATCTGTGCTGAGTTGGAAGAGTGTTGAGTGGGAAAGGGTTTCATTGTCCACTAGGGCCTTATGACTCTTCAACACCCACCACTTCTGCCTCATGTCAAAGAAAAGCAAATAGGTTTATTAAATAGCTGTCAGGCCAAATGAGGCTGTACAGAGAACAAACAGAAGGGAAATTGGATTAGAGGCAGAGTACATGCCACACTAAACAAGGGTACAGATTTACGGCTTTCTCTGCGCAACTGGACAAAGGACTTTGAAGATGAGTTTTGGGGAAGGGGGACACGAAGCCTGGGGAAGAAGGGGCAGGCAATTCGCGTAGTCCCAGCAAAGCGGCAGTCATCCTCCTCTGTAGCTGGGAGCTCAGAGTTGAAGGTACCCCTCCTCTTCCAAGCTGCTGGCTCTATTTCTCCAGCACATCCTTTCAGTGTGTGACGAGAAAACATACCCAGGCTGTCCCCTGCCCACCTCCCTCAGGGAAGATGCCTTCACCCCGACCCTCCCAGGTGTCAGTCCCAAATCACACTATCTAGCCCAGAACAGGCAACAAGAGGGAAGAGGAGTCATGGCTGAGCTACAGAGAATTAAACTTTCCCTGATAAAAGCTTTGGCTCGCAGGCAGGCTCAGAGAGGTCGGGCTCTTTTGCAAGTGGCTGATAGTTATTCCCAGAGAGACCCTGGCCAAATTCTCACTGCGGAGGAGGAAGTGCCAAAATATTTTCAAGTTGTTTCTAGCTGGAACAAAAAGGGATGAAAAACACAGACATACTCACCAAAGGGACTGCAGGGGCTGGTAAGGTCAGAAGGATCATAATGCACCAAGCGATGTAAGGAGCTACGTGTTTTGGGGCTGGAAAGCTGCAGACCTCAGCTAGTTACACGTGCAATAACTGGAACTGACTACTACCTGTGCTGCAGCCTGAACTTTTCTTTTACTGTGTGAGGGAACTAGACCACATAGACTCATAGAATCACAGAATCACTTGGGCTGGAAGAGACCTTCAAGATCATCGAGTCCAACCATAAACCTATGCCAAAACCACCCCTAAACCATGTCCCTCAGCACCACATCTACCCATCTTTTAAATACCTCCAGGGACGGCGATTCCACCGCCCACCCCCATCACCCAGAGCACACAGTAACTGACTCCACCACGAGAAGCCAGTCTTGAACTGTTACCTTTGCACCCACCTTCAAAATCTGTGGTTTTTTTCTCCTACAGCAAAGAGATAGATCCCAGGTGCTCCTACACACTTAGGTCCAAGGCCAAGTACCTCCCTGAGCCTTTGACTCAGCAAGTCACATCCAAACCCCACCAGGCAGGTTGGTTTTTCTTTTATACCTCCCAGCCAGCACAGCAGCACCACCATCTTGAGAGCACAGGATTTCAGGAAGGTAGAATCCTTCCAATGCCTTCACCACAGCTTAATACCTGTCTTTATAACAGTGCGGGTTAATGTGTTTCTCTGCTGTGCATTGACCTGCATATTTGCATCAACAGAGTGCTTATAACCAACAGTTCCTGTAGTTTGAATTGACTGGCATGGGGATTTCTCCTGATTTGCTAGCATCTGCTAGTAGAGTTTGTCCAGCCTTCAGGAAAGGCAAGAACACACGGGAGAGTAGATGCACAGGGTTAATTTTTCTGTAACAAGTTGTCAGATTTTAATTTTATGTTTGAATTCATTGCTTCTTAGCTATAAGAACATTCCTACATCCTTCCATCAGAAACATGCAATAAAAGTGTGAGCAGGTGCAACCCTGCATACGTTCCTACAAATTTCCAAGTTACCATTCTCCTAGTGACAACATATCTTTCCATGCTGTCACTCACTTAGCTTGAATTTGCATATCATCCTCTGAGTTATTTAAGCACATGATGGCTGTTGAGTTTTCTTCTGTGCTTGACTGTATCACATGCTGTGATCTTTATCTTGCACCCAGTGATTTCAAGGATCATTTGTCTTCACATCAGTGTTCATTTGGAGTTATTCTAGATTATTTAAAGTGCAGGAATTTTACTCTGAAAAGCAGTTGTGAAGATTGACACTGGGCATTAAATACATTACCTCTAATGGTGCAAAGACACTTTGACATGATGCTGGAAAAAGAAGGGTCTTCACTCCGTGCTCAGTCCGTCTTGTACCATATTCCCCAATCCAAGGTCTTCTAATGAGGTCTCAAAGGTGTAATATAGTGTAACAAAACATTAGTTGACACATTTTGAATCACCTACGTACAGCATCCAAGATATACACCTTGGCTCCTCTTCTCCGGCAAAAGTCTTGAAGTCTAACAAATGAACCACTGAAATTCTTTGAATAACTACTGTATTAGCATCTGTAAGATGATGGTTGAGAGCATGAGGAAGCATTCAGATATTCTCGTAAATAGAACAAGACACAGAAAATTAAAGAGTTTGGGTTTTTTTTGAAGAGGGAAAGTGCAGTCAGGACAGCCTGGGTCACACTGGTACTCGAATCTCTGATATCTCAAGGTCTTAGCCTGAAAACACCAATACTCCTTTTACCACTAGGGAGTGGATCAAGACCTGTGTTCCAGCTGACCACAACATGAACAAGCTTAGGTCCTTGGGCAAGCACAATGTGTTGTCCAACTAATACGGTCAGTATAAAGACAACCAGGTCCCTTTAGGGATGCTGCCAGTAAAAGCAACAGTTTGTGTCTGAGTGGGACAACCCAAACAAGTCAGCAATGTTTTTCCCTTTGCCTGGAAATGCCCCAGACATGTGATCCCACAGTCCGGTTTGGCAGCCTCTCCACAGAACCAGCCGTGCCAGAGGAGATGGGGGCAAGAGACATCATACACCCGGCCCTCAGGGCGCTGCTGGCTCAGAGAGGGGATGGTGAGCTGTCATCCCCAGCATGTTATTTGTCCCCTGAGTGACAGGTGCCTGTCATCGGCGGCCAGGCAGAGTGGCTGCAAGTGCTGGTCCTCCTGGTCTGGGGATGGCTCATCTGAGGCACCGATCAGCTTTGGCTCACTGCGGAGACCAAGAAATTAGCCACTTGCACTTCCAGCACAAGTTGGTGCCTATCTGAGCTGAGTAGGTGTAGTCATAAAACACGAAATCTAGTGTTATGGTGGAAAGTGCCTTGCACAGCAGTCACAAAGCGGCGTGCAGCACGGATGGTGAGCTATGATGGCAAGAGAGCCCAGGCAAAAACCGTCCTGGGACAGCTCAGGGATCAAGAGCTAATTTTGCTTATGAGAAGTCGTATTTCTTTTGTCTCAACATGGTGAAAATGCAAAGGCTTCCCTTCCCTCTCCCGACCAGTTTGTCAGGAGCTGATGCTATTGTTACCAGAGAGCGGCTGAAAGTTTCCCTGATGTACCACAGGAGTTGGAAGCAAAAGGCTGGTTTTGAATGCATTTTTTGCAATGATTCAGTCGGTCTGGTTTGGGATGCTGTGGCTGTGCTTAATTTCACGGTCATATTACATGCTGATAGATCTTACTTTTTTTTTATTTCACTAACAGAAAGCATCAATATCTAGCCCATGAATTATATAAACAGTTTCAGCTCTTGGTAATACAGCATAAATCAGAGGGCAAGTTGATTAGTAGCACGCTTGTAAAATATTGCCCGTAAGCCAGCACTGGCAAAAGAACATTCAAGCCAAACATTGGAGGCTTGAGCTTGTTTGCTTGAAATAAAATAGCTAGGACTACTCGAGTGAAGTGTTAATTATTTCTACTACAGCAGTGCACACAGGTAGTATCTAGGAAGTAGGTCAATACAGGGATAGAAGACTGACTGTACTTTATTTGGGGCTGAGAACAGGATGAATCTATATTTATAATGAGAAAGATTTTGAGGATTTTGTTGGTAGGAAGCCTGCATAAGATTCAGCAGAAAAGGGGTTAGGCTGATAGCAGTCCCTACTGAAAATCCCACCCCATTATGCATACACCAATACTGAATTAGTGAGCAAATAATGATGCAAACACAGCAATAAATCTTATGTTACACATCATTATGAGTTTCAAGTCTGGCATTAAGCAGAAAATGTATGTTATTGAGATCATAGTAGAGCTTTCCTCTGAAGCCACCAAACTGATAGTATTAGTGTTACAAAGCCAGACTGTGCGTAACAGCCACTAGGCCTTGATTTTTCTATATGAACTAAAAAAATCAGCAGATAAATGTACCATTAGGTTGCTTTGTGCCTTTGCCTGACCAGAGATTTTGCCTTGGGCAAATTTCCTGCACAACTGGGCACACGATAGGCCTGCAGAAAAAATGTGTTAGATACGGAGAGCAGATTTGACCGATTAACATATACTACAATATAGAAGCAGCTATTAAAGTGTTTGGAACATGGTAGAAACAGAAGATTGATAAGCTTCCAAAACAAGCTGTAGATGATGTCCAGTTTCTAGTAAAAATATGGTAAAGAAAAAACAGCCAAACCGCAGAAGCCACTGAAAGCCTAAACCGACCAACCAAAAACAACCCACGGATTGAGACAGTCAAGTTTCAATGATCTGTGAAATTACTGAAGCAACAAAATGGAAGCAAGTGGAAAGAGCATGCACCACAAGTTAAAATCTTAGAGAAAATTAAGGCCAGGTCTGCATTAGCAGGCGCTAACACTGCAGTAGGAGAGGATCAGTAGATCAAAGCACATGGTGGTGTGAACCCAACATCCACACTGCACGCAGGTTAGGGGGTGCTTCAGCCTGGCTCTTGCCCTGTTCCCCCAGACTTAGCATCCGTCAGCTGGAGCACATTGGGCACACTTCTGCCTTCAGCCCATCCAGCACAAACACAGTTTGTGACCTCCAGAAGTGCCCTACAACACATGCTAAGCACGCTAAGTGGGGATGTGTGGGAAACGGACTTCAAAAGCACTCCTGCCCTACACTGATATGGTAACATAGGTGCAACCTAGCTTATCTAGAAGTATACCTGCACTAGAGAAATTTTCTATTCAAACTTTGCAATGTGATGTTTTTCATTCTGCAATGGAGCTTCTTTTAGGAGTGTATTTATTGCAGTATTCTGCAGTAACTACTACCAAAAAACTTATCTTGGTATTAGACATCATAACTAATATTTTAATTTTTGGTCATCCCTGAAGTGGTCAGGCAGTTGGACGAGATGATCATTGTACGACTCTTCCAACTGATAATACTTTATTCTAATACTTCGTGATCATGCCCAAGTCTAACAAGCTGGAAAGCAGATTTTATAAATATGTCTCCTTCAGAAAAAAACACCAAATCTCTCAATTTCAGCATGCAGAGGTGCTGGACTGGCGCAGGAGCAAGGCAGGACAAAGTAAGCTACTGCAACACTGTGCTGACTATAGCAGCATGGATGCACCTGTCCAAGACTCATCAGCCAGAGAGGTTAGAGCATCCTTCCTACCAACATGCACAGGGAAGTTTGCTCATCATGCTAACCGGATTGCTCATGCTGGTTTACCATTTTCATGGCATCTTTGAACTACCACATAAGGAAATAATCTGTGACTGGCAGCAGGAAATATCTGTGATCACCTCCTGGTAAGCAAAATTACTCCACTCTCCACAAGCACTTCCTGCCCCC
>VZSF01001160.1:0-69194 GCA_013398295.1 Chionis minor | reverse complement strand
CCCCCCCCCCCCCCCCCGCTTTGTTTTTTCCTTTTTTTTTTTTTCCTAAGGATTGACTGTTCCTTTTGAGTAAGTAGATACCAAGATGCACAGGGCCAAATTTAGCCTTGCAGCCCATGGGTTCATACAACGGGTTTGTAGACAACCATACAGACTGTTGTTTCATACCAACTTCTACGTTTCAGGTAGATGCCATCAAAAAAGACATCTGGTCACACCATTTTCTCTAAACAGCCAGACTGTGACCACACCAAGAAGTCTAAACCTATAACCATGACTTTCTGAAAATGAGACCATGCAAACTACACTTGGGTCTTTTACAAGTTTTAGAGCAATTTGCTCATTCTGTGTCATCGAAAAGATCTAATGTGGAACTAAACTCTCTGAATGTCTGTAAGATGGTACTCTGTCATGCAGACAGACACTATTTGCCTGTCATCCTTGCGAGGTGGCCTATAGTTCATGGAGGATGGCTAGGTCTTGCTACTGGCCTGCTCTGAAAGCTCTTTCATAACACAATGACGGAGGAAAGATGGTTGATGCCGAAGAAAGACCTTCTTTAGTAGCATGGTTCTTTTTTTTTTTTGTTTTTTGCATGGATCTCACTTCAACTGTATACGTCAAAAAAATAAACACATTTTAAAATAATCACCACCAGCCCAACTGGTCAAGGGCAAAGTGAACCTCCCAAGTTAATTTAACATAATTCTGTTTGATTTGCAGTTTATCTGCTATTTGATAAATCATGGCCTGTTAAGCTTCAGGAGTGTTTGCAAGAAAAAGAGGTCCTGAGTGACAGACAGTGTCCCCTCGTCCTTCACCTGCTCACCTTCCAGGCTCTCTGGACCTTGAATTTTGATTTGAGTTCCTTTCCAGCTGGGATCAAGAAGGCAAAAGGCTTTTTCTCAGACTTGATAGGCAAAGTAAAAGTAGTACATTAAACACTAACCTGTAGCTCCAGAAAAAAACAGGACTGGTAGTTGTTTGCAAAAGCCTGAATTAGAGACTAGCGACTTGAGATAAGATAGGCAATCAGCTCTGACTCTGCCACTGCAGACTTCTGGTCTACTTGCAAGAGAAGACATGTCATCGTTTCTCTTGACAGTCCCCAGGATTTCAGGGAGATTGCCTAGCAGTCGCGGGAGAAAGGGGGAAATGAAAACAGGACTCTTAAGGAAGAATGAAGGACTTTAGGAGAGAAGGTCTCAGCATTATTTTCAACAGAGAGCCTACACCAGCTCTGAGTAAGGTTAGATATAGTTAGGTATGTCATGTCCAGATCCTTGGGCAGGGAGGCTACTACATGTGGATGTAACACAGATAGTGCTATTGCAAGAGTCCCTTACATAAGGGTCTCAGTGTCAGAAGAAGCCTGAATGGAAAGTCAGTTTATTTTTTGTACTGTTCAGCAGTTACTTGAATAACATCTTTTTTCTTAATTAAAATTTCTTCCTAATCTGCCTGTGCCTCATGTACAATTACATTGGCCACCTTACCACCAGCAATGCATTTTCCTAGATGCTTTATGTAGAAAAAAGGTCACGTGCTACATTAAATCCACAGCTCCTGTCAGAAGAAAACAGATCGGAAGTAAATCTGTCAGCTGTACGTTCAACTTAGTATTCAAACACTGAAGCCATAGGACTGAGGTGGTGAGTCCAGAGGGCTGGTTTGCTAGGCAAACTTTTGAGGCTCACATGAACCTCTCTGACAGATTGGCAGCACAGCAGAACCCTGGAAAGCAAGCTATGCAGCAGCTCCTTCAGCTGTCAGCTGTGGTGGGCTCTATTGCAGATGGCTAGCTGCACCAAGGATGAGAGAAGAGGTGCTAGTCCATGGATGGTTGTGAGCTGAGGGAAAACTCACTTGATATTACTTCTCTGCAGCATAAATTCATGTACAAGCATGTGTCATTACAGAAATAATCATTCCACTACAGCTTCTCAAGAGGCTACAAAAATACTTTGTGCCCACATCTAGTTATTAGAAGTTGTACCTCATTCCATTGTGGAGAAAAAAATGTTTTAGTTAGGACAGCACAGAAGTTTCACTAGCCCAGTTATTATTGACTGGTTGAGATGGTCATTGCTCTCAAAAACATGTATCTGCTGTCAGGGGTATCCAGAGAAATACAATACTGCTCATCTGTAGCCAGACCATTCCCTGGATTGGTACCAAAACCAGCAGAAGAAAGTGGTTATGAATCACAAAAGGGTTTAATGGAGACAGGAAGAGGCAGAAGGACTGCTGGAGGGTCTCTCCCCCATTATGGTACACAATCCCAGTCACAGAGAGCACAAGGGTCTCTACCTGGCTATGTGGCCCCCTCATTTCCCAGACTTACACTTGGAAGCTGGGAGCAACCACACCATCACCAAGTGCACCACTGCTTTGTCTCCTCAGTGCTACTCATGCTACCAGGTCTATAGTTAACTTGTGAACTCCCTAGCCCAAGTCTGGCATGAATCTATCACCTCTACTTACGTGAGGGCTCTAGCGGAGCCATTGGTCACCAAACCTCCTGCACCTGTCTCCAGGCTTTTTAGTACCTAACTCAGCAAACACTAATTGAATTGTAAATTATTCACGGGGGGGTGTTTCCTTCCTCCCCCCTTTCTTTCACAAATAAAACATCTCCTCCTGCTATATGCTCTCTTTAATCCTGACACTCTTCAGAATAGAAACATAGGAAGAGGGTTATTGCAGCAGAGCCTCTTCCTTTTTTTTCCAGAAACAAATAAAATGAAAAGTTCAAAAGTCTCTTACTTTTGGTCACAACCTTCAGGCCAGTTTACCAGGAGACGTATGTATGTACATTTTATTTTATACAGCCTTTGTTCTTCCTTCCCTCAAAGCAGAAAGCAGTCCTCTAAAGACCACACAGTATGCAGCATTTGGAATTTTTTTTCTTTTCTTTTTTTTCCCCTCTGGAGCTCATTCTAAAGTGCTTCCACAGATATTTTTCTTGCTTTGTGTTGCATTTCCTCTGTAAGCCTTAAAAGACTTGGCAACACAACTTCCCTGACTGGTATAAATACAGCCATAGATATTTTTAAATCACAAAAGCAAACCTTCCTACTCCCCCTCCCTCCTCCCCAAAACCCATATCATTCAAGCATCTCTCTCCTCCTTCTGATGGAAGTAATTTCATTATTTTAAAAGCACTTATGCAACCAACAGAGGCGACACCATGTGCGCGTGCATACACAAGCCTCCTCAGGAGTCAATACGATAGTGCCCTCTCCCTACTTTCTCCTTTCTCGATCCTTTATCAATATTAATAATTTTCTTTTACATTTTAACTAAGTGCAGGTTGATATCCACTATATCTATCTTAAATATAAATTTCCAATGTACAGTGTCAAACCCAAGCAGGTTGCTACCTTCAGTGGAAAAGTCACAGAGAATGCCCTTTTGATGACTTATACAAGTCTGGCTTCATCATGGAAGTCGCTTCCTTTTAACACAGTGATGATTCCCTGACTACTGGATTAACTCTAAACACCCCCAGCCCTTGCGTGTGCTTGGGGAATCTTCATTTATTGCAGTGGTTTCCCTTACTCTGTAGCAAATTAACTGCAGTGTCACTTCTTAGTGTTTGGAAAAAGTGTGTGCTGACTTGGTTTGTGACTGATTGTGAATGTGGAGAAGAGGAGGGGTGTTTTTTGTTTGAGGGTTTTTTTTGCCCCTTCCCTTCCCTTCCCTCCCCCCCCCCTCCCCATTAGAGGGCAATTATACTTGCTATTTCTTAGGTTTGAATTCAGCAGCCCTCACATACCATACCTTCCTACTGAAGGTATCTACATTCTTGTCCATTAATTACTTTTTCTGAAACCTAGGTCTACTAATACACTTCCACCTAACAAAAGCAGTTACCCACACTATATATGCCCTGAAAGCCAGCATAATAAGCCGTTAGAGACAATGTTGACATAAACAAAATGAAACGCCCACCCATCACTGAGCCAGGGCAGTCTACCAGAGAGGCTAGACTGAGACAGTCATTCCAGATACAGTAATCCCATTTCAATACTTGGCTATCTCAGACAATCCATTTTCCCTCCTGTCCCCTGAAAAGTTAGGCATTCCGAGGCTCTGGGGTTTTTTTGGACCTTCTCAGTGACTTTTGTCAAGCACCAAACAATCCCAACTTTGGGCAGGAATTTTTTGTCTGGCCTGTCTTGTGTTATAAACAGTCGTACTTAAATGTACAGGCTTAACAGGAATAGTGTGACAGGCAGAAAGGGGAACTCTGGTATTCAGCGATCCCACCTTTGTCTGGTGGACTATGGGGAGGAAGAACTCTGCTGTCCTCCTCCTGTCTCCAATGTCAACAACTCCGAGTCAAAACTCCTCATGTCCCTGCAGAGCCAAAAGATCTTGGCACATGGTGACAACATTCAAAGAGGGCATAGAGTGAGCTGTGCACTATGTCTTAGCATCCAGCAATACTTGAGCTTCTTCAGACTAACAAATGATAAAGATAGCCTGAAAATGCCAAAGATACAAAACTAAGATTATTTTGGGATGTATAAGTTTCTTGGAATTTATTTTTCAGAGAGGAAATATGTTTCTTGCATGTGTACTGATTCCTCATGCAGTTCCTGCTCTTGGGTGTGTTTAGAAGCAGGTTGCTGGAAGGGCTCTACAACAAATGGAGAAAACTCCAACAACAAATCTCTCCTCCCTGCTTTGCTGCAGCCCTGCACTGCGTGGAGCATGTAATCCCCACCAAGGGAGCCTGTAAGAGCAAGGGCCTTGGGCTAGTTTGTAATTGCAGTAACCTTAAGTGGGAGAGAAGAGTCAGTGACACTCTGGTCGTTCAGCACACCCTACCATACATGCTCCCCTCCCCTCTTAAGAACTTAAATGTCCATTAAGGGTTAGCAAGTCCTGTTGCACTCTGCTTTCCTGGCTTCCAAGTTTCTACTTCAACCAGCCCTCACCCAGTACTGGTGTTAGTTGTCTACTTGTATCCTCAAGTATTCGGGCTTCCCCTCTTCCTCCAGACAGCTCTCCTAAACCCATCATCTGTGTTCCGTATTTCCAGACATTTCGTCTGAACTACCGTTAAGCACGTCTGAGTCTCCCTGGCTCCAGAGCGCTGGAGGAGGCAAGGTGCAGTGCGGGGCAGGGCTCTCCAACATCAGGCTTTCAACTAGTTGTGGAAGGGTCAGCCTTAGGAGACCAAAACTCAAGTTTGACTCTAAGCAGAGCCAGTGCACAGCTACGGTGCTGAATCGCACATGCTGGTGTGTGCCTTTCCCCCCAAATGCCAAATGCAGGCAGCTTCCCTGCTGTGGGAAGAGACATGGTTTAAAAGTCTTGCCACGCGTCTGCTAACTTTTATTATTCAGCATGATTTCAAACAAGAAGATGCCATTTTCATGGGAAATTATAGATTTTTTTTTTTTTTTTTTGTGGAAGAAAGTCTCCATACATCTTTCCCTGTTCTTAGTGAAAGAAAGAAAGGTGATGAGCACTTCTTATCCTGTCAAGGAAGAAAGAAAAGATACCTCAGAACAGCAATGTCGCTGCAGCATTTAAGTATGATTTATTCAATTTCTTCACTTCAGCTTATTTTTACCTGACCCAAACAATGCTTTCCATTGTTAGAGTGAATTTAGTATTAGCTTACAAATATTACAGAAAACATCTACAGATTCTACAATAACACCTTATTTTTCTTAACCCTTGCAGTCTCCAACAATATTTCTTTGCTTATACATTTTGTCAAATGTACAAGTAACACGGAAAAGATGAGAACAAATAGATAAGCAAATATTACAGGAAGAAATTGCCAGCATGAGACAAACTCAACAGAAGATCTGTGATGGACCTGCAGAGGAGCAAACCCATAGTAGATATCAAAGAACACAAACCTTTACCAGGAATCCCATAAAGGCAGCATGAGTACTGTGCTACTCCATGGGGCAAAATCCTTTAAGGAAAATTAGCAATACCGTGCTATTAGCTCATTTTCCAAAGGCAGGCTTGGCAAGGGAAGACTAGCTACAGAAAAGATGTCAAGAAGAGTAAGAGCTGGGGAAGCAGTGGCAAAACAAACATAAAGAACTGCCTCCAGATGTTTGGGCAGATCCTCTTTTCCTCTGATGAGAGTCTTGGAGCAAAACTGCAGCTGCTCTTGTGTCTGCTCGAGATTTATATTAAAAATGAAAGCGTCAGCATTTGCCCGTCCTCCTTCGGGGTGTGCTAGAGTCACCCAGGCTCCAGCAGAACATAATCTGCGCGTGGAGGTTAACATGGTTGAATCAATCTGATCATGGATGAAAATTCAGCTGCTATCGATTCCTTGCTCACGCTGATTGCCCTTCCCGGGTCAGAATGGAGACCTGTCCCATTGTTCAGTGAATACAGTATTCTGTTCACTACATCAATTACCCTGACCCCAGGGGGTCCAAAAGCCTCCCCGCTCACCCATTTACAGTGACAGCTGTCATGCTAATGAATCCACATTGACATTATAATTAAACCATTACACAAAGTGAGGCCTCACTCTCAGCTGTACAGCAAACACACACAAGGCCACTTCGGAGGGGTTGCCTATGAGAAATGTGGTATAAGACCACGAGGTATCCCTCAAGTTCCAGAAGATGAAAAATGCAAGCAGAGGATGCAAACTTAAAGAAGGATTAGCAAACAAGGACAACCCTCGAAGAAGTGATTTTTGGTTCCCTCTTCAGGGTAGCTTTTGCTGAAGAGGTAGTTTAATGACATTAACTTCCTGCCAAGTCTGTTTTTGGACTACATCTTCAAGAAGAAGGAACACTTCAGAACAACAAGCAGCTCCGCAAGCAGAGGCAGAAGCACAAAAATCCCCAGACCCTCTGCATTCACCTCACCTGAGCTAGAGATCTTACATATCACAATCAGTCCAAAGAAAAAAAACACCCGAATATATGCCATTTGATGTCTATATATGTCAATTGGCCGCGAGGAACTGGTGACAGCCAGGTACTGCGTTTCCATTCTGCTTAGCAGAAGCCTTTGCTCCATAAGGGCACTGCAATTGCACCCGAGCCCTAATCCTCCCACAGTTCCTTTATGTCCATACGCCCTTTTCAAGTTTGGCAATTTCTGACCAACAGTTTCACCTCGGAAAGTGGTGGGTTGTTTCGGTTTTTGTGTGTGTTTGTTAGTAATGGACTGGGTGGGTTGAGATAACTTCATATCATTCAAAGGGCTGTTGCTCTTCACAGACCTAAATGTAGGAGTCTGGAGAACATTGAAAGGGAAAAATAACTGATGTTTGAGGAAAAAAAAGAAAAACTTTTTTGCTCTGTCCTGTGAGTACTGATCTTATCAAATAATATTTTACAATTATATGGCAGCCTATTATGTAGAACCTTAATAGTGACTGAAAGATTTTCTTCTAAGGAAGTATGAATTACGTGGTGCAATAGATATACAGCGCTCATCTAGATCTAGAGTGCAATCTACAGAAGGCAGTGTTATGGAGAACATGGATGTAGGCAATTTGATAGTTTGAAGTCACACAGTCTGGCCTCAACAGCACAAAAGGGTACTCGAACCATATTTAGTTTATCAGAAGTCTCTCATTCGAGTCTAAGCACCAGAGCATTTAAAAGTTGTAATTTTTTATTTATTTTTTAAATATAGTGCATTCAACTACAGGGACAGGCTCTGGGATGTTATTGAATGTTGCTATTTGGGAGCAAATCTTCATATTTGAGTATTGATAAGCACTCAGTACCATGCTATATCTCAGGCTTTCAAATTTGGCAAATTCAAGGACATGTCTGTCCTTCATCAGAAAGGATTACCTGAACTTACTTTGAGATCTTGCTGTCATCCTGAAGTGATTTCAGATCTATCAGAACAAAGAGAAATCAATGAGGTTTTAGCACTAGATAAGAGACTTCTGTGCCTGTAACTAAAAATGTTTAGCAGAATTCAGCTTCCACGTAACCCAGCGATTCACAGTGGCAGGTGATTAAGCTCTGAAGACTTGAATTCTCTCTCATCAAGTCATTAAAAGCTGCCCAAAATGCCCCTTGGTGGTTTCTACTACTGATGAAGGTCATCTGGCTTCTGCATATACCATGTTAAAGATGTTTCGCCCAAAGCAAAACCCATGGCAAAGAGCCACAGTTTTCCACACCATCCCTGCCAAAAGTGCTGGACTTTATATTCTAAATTACTCTGTCAGAGATAAATTTAAAATAGAATAAAAATCTAACCAGAAACCTTTACTTTTACCAAGAATATTCAGATGTCCTACAACAGATGGAGATGTTCCAAAAAGACTAATTTTCTCTATACAAAGAGAGCAAACTTCAGCACATCCAGGAGGATCGTGGAGTTAAGCATTCACAAGCTGGGAAGTGCCAGAACCATGGCTACCCTGCGACCCTTAGACCAGCCTGAGGGTGTGAGTATCTTACATTGTCTTTGACCCTGTAGACTTGCACAAAGTCCATTCACTACACAGGGTGTATGCCCAGGTATGAAGCAGCTGTCCGTAGAACACTGCTAAATTCTTATGGATCACAGGGAATGCTGAGGAAGTGCACACCAGGAGTATCATGTGGCATCATGCAGTCTTCCACACGGATGATCAGAAGAGCTAAAAGTCTTAGATTCCCCATTATCATATTAAGCTGGTCCAAAGCAAACATTTATTACTGGAATGGGATATAACCTGGCAAAGTTTTGGGCAACTGAGAGTTGGACCTTGGTCAATAATTTCAGCAATAGGTTACAGTTCTCATCCTACCTGTAATATTGCTGCCGCACGAACAGAACAAGATCTTAGAATTTTATTTTTTTTTAAATCAGCATAGTTCCTTCGCCTTCCCTAGGGCTATGCAAGTCTACAGAAGCTGAAGACTGCCTATAATGTATGTTGTGTTACTCTGGTTTCCTAAACTGTACCTTGAATGATGGATGGGCGGCTGAAGCAGCTGATAACAATGCTAAATGGTGAGAGACCAAATATGCACTAGTAGCTCAGCTGAAATTGTGTAGCTGGCATAGAGCTGGGCTTGGGCTGAGAAACAGATGAAGTGTCCTGAGAGCATGTTAGCTCTGGAGTCCTAGAAACAGAGNGGAGGGAAGGGGGAGGGTGTGGGAGGCAGAGGGAAAGAGACTTTTCACAAGCTATGAACATGATGACTTTTAACCAAGGATGCAATTAATATATCAGTAACTGAAGTGATACCAAACAGCTCAAAGGTACATGCAATCAGATCAGCCTGCTCCTCTGTGGAAGGGGGAAGCTGTGCAGACAGGGAGGGCATCTGCTTCCACACTTTGTGCTACTTCGTTGTGCCCAGGGCAGGTCCACCTATACGTTTCAGCCTGACATTTTTACAATGGGATTCTTGTCCTCTGTGCTCTGCATGCTGCACCTAGATGAAAACAGGCTCAGGAGCCCAGTTAGGTCCAGCTTTGCTCTTCTGAATTCAGTCTTGTTTTCTCAGAGCTTGAATCAGGTCTCCCTTATAAAGATCTGTCTGCTGCAACCATTGCAGCCCAGAGCAACAGCAGTATTTCTCAGTGATAACTCATAATTTCAATGTATGTATTTTACTGGCGTATCTACAGAAACTGTGGTGTCTATCTTCTGGTGGTACAATTTGCTAAAAGCACCCCAAATCCACAACTATTGACAGACTGGAACACTAATGTTTTCCCCATCAGAAGATCTTGGCATGGGGATAAAACCCCAAACATTTTTATCAAGCTAAGTATTTACAAGTACTGAAATGCTGGCTAAAAAAAGTTTCCCTCTGCCTTGGGATGATTGTGACGGCAGGAGAAACACCAGCGACCAAGACAACACAGAGTGTTGTCGGGAGTTAGCTGGTCCCAGCTGAAGCAAGATGGCTTGAACTGGAAGGCTAAGTTATATGGAGGGAAGAGTTAATAGGACCCTAGGATAAGATACTCCAGCAAATAAATCCAAACATGAGTTTGTAGGCTTGCTATTCAGTTCGTAATATTTTAAGAACTAACATTATTCAAACACAGCATTTACTAATTCAGCATGTTTACACAATGCCTGAGGCCTCTGGACACTACTGAACTACAATCAATCAATGATATTTGGATTTGGGCATTCAGTCAAGACAGAGGTGGAGAAGGGGCAAAGAAGTCAGTATGTTGAAAACCTCGTTTTTGCATTTCAGTATTTTTCCTCTATTCGTCTGTGCAGTCTTAACAATGAAGAGAGCTGCTTTTCAGTTCCCTGTCCCTTTTTACAGATGGGTCCCAAAGATCCCCCCAGTGTAATCCCCACTGCCTGAAATTTTACAAGATCCCCACAGCTCTTCAATTACCTTCGTTGGCCTGTCAAGACTCCAGCATCTCAAATTCAGTTAGCTGGTGTTTGGACCTCCGCCAAGGGCCAGCCTTTGCTCCTAATGACAGCCAGCTGAGGGGACACTGAGAGGGGCTGAATTCAATTTGCAGGCCCTCTAATCTGATTAGGGGAGCAGGGTTTTTATTTTCTCCAAAGTTTGCAGTAGCCAGGATGAATGATGGCCAAAGGATGAGCTGTCAACATCAACAAAGGCTTGGAGACAAAAGAAAAAAAATGAGGGGGTATAAAAAAAATTTTTTTAGAAGAGAAATGAGTCTGCTCTGATTGACAGCAGAGTGAGCTGTTGAGTGAATTGTTCAGGTGACAATGTTGTGTTTGCAGAGTGTCACTCTGTGTGGGCTGTTAAAGCAGGAATGGATCCAGCTACCAGGCAGATGTCAAACAAATTCCAATGAGAGATTTTCTTTTTTTTTTCTAAATAGATCCAGTGTCCAGCCTCTAATAAATATTGCACTGTTCTTCCATCCTGGTCTAAAAGACGTAACGCCTTCTCCATTTCCTACTTCTTGATGCTCTGTTACAACTACTCAGCTGCAACAAAAATTTATTATACAGCCACACACACTCTTAATTTTTCATTCTGGCATATCCGAGGGTTTTGTCTTCCCAAGCATCACTTGCTTGAGCATCACTCGTCTAAAGGCAGTATCTCTTCACATTAAAGCACTTTCCTCAAGCATACAAGTTTTATTTGCCGCACTTTGTAATATAGTTATGACGAAGTCCAACACCGCTTTCTTACTATGGTTTTCTTAATGTTTGAATACTTCACTTTTCATAGTTGCCCACAGAGTTATTCTTTAATTATAAATTTTTTTGTATCACCAGAACATAAACCAGGGGGGAAACAGTGGAGCTATGGCATTCTGCTGGCTCTGCTCTTCCTCTCATGACACCCAGCATGGCATATTCAACACAGCTATCTGCACCCCCTACTAAATCTTCACATGTTTATTTCTACTCGCTTAAGACAGACCCTGGGGACAATTATTTAAATAAAAAGGCTTCTCTGATGAACAGGCACAGAGCAGGCTCAGACACCAATCCACTAGAAAAGGCTCCATAGCACAACAGAAGAGATATTCATACACCTGAATTTGTACTCAGAAAGTCTTTGTGGTCTGGAATCTATCCCATAAACCACAAGCAAAGTGAGCAGATTTGGAGAAAGAGATGCCAGGGGGAGAACCCTGGTTCCAGATCTGACCCTGCGGTGTCACAATTTCCTTGACTTGGATATTTGAGTAACACCAGTGTGATTCACAGCCCTACAAAGACTCTCATGACTTTAGCTATCCAGGGGAACCCCTGAGAAGGCCATGTTTTTCAGAGACGGGACTTCTGAACTCTCAACCAGAAAGGTGAGTCTGCTAGCCCCTCCAAGTACCTCCAAGGCAATATATTGGTTAGCAAAACACCAAGCTCGGATGGCACATAACACCACCTTTTCTCATTACCTTGTAATATCCACCACAAAAAGTCACTCTCATCCTGTGACCACATCAACTGGAAGAGCAGCATGAACAGATAATTTTGGGTATCAGACTTGAGAAGGGAGCCTGAAGGAGCAGAAGGGTAGGAATCAAGACATAACCACCCCAGCCTCTTCAGCTGAGAACAGGAGGACAGGCATGGGCTCAGAGATCACCAACCAGGTGGTCATGTCCCAAGCTACACACCAGACACAGGAGAAAGGGATCCTAAGATCCTGCAGGTGAGCAGCACCATAGTCTTGTGATGGGGCACAAAGCAGTTGCATCACTGCCTTAGTGTCTGAAGGCCTGAAACTGGGGGATTGGCAGTAAGATATCTTAGAAAGAGGCTTCAAAAAGAGAAACAAGCAGAAAACCCAAGGAGTGTGTATGATGGAGAGGGACCATTGCTGAAACCAACAAGAGGCAGAGAGAACTAAAACAAAAGTGGTGACAACTGTCCTCCTATTCTCCCGCAGGCAGTATCAGAAGGTGTGCATAGACTGTCGTTCTAGTGGGAAGCTCACTTTGCTAGCAGTTTTGACTCACTTGCCATCCTGAAGTATTTCTGGGCACTCGCCTCAAGTAAGACTTCCCTTAACTTTGTAATTTGGTGATGGAGAGCTGGTGAGGGGTCTCTCAGCCACATGCAAAGCTCTGAGTTCTCCTGTGCTGGAGAGTGAAGGCTTAGGATTTGGGAAGTAGCTTGTCATCTCGTCAAGCATGTACTTTCTGCCTCTGTCCATAGTCGAAGCCTCTGCAAAAATAAATTAGAGTTCACAAATGCTCAGCTGGAACCTATTAGCTTGTCTGCAAAGATCTCTGATGGTCCCTTGCTCTAACCTCCCTCGGTTCTTGCATTCAACCGGATTAGACTGTCTCCACAGAACATGCCAGGGCTAAAGGGCCAAGTGAAACGTTTCTTGCAATCATTCTTCCTGCAGTCTTTTCTCCTGTCTATCTGGGGCCTCTGTGGAGCCAGACAGGAGAGCTGACAGCAGGGAAGCTGCCTGTGCCGTGCCCTCCGCTTCCCTTGTTAATGCTCTGGCAGAGAAGAATGAGAGCAGCTTGACAAAGGTGCAGAGGGGTGAATAAGCAGAGAGGAGGAAGGACAGGGGAAGATGAAGCTCAGTTGAATGAGGAAAGCACATAGGAAAGGAGATACAAGACAGCCAGAAGCAGATGCGGACACACAGGCAGGAAGGGCAGCAGCTGGGAGGAGCAATTTGGGAACAGGATGGGTAAAGAGAAGCCACGCTGGCCTGCTAGAGCCTGGAGTCAGCACGCCAAAGTATTGCCTTTCCTGCCCTGTCAGAGGATGCCTGTGAACATCTTACTGCCCTTAGCAGTCTAGTAGCAATAACAGAGCTCTGACCTCTCGTAAGTTACATCATGAGCTCAGCTAGAGCAAGAACCATTGTACAGACTTACACATCCCACTCCTGTTGCGGGGAACAGGCAGGGAAATCAGTGCAACGGTGCATGATCACATTTTACTCTTCTCAATATGCTTTAAGTGCTATATGGGCAGAAACTACAACCCAAACAACATGTTGATGGAAAGGAAAGCTTGCAAAGCCAATTACCCTTCCCTTAGAAAGTGGCAGAATTAGTCACTCATGTTTATGATAAATAACCCATGCTATCTCATTCTGAGAAAGTCATAATGTTCTCAAGAAAGCAATATCCTGTATGCTGAGAGTAGTACTATATAGTGGCAAAACAGGGAAAGCCTTTCATGGCTTGCTGAGGTCTTTTGATCTAAGCTTCAGGATAGCTTGTGCAATGAAACTGTCACCTGTTCTTGTTTATTGCTTTGCATCTTTGTTGAGAATAAACCAACCGGTAGTGGTTGCCTTGCTTTTGTATTGACATCCATTCATTCAAAAACATTAAAAAATTACAGAAAACTATCAGCCATCAGTAAGGCTACAAGTTAGATGCCAAGCAACCATTCCATATTCTAGATCTGCCTTTGTAGTCTAATAAGACTCCAAAAAGTCAGGCCAACTCCACCAGCTAATGAATGCAGATGGAAAAGGCAAAAGCACTGAGTGTCCTAAAAAGCCTATGGATGACAAAACTTCAAAAGATGCTGCATATGTTTATGTCTTGTTTGAGGCCGTTAATGCAGTTACACCATGGGAACGCTTGGCCCATTAGTCATAATACCCAGAAGATGAAGAAGAGTAACACACTTAATTGAAACCCTTGTCAAAATGAAAAATTAATTATCCTCCAAAGATTCTCTGTCAAACTGTCTCTTTGTATTTGCTACACAGGGGCAATATCAGCAAAATAGCTCTGCAAGTCCCTGCTACAAGCATGTATATTATATTATGTACAAGTAAAGAATGCAGAAGGATCCAAGTCAGGAATTCTGTGATGAGGAACAGTTTCATCAGAAAATGCCTACTCCAAAGCCAAATCTGTTTTAGGAGGGTGTGGGAAAAGCATCAGGCACTGAAGTTTGAACGTGGCTGTCTCTACTTGAAAGTTTCTGAGAGGCAGGAAGGGTCATTGCAGAACTACAAGACAGTCCAACAGCCCAGGCACTCTCCCAGCTAGGGAAAGCCTAGGCTCTGCTTTAAGTGAAAGCAACAAAAATCCAAGCTTAAAGCAAGGACTATGAGGTCGTTGGCTGTTTTGCATTCCTGCTGCCTATGTGAACAGTCCAGAGACCCTCCAGAGGAACAGAAACCAAGTAGAGGGACTTTCACATCTCAGGAACTACTGAAGGATGGTACAGTCATTTTGTGTCCTTCTGTTTTCTTAAGGAGAAAAGCAACAGCAGCTCAGGCAGGGCTCGCACCCCTCCACCTCCACAACCCCTTTTCCACAAGGATGGATGTGGAAAACTAAACAGACCACTTTGATAGCAGGCACAGATGACTCAAGACGGTGGCCATCTGCCGAGACCCAACCAGAAATATTCAGTTTCTAAGTCTTCCTCAAGCAAAGGCCTACAGTTTCCAATCATCCAGGTATTTGCTTTCTCCGCTGCCAAGCAGAAAGAGAGAAAGCAAAGTCCCAAGTGCCTGTTAAAGGCCCCAGTCTACCAAACCTAGAGCATAGCTAGAGTGGAGAAAGACCCCTGGCTTTTTTCACTTGCACCACACTATCACAGAAAGGTGGATTAGAAGTTATCTCAGCTCTGCTTTCTTTCAGAGCTCCTTGGCAACACAGCCACCAAGATATAAATATGCACACACAAAAATTTGCAGCAGGCATGTATGCACGCACACACACAAGCCAACAGGCAAAAGCATTTCAAGGCATGGGGCAGATGTGGCCAAGAAGGCAAAGGACTTCTAGAAACTCTGGGAAGAGGAGGAAAATAAGGGAGATATTTTTAGCCTCTTCTCAAGATTTAGCTTTTTTTAAGGGTAAAAAAAAGAAGTCATCTTGGAAAATAAAGGTTCACAGCTGTCCTACCTGCCACCAGCAAGCTCCACAGAAATTGCAAGGGGCTAGCCACAGTTTAAGGCCTACTTTGTGTAAAATATAAATTAAACGAGGATGATCTAATTCTGACTGTAGTAAGGCTGACAAAGGGCCAGCTTAAGCCAAGTAGTCAGTACTACACAGAGTAAGGGCAGGGGGCGGTATGCAAGAGAGCTCCCCATTCCTGATGGCGGTAGGCAAGTAACATTTCATGGTCCCTTTATCATTTTTCTACACCCTTGGTGGCCATGGGCACCCGCACCAACGTCAGGGCCAAGGAGCATAATACGTTGGTATTACCATTTATGTTCAGCTATGGTAACACAGTAAAACAATATAGACCAGACACATGTCCAGTATACTTTAGGTGTCCTGTGCAAGCAAGAGACAAAGATGCTGCTGCCATTCATTATGCTAACACCCAAAAGTGGCAAACAACCTCACCACACTGAGTCCCAGTGCATAACAAGTGATAGCCCTCACCTCTGTGCGTAGCACCCCAAAGTCATGAAATCATTTCTCAGCAAAGGCCAAGATGGTCACTTCTTAAAGCCTTGCTTTCCTCCTGGTCAGCTCTGGGCAGGGAGGGGCCTCCCCTCCTCTTTGGGTGGGAGTTTTCCCACAGGTGATGGGTATTGATACAACCAGACACCTGGAACAGATGCTCTTTCTCCTGCGTCAAGTCGGGCAGGGATTTGTCTTGGTATTTTGGCAGCTCCTGGCGCACGGTTCTTGTCCCCAGACACAGGGGAATCTCTATGTGCTCCCTAAGGGGCAGCACAGGGTTGGAAGAAGGAGCAATTGTCTCAAGAAAGCAGTGCTATGATGGTCTTTGGGCTTCTGCAAGCTCTTCCCTTGCAGAGGGCAGAAAGGGATTGTTTATGAGCTGCTCCTATATCTCTTTCTTTCTTTATGTGTGTGCAAACTGTTTACATATTGAATGTTGTGCAATAAGATTAAGAATATTTATTCTGAGATGTCTATATTAACCATTCTTAAACCAAGAAGACAATTAATTTTGATCCAGGCTCTGGAAACCCTTCTGTGGCTCAGCTTTATTATTGTGAGCAGTGTTTCTGAAGTCTGTGTGGCTCCTGTGGTCTTTGAGGAGATCACAAACATCAGAGTTTGCAGTGGAACAAATTCGTCAGGAAACGGAGGCTCCAGGAGGGCAGAGAGAGAAGATCTTGCTGATTCTGGTTTACTGACAGGCGTTTTTGGAGAGGAAAGAATCAAACCGAACCAAATTTATTGTGAAGTGAACAGACTCTTGGTCCATCATTTGGGAAAATGTGGAAAAAGTCCCACACTTTTCCTGCTTTTTTTTCTTTCTACAACCTTAGAAAGCTTCATTATTTACATTCATTTCAAGGTTTAAACCTAGTATTTGAATCCAAGTATCAATGCTGATTGTGAATTTGATAGAACAGGGGGCAATTCTTTGGGAAAAAATGGTTAACAGTTTTCTGCTCATCTCAATTCCTTGCCCTGCCCATGCAGCCATGCCAGGGTCATATGTACCTGCTCCTGGATGTTTTTTAGTCAGTCTTTCAGACCATCATCCATCTCTTCTGAGATAGCTCATGAACTGCCATTTCTAAATGTTATTACTGCCTTCTAACATGCCTCTTTCTGGTTCTGCTGGTCCCCAGGGTCTCAGTCAACATCTGGCTGGGTGAGCTGCTCTGCAGTCCCTTTTGGTTTGTTTTGCAGGAGCTGATATCCTGTAGAGTTGACACTTCACCATGAAAGAAGATCAGACTCTTCCCCTAACATGAGTCTTCATTAGCGAATTGCTGTACCATGGACCTTTTATGTTTAATCTCCTCAATTAGTTCAAATAATGAATTTACTGCCCGGAAAGTTTACAAAAGCAGATGATTTTAAATAAATATTCCCTAAGTAAGTAGTCACTAAGTGCACTTGAAACCTGTATGTGCTCACCCCAACAGGCAAGAGCTATGCACGGGGGTGGCTGCAGCCGCTGCCCTGTTGCTGCTGCTGTTTCTGTGCTAGTCAAGGGAAAGTAGAGCTCTGAGCTTCAGTAAATCCCTGCTTGTTGTTTGGGGGTGCTCTGCTTTACTCCCAGATACCTTTTGGTATCAAAATTCAGGCATTTGTAAAGTTCTTTTAATAATTCATTCCTAGAAGAGCTGCAGGTTAGATATTTTTTGTGTATGTTACATGTCAATTTAAATCTCATCTTCCTTAAAACTCTCACAAAAAGCAGAATACATTTGCACAATCATCTGCAAAGGCAGAATGATTTGGATAAATTAGGTACTACCGTTTTGTCTTAAACCAGTAATTACTGACAAAGTAGTGCATTTGATTTCTGTGTTTTGTGCACAGACCTTGGAGGTAAGCCATTTTCAATGGCACGCTTACCTTACAAATCTGGCTTAAGTGACAATGAATTCTTTCAGGAAATATTCTTTGTTCAGTTAAACAGTTCATCTTCCAAAAGCTCTGAAATTACTCGGTATTTTGGAAGATGTTCATTCCACAGTATTGATGGCATGCTTGACTTTCTGCAGGTTTTTGCTCTGATTCTTTTCTTTTTATCTAGAAAAGCAGATAATTACATACATTTTTAATGTAAGGTTTTAACAGAGAGACTAACATTTCCTGTTTAGACATCTTCTTTGAACAGTTTAAGCATTTTTCCTTCAAGGAATAAGAATTAATACCTTGATATTTCTTTCAAGCAAGAAAAGAACAACAGTATAAAATGAAATAGGGAAAAAATGGTTTTTGTACTTCTTTATCCTTGTCTGCTAGGCTAATGCTGGAAAACCACAAGAAGGTAAGGGAAAGAACAACTTTACACAGCTAAATTGTCTTAATTTCCCTGTGGGACCAAAGAGAAAAACACACATTTTTCAATTGTTCTGAATGGGGATTTTTCTAATCCTACTTTTCCAGTAAACTCCTATTTTTCCAGTAAGCTCTACTGGGTCTAGTTCAGGGTAGGGTCCCTATAACTTGGTATTATGAATTTGAATACTGAGTGTCTCCACTAATGTCCTGGTGGGTAGATTTCTATGTGTGGCAAGACCTCCCTAATCACTGTAGGAAGGTTCAATGTCTCCGTTTTGTAGACCTGGACCCACTTACAGGTTCGACATGTTATTTTCAAATAGAATTCACTTTTTTCTAAGGGATTTTTAGACATATATTTTAAATACCACGGTTCAACACAGAGCTCTGAGGCCTTGACCCTGTGAAGCACGCCACTGGAGAGGATGTAGAGTCCCCCAATAACCTTGGTGGGACATCTGGGTGCTTCAGAAAGGCCCTGCTCAGGTGTCTGTGCATAAGAGCAAGACTTGGGACGCAGTGCTTATGTCCTGTGTCTAAAGTCTAGAACGATGAGCGTGGATTCAGAAGCAACCCAAAATGTATCTCAGTAATACCATGAATTTTAAGGCTAGCCCTTAGCTTGTGGATTTACTTGATTTTTATTGAAATTCTAATGCCAAAAACATTAGGAAACCTACTTGCTGTCTCCTAAGTGCTCCTCCCAGCCTTGGAGGAAAGGTCAAGGTTATTATCCCTCGTAATCCATCATGAGGAATTTTCAGACATTCAGCAATGACGCTTTGGTCATTTTTGTGCCACCTTAAGCCCTACAACTGCATATTTTTTTCCAGGCAAGGATAGCAAATAAACCCATTAGTTCAAGTACCTGCCACCTGGGTCAAGAAAGCCGCATCCTCCTATATACAAACCTACGTATACATACACATAAATAAGAGAGAGGGGGCGAGACAATTTCTCAGTGGCTCTCAGAAGAAAGCTCTTTCGTGATGAAATTTTTACTTAAGAAAAGCTCCTAAATCAATTGCTCCCAGGCAAGGAGGGGAGGAGGGATGATGAGGGGGGCTGCGTTTTCTCTGCTCAGCAGTTTCCTATCGCCCTCCCCTCTTCCCTCCTCTCCCCTCCCCATCAGCAGGTTGCGGGCAGCGCCCGGGGCCAAAAAAAGGATTGGCCCCATGGTGAGGCACCTCGGGGTGCCTCGGTGGGTGGAAAGGGCCTCAGCTGGAGATGCCGAAACACGTAGCACTGGTCCTTTTCCACCACGTTTCCTTCCAGCGAGGCGAGAGCAAGGCTCCCGTATCAGTTTAGCATACCAGAGACTTAGAGGGGCTTACCGGGCTGCTCTGTTTAGGGGATAAAAGATGGGAGCTTGGCAGGAATAAACATGTCACCCAGGGAGGCTGCTCTGCGGGGCCTGATTTCCCTCTTGCGTCGGCTCGCCGCTGGCGCAGCTCCCCAGATGCCACAGCACTAATCCTGATTTATGCTGAGTTTCGGTGGGCGCAGGACTGGCCCCTACGTAGCCCCCCCCCTCCCAGGCATGCTGCTCCCTCTCACCCGGGCACTCACTGGCGCTCAGGAGGAGGGAAAATGTGTCCTCCTTGTGCTGGCAGGAACAAAATGCGCAATTAAAGCCATTTTCTAGCTTCTTGGGTGGGGGAACATGCCTTCACATGTGTTTGTGGAGCATCGTTTTAACACTGACAGGACTCAATGCATGCGTCAGGGAGCCTGGCAATCCCAGTGCTCACTGGGATCGGGAACTGTGGGGTTGATCTCTGCTCCTCTGCCACTTCCCTGGAGGTTAGGCTAGCAAAATCAGCCATGATTTTGAAGCATCCCTGGCTAGAAACATTGACAGGGCATGATCTTTGGTAAGAGGACTCCTGGCACTTTCTGCAGGTGAGGTGGCTCAGGGTGGGCTGCGCCATCCCTGAGATGCACCTCGTCTTGCAAAGTGAGCAGAGGACTGCCTGCATACCTGCATACCTTCCTGATGGGAGTATTGGGAGAATGAGGTCATTTATTCGTGGCAGCTCCAAGGTGCTCATAGGAGAGATAACAGAGTGTCGAGCTGGCCCTTAGCAGTATGTTTGCTTTCAAATCGCACCAGTGTTTCCATGCTGTGTTTTTGCACCACTTTTGGCTTTTGGGTCTTTCCTTAAAGAGAAGAGCAGGGGAAAAAAAAAATCCCAAGACTTAACAAAGGGTCTTAGTGGGCTTCCCAAAGACATCTGCTCAACAGGAACAGCAGTCCTTCACCACCAGCCCGAGGCAGCCAGGGACATGGAAACAGCACTTCATCCTGTTGTCTCCATCGCAGAATGCACAGAGCAGCATCTCCCTCAGATCTCGGTGGGAAGGCCACTGAGGGCAAAGCCCTCCTGCAGTTTTTTTTGGAGGGAAATTATCTCTCTCCCCCTTCCCTCTGCTGGGTGGTGGTGGCGGCTTGATTCGGCTCAAGCCCGCGCTCCCCGAGAAACTGCAAGGTCCCTCGCAGATGTTTGGTAACACATCAACGGCGTGGCCCAACACAATGTAATGAAATTCCCCCCCAATCTCCCCCAGACATTACCTAATTGATAAAGTGGCCGCCCTGCGCCGCAGCAGCTCCCTCCCCAGCTTGTGCGACACAGCCGGGCTCTGTTCCCTTTCGCCATGACATCATGCCGCCACTCGCCGCCCATGCATCATGCTGCCTGCAAGCTTCCTCTTCCACCCCAGATAAACACGGCTGAGACAAACTCCCTCAGCAATACAAGGAGAAAAAAAAAATAAAAAAAATAAAAAAGCAACTTTCTGCAGCTCCTGCCCCGGGCCGTGGGGTTCCTGCCTGGGTCGCGGGTGAGAGCTGCTGGCCGGGGGCTTGGATGTGGAGCCCATTTGTAGTGGCCTCTAGCCTCCCGCTGTTCGCTGGCAAAATCCAAAGAGGGAAAAGGCTCAAAAATGCAAAGGTTTCTGTTAGAACTTCCAGATGCAAATACCAAAGTTACTGTCACTTATCCAAGTGCGCACATATCAGCAGCGTTTCCATGGGGTCACATATGTGACCAAATGTCAGGCTCAAACTGGCAAAAATCTGGTGTGACTCGGTTGCCGTGGCTATAGCTAAGGTTGCAATGAGTTTGGTTTACTCTGTACTGCACCTAATGCAGAGCTGGAAAGCAAGGTTGTGCACAGAGAAAATCATGTGCAAGTAGGTTTAGCGGCAAAAAAGCCATTTTCTTATTTTCTTGTTAGTAAGCTTTTGATTTGAGATTGCCTCCCAACGTTATTCCCCTCGATATATAGTTTACAATATCTTTTTGTAGTGGAACCTCCCCCATGATTTGAAAGCTCATTTCAAAGTTATCCTTCACTGGCTAGTCTGTAGATCTGTCATGAAAAAGATAGCTGTGAATTCCCTATCATCCGTATCCATAGTGGGTCTTAGCAAAATTTTCACACAAATGTAATTACTGAAACCTGTAATTATATATTGACCAAAATTACCTACAAAACTTTGCAGAATTTAGCAAATAGGGTCAGGAAAAATGTTTCCAAATATCTGAAGACTTTCATAAAGTATGTATTTTACAAAAGGAATTTTGTTTTTTAAAAAAGTTGGGTTTCAATATAAAACACCTTCTTTTTTCAAAATCAAACCTTTTCAGTTATTAAAGAATCATCCCCAAAATCATGCAATATAACCCAAACTATGTATATTTTGCATGTGCACACACAGACACACATGCACACACACCTATAAGCATGCAGAGACAGACACAGAGAAAGAGGGAGAGAACCCACAAAAAACCTTAGCTCTTTTTTATGTGAGTCAAAGCTAAGCCTGAGCAATTTTTCCTTCTGGTTTCTTCGTTCAGATATCAAACCAAAAAAAATAGAGGTCAACTATTCACTCCTAATGCTTACACACAATATCCTTTACTTCCTCTCCTGCTGAAAAACCCACAACGAACATCCAGGCTCTGAGGTCTAAATCTGTATCTACGAAACACAGGAAATAGTAAATTTTTGAGCCTAAAAGCAAAAAAAAAAAAAAAAAAGAATAACAGAGGTTCTCTTCTGTTAATGCCAATAGTGTAATCAATACCTGAGCATTAATAACAAGCATTAATTGTCATGCGCTTCATACAGGGTGTTGTGGGGTTTGGTGGGATGTTTGATGAAGTGGTTGCTTGGTTGCCATAACATTCCTCATCCCGCAATTTCTCTGGCTGCAGAGAGTGAAGCAGTTTTGTGTCCAGCACTGGTCTGCCACAGCATTTCTCTTTGCCTCCTTACCGGAGGCGAGAGCTCGGGGTCGGGCTGCTGTAGGCAAGCTGGCAACGTGTATGCGAGCAGTGTTTTCCTCATTAATTAATCCTTTCCAGCAAGAGGAAAATGGTTAGCTGTGGATGTGGGGTGTGGGTTGCTGGGAAGCAGGACCCGCTCACCCCAGCTGTGCCCACTGGGGTACAGGAGCCAGCCCAAAAGGCTGCCAAGTCCCCTAATGTGGAAGCACTGCAAGGAAGAGCACCGCATCCACTTGCCTCTTAAATCCCTTGGCGTTGTTCTCTCCCGCTGCAGGAACACAGGACAGATGAGACAGATACCAACAAGATTTTATTTTTCCCCCTTCTCTCTCTCTCTCTCTCTGGAGGAGAACATGGACATAACTCCACCGAGAATAAACAACCCCACAGCTAATCTTCCCACTCCTCAGGACGGTTTGTTGAAATTAGTGAAAGGATGCAGACGTTGCGCAGACTGCTTGATAAGAGTTATAAGCACTGGTTTGTTATTATTAAAGAGAGGGAGCATAACTTTGCTGTCTCCAATGATTTTAAAACACAACATTCTCCCTCACAGCTATCTCCCTACCTACTCTATTTACATTAAATGGATGCGTGAGTAAGTGTGGGGATGTGCATATGGAGGGAAAATAAATGGCTTCCAAGGGGAGGGTGTTTTGTCTATTGTATACATTTTTTGAGGATGTGGCAATATAAACCACAAAATCAAAAATGAGAACAACTCAGTAAGCACCACCAGAACTCAAAAAAAACCCCAAACAAACAGCAGAATCTGGGGGTTACAAGCAGCTTATTTTCCGTGGAATATCGACACAGAAGCTAATGAGGAAATACGGATATTGGTTAACAACATACATCTAAGATTACCTAAGCTTGCACGTCGAGCTTCACGTAATCAATGGTATGGGCAATTCCACCTTGATCCTTCTGTCAAGCCCCTGATGCTAAAACCAGGCTGCTAGTTTATTTGGTAGTTTAACTCAAATGCTAGCTGAAAGATAGTATCGCCAGAGCTGCTTTAGGAGTGAGAAACCAATGTCTATTCAGGCAGGTGCCCCATTGCGCCCCATTTCCTGGGGTGCTACCAATGCCGACGGCGGGTGTTGAGTATGCGAGCACTGGCGTGATCCATTTTCATCGGCTCTCTGCAGGGCGAGATATGTGGCACATATTTAGGTTGCAGCTGCTCCGAGGCAGACCGAGAGGCTGTCGCTGTATTTCATATCACCCCAAGCACCGCAGGATCCCTGACTGAGGCTCCTTGGAGCTGCGGTTAACAGAGATAACGGGCTGTCGTCATCTCTGTCGGCTAGAATAGACGTAAGTGGAAAAATCCTTCGGCTAACGTTGATCTGGCACTTGCTGTATGGGCAGGGAAGGTAGAAAGATGGAGGGCAGCAACTAACGACAGGGGGAGATAAAACTAGGATTTTCCGTATCTGATTTCACAGACTCTTGATGGCTTTTTTTCTTCCCCGTTGGCTTGTCAGTGATTTTGCTACATTTATTTATACCCTAAAGAAGCAACTCTGCTGCTGTCATTTATTCTTTGACAAAACAGCACCTAAAAAGGACCTTAGTGCTGTTGTTAAAATTACTGTTGAATTAAGCACTGCTCCATTACAATAGCTTTATTAACTATGGCTATGTTTTTTGAGATAACTTTGGGCACAGATGACTCCAATTTAGTTTTAGGCAAATTCAATGCTAATTGTAACTTCAGTACAGTTGAAGTTACAAAAACCAATCTGTAACAGAAGAGTGAAAATGATGTAATGACACTAAGTTTTAAGAAGAATGTATCTGAACGAAAAAAGATTTGGAGTGAAAATCAAGCAGAAACTTGTCTGCCTTCAAAATCCAAAATTTATAGTTAATAGAGTGTGTGTAAATCTGAAACAGCTGTTCTTCTTTAAGACATATAAAATTACTGAAAAATACATATCATTCTGTCCAGCAGATCAGTCACAAAAATATTGCAGCACAGTTTTTGTAACCACACACTTCTGTGTGGTTTTTGCTGGTACAATGTGGAAGCTGGACAGCAGGCACTGCACACTTCACTGCACACCTTGATGCAACACAAACCAGTAACACAGTATTACTTATTGTGTCACAGAGCAAATTATTATTTTCTTATTATTATTTGTTTGCTTTTTGAAAGGAAAACATGAAAACAATGTAGTCTGAATTGTATGTGTTTTGATTTTATAGATAAAAAAATGATGGATAGCTAATGGATATTAATTCTGCACTTTCTGAAACGCGATGCAGGTTACCTAGAAATCAAGTGCATGAATCCTGCCACAATTCCTGGGATTTCATTATATCAGGTCCCCCCCCACCCATTATTTCTTTAATATATTCTAAAGTCTTTATTTTACACAGTTTGGGCCAAGTCCTGTATGCTATTTAGAGAGTCCGACTATAGCCTTCTGTATGTACTGGTACCATAGAAATACATGCAGGTGTGTGCATCTGTATACACATATTTGTATCTATTTGTGTGTATATACATGGTGTGTATACGTGCACACAGACTCAAATGCATCATATATTTTATTTTGCAAATTAAAACAATTTATTTGTAATAATAGAAAGGAAGAATGTGATGTGCTATTTCCTTTCTGTGCAAATTAAGCTACAAAGGTTGGCTTTTTAAATTTTGCTGTAGCGCTAGTTACTTCCAAGTGTTGTCACTCACAGAACGGTACAACTGGTGATATACCTTCAGCATAGCATACTTGCTAACCCTGTCACTTTTGTATGCCATGCACTCACATGTTTGTAATCAGAGGTCCATGGAGCTGGCAAGAAAATCACTCTCTTTCCAGCTGTTCTGTCCTTTTACTGGCATCACATTTGGAGACCAAACTGTAAATAATAAGGAGTTGATGAAGCTTCCATAGCTAGCAAATTTCCAACTTCAAAAGCTTTTCTGCTTCTGAAGTTAATGGTTGACTTCCCTCTGGGTTCACTTTTCATGCTTTTACTATATGCCATTCTGGACCATTAATAACTATCGTTTTTTGTGGCTATCATACAGGGACTCAAAAACATATGACCATTCTTCAGGGTTCAGAGTTACCAATCACAAGTGTGTTCATAGTAAAAGGCTAAAAGAGTGTTTCACAGCAGAGCTTTTTATGTTACAAAACCTGTCTCAGATTTAGAAGGTGCAACAAACCTTTTTCAAGAATTGCTGAAGATTTCTGGACATTTAATATGATGAGAATATACCCAGAATCCGTGATAATCAAGCCCCTTCAGGTATGAATAGTGTCTTTGGCATTTAAGCTCTAGGGCCAACCCTGTGGGAACTGATGGACCTTCTGTGTGAAGGTTTACTCTTCACTTAATGGGATGTGCAAAGCCATGCTGATGATGAAGCAGCACCCATCAGCTACATCTCTTTCTTTGCTGCATGCAAAGCAGTCTTTGAGATTAGAGAAGAATGTAGGTAGGGGAGAATTTGAAGACCAGTGGGGATGGTATTGAAAGATTATCCTCTCTGGAAGAGCAGGATATTGTGGCAAGGCATAATATAGCCCACTATTTAAACTTCAGATGCATTGTCGTTGAACCTATTTGCTTCAGATTCAGGTATCAAGTTTCTAATAAGTAATAGCAATAGTTTTAAAGCAACAACTATATCACCAAAGAAGAAAGCAACACCTTTTTTTAAGTTTTAGGTTATCAGACAACACTAAGCAAGTATTCCACTTCAGAGCTACAGAGTACAAAACATGACCATATCACAGAATGACAGAACCGCTCAGGTTGGCAAGGGCCTCTTGAGATCACAAGTTCTGCCCCTGCAACAGGTTGCCCAGGATCATATCCAGTTGACTTTTGCATGTCTCCAAGGATGGAAACTCCATGACCTCTCTGGTCAAACTGTGCCAGTGCTTGGTCACCCTGTTTCCTGATGTTCAGGGGGAACTGCACGTGTTTTACTGTGTGCACATTGCCTCTGGTCCTGTTGTTGGGCACCACTGAAAAGAGCCTGGGTCTGTCTTCTTCGGTGCCTCCTGGATACTCCTGTCAGGTATTTATACATGTCAATGAGAACCCTCAAGCCTACTCTCCTCCAGGCTGCACAGTCCCAGCTCTCTCAGCCTTTCCTCGTATGTGAGGTGCTCCAGTCCCTTCATCGTCCTTGTGATCCTTTGCTAGAGTCTCTCAAGTATGTCCATGTCTCTCTTGTATTGGAGAGCCCAGAAATGGACCAAGGCTACAGCTGTGGCCTCACCAGTGCTGAGTAGAGGGAAAGGATCACCTCCCTTGACCTGCTGACAACACTCCTAATTCAGCCCTGGATGCTATTGGCCTTCTTTGCCACGAGGGTGCATTGCTGGCTCATGGCCAGCTTGTTGTCCAGCAGGACCTCATGGTTCTTCTCTGAAGAGCTGCTTTGCAGCCAGTTCCCCCTCCCCGCCCCAGCATGTACTGATACGTAACCTCTGCATTGTGAATGGATCAGATCAGAAGGAGAGTGCCACCTCTTGTGTGCTGGGTGCATTGAGTACAATGCATCGCTGAGGAAATGCAGAGAGAGGTACCACATGGAGAGGTGACCTTGCCCACACTGAACATGGTGGGCGAGATCCTGCTCATTGGCCCTAGAAGTTAATCAAAAGTAAATACATCCTGGAAACCAGACCATTTCTTTCATCATTGATTGATCTTTGATGTAAAGCAGCAAAAGGACAAAGGCAAATAAAAATCTCACTCTGCAATGTTCTTAAGGTGGACTTAACCCTTCCAACTGAGATCACCTGTGAGCAAAGATGAGGGTTGGCACTGCAGTCATAAAACAGGAGGAACTCACTCGGTCCCTGTCCTGAAGTCTTACTATCAAATCATCGAGACAGTTCAACATTTGAGCCGACAGCTCATAAACGTTTCCTTCTTTTTCTGTGATAAACAAACAACCTTCTCCCCCTTTGGTTTCTATTTTCTCTGATCTCAATAGCACATCCAAGTATATCAAACACCCAGGTGAATATGTTCAAATCCCTGTGATCCAGCCCAGATCTGAGCATGAAGCCTGTCTCAGCAGTTCTTCAAGAACATCTGCCGAAACTGTTTACCAAGCTGCGTTTCTTGATTGCTTTTCTTCTCCCTCACATCAGGCTATGTTTACACAAAGAATTTCAGCAGTTACTATATAAAATCTACATATTTACAACTGTAAACCAGTTTGGGACAAAGAGCATAACAAATTCTTTCCAGTTTGCTGTTTTCTTGCTTCTTTGCAATTCTGCCCACAGAATCCTTGCCTCAAAGATGTAGTGTGACCCGTTTGCTTACACTCTGTGTGCATACAGAAGTTAGTAAAAATAATTTAGACAAATACTTTATCATTGCATTGCACATGAGGCTGTCATGCCCTAATGATTGT
Organism: Chionis minor; assembly: GCA_013398295.1. NCBI lineage: Eukaryota > Metazoa > Chordata > Aves > Charadriiformes > Chionidae > Chionis > Chionis minor. Next base: position 41,393 of record VZSF01001160.1, on the reverse strand, counting down.
TGACATCCAAACACAGGAAGAGTTGTTTTCAGGACTCAGTGGAGAGAAGTGGGTCAAATCAGCTGCCCTTGCATAGGCACCCAACTGACATGCCCCAGGACACCTGGGATGTTAGCACAAGACTGGCAGATATAAAAGATATATAATATATATAAAAGTATGGCAGACCCAGGCCAAGTGACCAGCAGCTGTAACCCAGATGTGGTCCTCTAGGGACATATCAAACGGCACGTAGACATCTACGGGTGAACAACTGAATCAAGGCAGGCCCTCTCACCACTGCCTGTAGCCAGACAATGTGTGTGAGGAACCCTTATCCCCTCAAGTTCACCAAGTGGTTTTAAAGCAAGCCCTCTTTGGTATCTAACCCGTTACTTGAGCACATTTGAATGATTTAACTTCAAATCACCAAATTATAGGCTGATGTAGGCAGAGATTATCTTTCAGTCGTTTCTGCAGTTGCTTTCCACCCTGTATGAAACAGTTATGTAGTGAATGAGACAGGCGCCAAACAAATGCCTCTCCTAAACTACTCCACATGTAGGTGAGTGCCAGTTCCCCAAAAATCTAGGTGCTTTATATATAGGGGAATGTAACCAAGGGATGGAACTACAGAAAATTTTCCCCAACTATGCCACATCCCTGCAGCTGGGGCAGCTGCTCTGTATGACTGCATTCTTTCTGGTTACAAATGACCATTGTAGCAGGTCCTGAGTTAAAAACTGCTATTGCCATGAGATTTCCTTTGCTTCTAACTGGGGGGAAAAAAAGGAAAGAGACTAATTTCTTCTGAAATAAGTTAGTTTCAAGTGTTTTTAAGGGAGAAAAATGAAAATATGCAAATTCATCACCATGAAAACTTAAGTTGTTCTCAGCTTTTTGCTCAATAGCCAAAAACAAAAATCCAAAAACAAAACAAAAAAATTGTTCACACAACCCTTTTAAATTTAGATTAAATTAAATTAACTTTTGATTAGATTAAAGTAAATTGGATGCGTCTTCTAAAAATGGAAATGAAACAAAGGAAGCAGAAATTTGACCACAATTACAGACAAGCTAGTGGTGGTAAACATGGCTTCCAAAGATGTTTGGGAATCGGATATCTACAAAGTTTTGTATTCAAATCTGTGCCAGAGCAACAAGCTCTGACCTTGATAAGACTCACTTAGGATCCTATCTGTTCAAGACAATCTTTTAAATACAAAGGTGAGAAAGAACAGAAGCAGAAAGTGCACGAAACAACCCTACATATTTTGTTGAGTAGGTCACCTTCCAAAAGCTGGCAGTTCCTGTCCGTCCCTGTCCTGCCAAAAAAGTTACACAGAAAATGTAAGTAGGCGGTCTCATGTTGGGTTTTGTTGGGAAAAGTGTACGTAACAAAAGACAATAGGATCTGCTAGTATACAAGGCTGTCAGCAGAGGTTGCCAGCTCTGAAGAGGTATATCTCACAGTGATAGAGCACACGTTTGCACATTACAAATGTCCATGAGCATATCTATTTTACATACAACAGAAGACTTGTATTTCAAGACACTCTGGCAGACTAAAGCAGACGTTCCAGTGAAAGTACGTTCATCCAAATATTTCTGAGTATGCTGGCACATCTTTGCCCAAAGCCATTCCTACAACAACCACGACTAAATTTATATAGCCGTTATTGCTACATAAGCATGTCTTGCATTCTGCACGTGGGTGACCAAACCGTCCTATGACTCTTAAATGTTGATGCATTAAGGCAGCTAATGCCTAGCTGCCATTGCATGTGACAAGACAAAAATAAAACCACGAGCCTCTTGTAAACTTTAATCACCATATTAACACCCATGAGAAAAGCTTTGGGTGATCCCAATCTTGTTTAAGAGGGTTCAGCTGTAGATACTTACAGGATGTTCTGTCCCTGCTGATTGCTCATTATCCAAAATTAGCTCTCAGAGCAGTCTTTGCCATAGTGTCTGGCAAAGTGGAAGCTGGACATGTTTTCAAGAGCTTTTGACATTCTTGGTAGCTCTGCTCTTCCAGGAATGCATGCCTTCATGGAGCACGATGTTACACAACTTTCTGCAGGGAGAAGTCAGGAACGTTGTTCCTTGATGAGGAAATAAACCCCTGGAATAACAGCACAATGATGATTTTGTTGCTTTCTTGATATAGTCACCAGTTTATTTGTGTTTTGGCTCCAGCTTAATGGTTTTCAAGGCTGAAGGGTTAAGGCTCTGTAATAGGTATAACAGGTCTTTGACACAATAGGTCTAATCTTGTAGGGCTTTTGAAAGCAAGATTCCTGTTGATCTTAGTGATGTTCTCTCACTATTTAGGGAGGAAATTAATCACTTGTGCTTTCCTCAAAAAATATGCCTGCACCCTCACTGAAAAGCTTAGATTATGAAAATACCCTCAAAATGTGAATACGCGTGCCTGCAGAAACAACAGCTCTTCAGTCAAACCAGAGAAATACCCCATACCTCTTTTATATACATAAAATCTCTTAAGTGAATCTTGTATAAATTATGTTAAATGGTAATTCAAATTCCTGTTAAGGCCAGGCTTATATTTTCTAAGCTCTGAAAACCTGTAAAAACAAATTATGTTTTGAGGGTTTCTTCAAACTTTTCCTTAGACAAATGGGGGTTAGTGTAGCTGTTGATTTAATTATAGTAGGGTGATGTGCTGATGTAGTTTATTTATTAGCTGTAACAGTTTTCAATTATACTTGTGGTAACTTTGGACTGATAAAATGCTGGGGAGGTTTTTTTTCTTACAGAAAAATGCATTTTTTGCCAAAACCTAAGATATTTCACAAGATTGGTCATCAGTAGAGGTCTGATTATTTTGTGTCAAGTCTTGTTTTGGCATTGTCAAAACATTTACGTTTGTGTGCTTTTCATTTGTGTGCTATATTATAGTAAAATATTTTAATATATATATATGTTATATATACATTTCATGCTATATTTAACAAAATGTAACCTGAACCAAAACTGATCAGAATAGCAAAACCAAAGTCAACGTTTCTCACCTTTTCAAGATGAAGATCTGGTTTTCCAAGTAAGACATTTCAGTTCTTTCAAATGACTTTTTTTTCCGTGATTCCTCATGAAAGTTTCCTGTAGAACGCTGTCCTTTCACTGGCTTTGTGATAGGATTGGAAATGTGCTCACTTTGAGCAGTTCAAAAAAATCACATCCTCTCATTTCATTTTTTAAATTTTTCCTGTTTCTTTTCACTCCATATCATTAATATATTTTTTTAAACTTTGTGGTAACCATTGCTTGGTATTGCTACATTTTTCCATATGAAAATTTCTTTTAATGTGGCCGTTATGTAAATAAATATGTCTAAAATACACTTTGCTATGTTACAAAATGAAGCTTTAAAACATATGCTTCTTATAACTCTTATAAAAATTAATGAAACACTCATTCTTACACAGTGGGTCTAGCTTAACTTTGAAAAACTATGTGAAAACACTAAACTAAAATAAATGAGATTGCTGTTAATGTAAAATATCCATTTGAAATACTTTGGTATTTAAATTTAGCTCATTCAGCCTCTGGCATATAAATTTGGAAGCAAGCCAGTTTCTCTTAAAAATAATAAAATACTATGCAAATCCAGAAAGGAGGGTTTTGGAGCAAAGCTGTGCTTTTATTGCATCAACTGTCTTTGGGTCTAAGTGAGGGGGAAAAAGCTTCTTAAACATTGAAATTGTGGCATAGGAATGCCAACAAAAAGATTTTTGCTTTTCCAGTTGATTCTGTCTGGCATTTCCCAAATCATGACAGTTTACTCCCACGGAAGCTGTAGTCTCCGCTAAAATAGCTGTAATTAAGAAAAGTGATTCTGGACTGGTGCTGGTCCCCGCCTGTGGTTACGGGCATGGCTGGATGGCAGTGAGCAGCCCAAGGCAGAGCCGTGTGCGGTTGCAGACTGCACACACCGATCAGCCCTGAGTTACCATGCAAAAGGCTGTTCCTCCAGAACACAGAGGAGTTGATGAGTATGCCCAGTGCCACCACGAGGTGTCTGTTGTGTGGTCCCCCTGGCCCTTATGCACCTGGGCAGGGCCAAGCAGGTGGGGGAGTCCATCTTGGGGAGCAGGAGTTGATCCTGCTCATGGTGGATTTCTCTTCCTTGGCATAATAGGGCAAAACTGATGTTCATCATGGAGCGTCCCAGAGGTATGAAAGGCCTTGAGAAGTGCAACCGCCAACCCATATTTTAAGCCGGACAGGACTTGCCTCTACAGGCAAGCTGAAAATATTACGGCAACTGCATGGGTGATGGAGGAGCCGTAGTCACTCATTCTGCGCAAAACTGTAAAGGTGAGAGAGAGGCACGTGGCTCTCCAGTGACAGCGCTAGACAGAAGAAAACCCACTCACTATTTATAAATGAGCAAGACCGCAGCTTGAGTACTGTGTTCAGTTTTGGGCGTCACAGTATAGGAGGGACATTGAGGTGCTGGAGCGTGTCCAGAGAAGGGCAACAAGCTGGTGAAGGGTCTGGAGAACAAGTCTTATGAGGAACAGGGGAGGGAATTAGGATTGTTTAGCCTGGAGAAAATGCGTGTCAGGGGAGAGCTGACCTCTCTCTACAACTACCTGAAAGGAGGTTGTAGTGAGGTGGCGGTTGGTCTTTTTTCCCAAGTAACAAGTGATAGGACAAGAGGAAACGGCCTCAAGTTACAAAAGGGGAGATTTAGATTGGGTATTAGGAAGAATTTCTTCATCAAAAGCGTTGTCAAGCATTGGAACAGACTGCCCAGGGGAGTGGTGGAATCACTGTCCCTGGAGGTATTTAAAAGATACGGGTGGTTTTGGCAGTGTTAGGTTTATGGTTGGACTCGATGATCTTAAAGATCTCTTCCAACCTAAGTGATTCCAACCTAGGTGATTCCATGATTCTGTAAGGACTCTCCAGGGAGTGACTTTGGGACTGTGTCCTTGTGGAGGCTCATCTGGCAGCCCCTCACCAGCCTATACTGTGCCTGCTCGGGCATTGCATGAAGAAAAGGGATGCTCCACAGCTCAACATGGTGCTAATGGGTGCTAACATCTGTGGTTGAAGCACCCTGTACAGTGTGTACCAAAACTGCATGTTTTTCTCTGCTTGTACAAAAAAGCAGAGCAAGCAATATGTTTGTTATCTGGCCGCTGGTGAGGGAGCAGGTACATAAGGAAAAATTAAGGACAAAGCACAGGAAAGAAGACCAGAGCGGCACAGTTCAGTCTTCCCCACAGAAGGCAGATCTCTGTTTTTACGCTCACAAATAAGACAGGAAGCGATGCAGCCTGATCAAAGGGCAGTTTGAACCACATACAGCTTCCACTTAGAGCAGCTGGCCAGCCCTTTCCAGGATCAGATCAATATTTGGCGCAGGCTACTACTGTTCGCTTTCAACTCAAGTCATTAAGAAAGACCAAAGTTTTTCGGGTCATATGGACAATTCCTCCCCTAAGGGAAAGTGAAAAACATGAGTATTTGCCAAGTTGAGGGGTAGAAAAATGATATAAGGTTATAGTTGTTTTACAAGAAGCAACTTATCCAAATATTACACAGCCTTACTGGGAACAGCATTAACCCACTTAGAAACAGTACTCTACATCAACGTTCAGGCTAATTTATTCTTGATCAGCCTGCTATTATTTAGGACACTTCTCAAATCAATCAAACCCTCTTGTAATGGAAATATTCCATCGCAAAAAGTGTCATGCCTTGTAAAAAGGGAAATCCATTTCACTGTTGGATATATCACATCGATAAAAAAATCACTTATCACCGGACAAGAAGATAGATTTTTTTCAAAGTGGCTGGGATTTGGGGGGGAGGAGAAGCAGAGGTTATGGTTAATGTTATTAGATTAGGACCACTGTTTGCAACTTACCTTTTGAATGATGTATTATGTTATCCAATGAAGCAAATCTACTGTGGCTTTCATCAGTTTCTCTTTTAGTACTAACAGCAGTAAGGATGAAGCTGCATTTTTTTAAAGAAGAAACATGAACAAATGAAAAAAACATAAAATATAGCTTGCGCATTTTTTTTTCCTGACTGTCTTTGTTGGCGTTCCCATTTTTCCTCTAAAGGGCCAGTGATGGCCAAGGATGAAGTTTGTGCCCAGGGACAGAACAGCTTCCCCTCACCTTTGCATGAGATGCATGGGGGTGGTGATGCCTGCTCTCTGAAAACTGGTTTCCTACAGGGGCTTGAGGGTGTGGGGAGAATCTTTGCTTGCAGAAGTGTGGCCACTCGGGAGCACAGGGGTGGGAAGGATGGAGGAGCCTGGCTGCTACAGGCCTGCTGAAACCCAGGCCCAGATCTTGGACAACAACTGCAGTGGATAAAGCCAAAGTTACTACTTTCAAAGAAGACCTCAGGTAGCTGAGAGCATCAAAAGTGTGCCGTGCAGGCACCACTGCTGTGGAAGTTAGGTACAGGCTGACCTGAGAAGGGCGGTCACTGTAATTCACCCTGCCTCCGGCACAGCGCTGGTGAAGTAGACAGACTTGTTTCAGGATAAATAACCTGCAGGTTTGATTTAGCCTCTCTTTCAGCAAAACAAGACAGAATCTCCTCTGGGAGGTTTGAAGCCGCTGTCAAAGTGCGCAGAGCATCTGCCTGGGATTTGTCTGGCTTTTCCCAGCTCCTTTCATGCTGAGGCTAAAGTGAAAAGGCCGTGCATATTTGGTTACCTCCACTGGTGGGGGCTTGCTAGCGCTGTGGTGGTCTGATCTGTTTGCTCGACATCTCCGCGGTGCTCTTTGGGAGTGCAAGGCTGGCAGGTACAGGTGGGCGAGAGGATACCGAGCTCCCTGCAGGCAGTGGCAAGTGGGTGGCAGGGAAGCAGGCAGCGGTCCCGGCGGGAGGGGAGCGGGACTGGGGTGTTGAACAGTGGGTCCCGGTTCTCGCAAGCCCCCACATCGGGTGACAACGAAGTCCTGCTTCAGCGCTGGGCGTGAAGGGGAGTGGAGGGACCCGGGCACAGAGGCCGACTGTGCAAAACCCTTCCTGCTTGGGGAGAGTGCCCTCTTCAATGACGCAGCTACGAGGCATTTGAAAATTGGTAGGGGGACAGATCTGCCTTACAGGACTTTGCCTGAGCCAGTATCTGTCCCACAACAAACCTGTCGCACGGCACCTTTTTAACCCAGGGCTGCCCTGCCTTCGGTTTTGCCTGGATGTGTCCTTCTCCCTGTTTGTGTGTGCGGATCCTGGAGGATCATCCCGCCGTGCTGAAAGCGTGCGGTCAGTTCAGGGCGTGCATCAAAGGCAACTCTGCATCTGGTGGGCTCCGATCCAGCCCTGGCTGTGCCTGTCTGGTCCATGCATAGGAGGGGCCGGAGATGCCACGTATGTGTGCTGCGAGTAGATGGGGGAACCCATGCAGAAACTGAGCAGCTCTACTAGTCAGAAAAAAAGCTCTACGGGTTCAAATAAGCACAAACTGGGCTGGACCCAGCCCTAAGCAATGCTGGCTTTTTGCTGGGGGGATGTCTTGCTGGGAGCCTCGCCAAGAAGAGCATCCTTGAGCGCTGTAGGAATGGGAAGGCTGCCATGAAATTCAGAGCCTGACCTGCAACGTGCGGTGCTTTAAGGCAGAGCCAGCGCTGAAAATGCTCCACACCTGAAAAGGATTCTCCTTGTTTAGCCCTAACACCCTTGTGTGAGTGTCTCAGGACTCGTGCATGGCTGCTCTGGCATGGTCAGAGGCTGGCTGGGAGAGCGGGAGACTTGTGCTCTGCCCTCTGCACTTCCCACTCACCAGCATCTCATGTCATCTCATCTCATCTCTGATGACGGAGCAAAGCTGAGTGACAAAATTCTCACACAGGCCTTGCATGGCGACGCTGAGATGGATTTTCAGCGAGCTGGCAAAGGTTGCCTGAAGCCCCTTTCCAATGCCTGTGGGCATCTCTCCGAAGAAAAGAGTAGCAGAGTAGCGCTGCAGGTCCTCTCTGTCTGGTTCTTACACCGTACTGATATTCACGGATCTGCTCCTGCAATGGAAACGTCATCAAAACTTTTTTACTATCCCCATTTTAAACCTTGTGTAGCCATGTAACTGGAGACTTAATTGAAGTGAAGCCTGTGACAAAACTGAATATTATGGAGAAGCTCTTTCTATGGAGGGAGATCATGTATATCCGGCTCCTCTGCAGTTACAGGAAAAGCAAGAAATTCCGCAGAATGTCCTCTCACAGTTCTTTGTTCTCCCTAATACTTTTAATTTCCATTCGATCACTAGGTTAAAGAAGCAGTTTGTGAAAAAAACAACACACGCATACACACATGCAAATTCACCCAGAAAAATGATTGCCAAACCCAGACTTTTTCTCCCATAAAAGATAAAGAGTACAATCTTACCATCCTTTTTTTCCAGCAAAACTCTCCCTGGAGCTGAAAGGAGGGCAGGATTGGCCCCCAGTCATGGCAGAGCATTCCACCCTACTTTTACTACCTGCTGGCTCTCTCCCCATTCACTTCAGGACCTCAGTTCTTTGGTGGTCTTCTGTTTTGACATCTGCTTACCCTTATCTCTAATCAGTTTTGCTGATAGACATTTCCCCTGAGTGCGGAGACGCTGCCTAATAGATTTTTTTAAAACCAACTACTACTTAGTAGTCAGGAAATTATCTTTGTGGCCTGCAAGGGTGAGAGACACCGTTCCCAACATTCCCATGCAGACAGCTAAGTCTCACTCAACTTTATCTGATTTGCTGTATTCTGCTCTTTATACTCTCATAACTTAATGGCATAATGACCGCAATACATTTATGTTAAACCTGCAATTAGGCAGAATGCACAATATCTCAAGGCACCGCATGATCAGGGAATGCACTGTAAGTAATTGTTAAATAATGTGGTAATTTACTGCTGCTTGTATCAAGAGTTACACTGTCTGCCAGACCGAGGAACTGAACTTGGAACATGTTACTTAAAGCAAGGAGCGGTTGTAATGATTTGTCACTTGCTGCAAAATTCTTCAGCAAAAAGGTATCACGCATCAAAGCGCAAAGTTTTAAGGTAAGAGAAATGGGTAAAATGTGATGTTTTGCCCTCAGCTGACACAAATGCATAGTAGAATACACAGCAGCCCACATTTGGCTCTGATGGTTGTGCAAAAGACGGCAGCTCTCCAGCAGATATAAATGCCATAGCACCCCATAACAAGGTATCAGTTCTTGTTATTTAGCAATGGTACATTGAATTTCCAACTAGACAGTTATTGTGTGTGATGGACAAAAAAAAAATAAGAAGTGGTGCCAACACCTTCCAAAACCTCGGAAACCATAATATAAAGCAGAGTACCAGAAAGTACACTGTGAAGAAGTTACCATGCATCGGCAGGATGCCTGAGAATATCCCTGACAGACTTCTTGTTGTTGATTTTAATAAAGCAAAAAGAACCATGCAGATATGAGGAACTGAGTCCTGGGTGATTTCAATTTGAACTTTCAATGGGAGTGGGATAGTAAGGAATGTCAGCATCTGGACTTTGAAATGGTAGTCTTTCTTTAAAAAAAATCAATTTTTTCTGGGTCTATCAAATGTAATTTTTATTGAATTTCCTTCTGCTAGTTTGTTTTTATTCCATTTCAGTGAAAACAAAGAGCACACACTTGCAAAAACACGTCTGAGTCCAGACGGTCAATGCAGGAAATTCCTGCAGTTCTGGTGAAAACTGGAAATGGAGAGAGGAGGGGGCACATAGTCAGAGCCTCTGCTGAAGGCTATAGCATGAATCCAAGAGACACCTGGCTGTTTCAGGTCTGCTGTAGCATCCATGAGCATGCAGACAGGTCAGATGACCAGCTGGCAAGAACACAGGTGCTGTGATGTGGACTTTTACCAATGGTTCAGGTAAACACAAAAGCACAGTGTTGGGAAGGGGAAAACCCTCACAAACGTATGTGGGGAATAACCTGAAGTTGGGGCTTTGAGGCAGCACTGGTGCAAGAATCTGCAGGAAGACCTGGAGTCCTCAGTTTCAGTGGTGCAGTATAACTTGTTTTCACTTGTTTCAAAAGCATTGTGCACATCTAAAAGCTTCATTTAAGAATTCATGTATCTATATTCACAGCTGAAGTGAAGGACAATGCCAACCCGTACAGTATCCCCAATATAACTCAGACCGTTCCTTTCCCCAGAATGGGTAATGACTCTAGGCCTCACTAATTACAGTTTATAAGCTCATGTGATTAAAGTAAGTAAATACAGCAAAGCCAGGAATGCAAAGCCTGTGCTAGACGTTCGTGTTTTGATGGCTCCTCATCTCTGGGCCTTATCTGCAGTCTTACCAGAGCGGCTGGCAAGCACCGTCTCCAAAGTGCTGATGTCTCTGTGCAGTTGCGGATAGAGAAATAACATCAGGTCTGCTGCCTGGGAAAAGGCTGTGCTGAGCCCCAAATTGTGCGTCCAGTTTTCTTGTCACTCCTTGCAAAGCGGTGATCTCATCCTTGCCGTCTCCAAATTTTTCGTCTCCAGTGTAGGAGAGGGAGGCAGCAAGGGACAAGGGGAGAGGGAGAGGGAAGCTACAAAAAGAAAGATCCCATTGTTGGAGTGCTCTTATTTGTATGAATGCTTGCCAAGACAACAAGATTGGGTCTGATGACATGAACTTGAGGGTCAGTGGGGAGCTGTGCAAAAATGCCTGAACTCCTTGTGCTCACAATCCTTAGGAAAAAAAGCAACTTCCAGATGTGAGCGAGCCTTCTTTCAGCCATCCAGTCCCCTAAACCTTCCAGATTATACGGCCTGAAGATGCCTGCACCCATTTGCATAGCTGAGCAATTGCACTATTTGCCTCAGAGGGAGAACTGCATCAAAATCCTAGACCCAACCACCAAAGAACTTCAGGTGTGTTAGTATTGAGTTAAAGTTGAATTAAACTTCAGGAACCTGGTCATAAAGGAGAGGAAAAATCCAGGACCCACCCTTTAAGTAAAGGTTGGGAATGAACTGCAAAAGCCTAGGGCTGTGGTGCTCATCTTGCATGAAGTGCATGCAGAGATCCAACCTGTCTCTCTAAAGCAAAAACAAGACTGAAAATATTTGGGTACTAACATCTGTTGCCAGAAAGTCACATAAATATATAAGGTACAAACGCAGTGTTGGGCCTAAGTAACTCTCTTCTATGCCATCATCATTTAGGAGGGAATTTATTCTGAGTTCAGGTCAGTTTACACCCAGTGAGGATGTGCCCACCCTCACATCCATCCATCCATCTGGGTCTTGACGAAAGCAATCACAGCTATCAGGGGAGCTTCCGTGCTGATGGGGCTGATAGGATGCAATGACAGAGCCGATACAGTGCCTGCAAAAGCCAGTATCACGGGTTGCATCCAGGAGGGAAGCCAGCTCTTATTCCAACTAATGCTTGCTAGATACTGGGCTCAGAGGGGACTGCTGACACTTAGTTATTAATTTTAGAACAACTCAGAAACTTGCAGTTCCTCAGGACCACTCATCTGTGCACCGCTGCCAGTGAGGGGCATCTGCCTTGGTGTAACCATGGCAGGTGGAGAAACCAGGCCCCCGCTCAGAGAAGCCTCCTGAAACCTCACCCTGTCCTCAGGAAAAGAATTCACCACCTCCTTAGCATGGGTGGTACAGCTTCGTTGCCTACAGCTGGGGCCAAGCCTCAGCCTCTGGCTGCGGAAGAAAAAAAATTAAAATAAAATCTCTTTTCACGTAATTTAGTAAAGGGGAAAAAGTAATGGGTTGTTTTGTTTGTTCCTGGGTAATTGGTTTCTTTTTTTTGTGGTAAAGCGTTTTTTCCGCAAGCCATTTTTGCAGCAGGTGTGGACGAGCAGGTCCGGGTCCAAGCCAGCTCCTTTCCACTCAGCCCAACACCACCTTATTTCCTCGGCTCCCTCCTTTCTGAGGGTGTGATTGAATGAGTGCTCGTGAAGGCTGTAAGCACTTGCTAATTTGGGGTTTGTCTGGCGGGTCTGCATTTCCAATGTCTGTCTGTGGAACCAAACTGACGGTTAACTTGTACTCCTAGTTTTCCCCTCCTCCTCTGCAACTTTTTCCAGAGCCTGTTTCTCGCTGACAACCACCTCCCTGCAGCCCCTCTCTCCATTTCCTCTCCTCTTTTTTTTTTTTTTTAAATCGACCTGGTCTTTGTTGTACTAATTAGATTATCTCTGCCTGAGGGACCCGGAGAGCAGCCCCAACAGAGTACAGCCTGGAAAGACAGGACACATAATCCCTGTTATCAAGGGGGCTGTCATTTGGCATGTAGATCAACTAATTCTTTCAATACCATGGGAGCAATTGTACATCTTAATATTGATTTTCCCCCTCAAGATATGATCTCCTACATTCCTACATCAGTCTTGCTTGCCCTGGCTAAAAGGATCCATTTATTATAAGGCAATACAACGTGTGCACACACACACCCCCCGACCCAGGTTTTTTGAATTCACAAATGAGAATTTGTGGGGAGGGTGAGAGAGCGAGCAAACACGGACGAGGCAAGTTAACACAACAGTTTCAGGGAGGAAGGGGGAATAAACCCAACCTATTGCACTTTCACTTTGCATTATGAAGTAATTAATTCAGAGCTGACTGACATCAAAGGCTGAAGGCCAGTCATGAGAAGGGGCATTAGCAATAAATCATATGCTAAAAGCAGTAATGCTTTGAGTCAAGCCTTGTTGCTACCATTCAGCAGCCAGCCTGTTAAATAAGTTTCTGCTTGTTTCTCTTGTTCTTCCTTTCCACCCACCTCAGTATTAATTTCAAGAGATGCTATTCATATTTTGTGCTCCATACAAATCAGCTATAGCTATTTGCAAAAAGGAGAAACAGAACAATGGAATGACCTTCACTTAAGACATCAAAATGCTTTAAATGATAATCAACAAATCAACTTGCACAGGCACAGACCCCTTCTTCATGATACCCCTTTCACGGCTAACCACGGGTAGCTGGATTCTCGAGGTATTGATTTCTGTCATTTCAGAGGACTTCAACAGAACATTTCTTAGCTTTAGGTGCTCTACATTGTCCTCCCAGAAATGTGTGTCACTAGACAGCCTGTGTTCCATTGCTTGCATCTAACCTTTTTTTGTATCAAATTACATCCATATCATGACTCTTAAAAAGGTTTGGGTGCTATAATTAATTTTCTACCCTCAGTCAAACTTACGTTAGCACCAAAGAGGAAAGAAATAATTCCCAAGCAAAGGAAGAGGGAAAAATTCCTGCAGCTCCACCATCTAAACAGCTCTCCTCACTTAGACCAGCTGAGGACTACGCAGCTTTAACAAACAGCCTGTAGAGCCTGATGTTGGCACCTGTTAATACCATCCACAGAGCTGAACACATTTTATTGCCAGACAGGAAACTTTATCCACAGCACTGGGATCATGTCCTTCTCTTCCAAAAAGTGTCATAGGATCTCTCACTTCCTCCTGGACAGTCACCAGAGCCAGAAAAAATAGGACCTGGGTCCAGTGTCTCAGCTGAAAGCAGCCCTCCAGCAGTGCAGAGCTTCCTGTAGAGCCTGTACAACTCTGCCAGCATCAAAGACAAATACATGCCGTGGTTTGAGGACCGCTCTTTTGTTTAAGGGCTCCCTCTGCCTCAACCACCTCCTCCCCCCTCCCTGCTAGCCTTTCCATTTGTGCTTTCCAAGTACTTGACTTTTTCAGCTAAACGTTGTACTGTTTTTCCAGACTGCAAGGATCTACGCAAATTATATTCAACACATGACCAACACATGGACCTCTATAAATATATATATACATATATTAAAAAATCACAGACATCTATACTATTGCAAGGAGGAAGGGTGATAAATCAAGAAAACACTTCATTTCCACCACCATGGTTCACAGATATCCACAAAAGGCAACCTCATAAACCAGCATAATGCCTTCAAAAATTAGTTCTGGGGTGGGTTCTCAATGGGGAAAGAAAAATCTTGGCAAATGATATTTAAAAGTACCCAACCTGACTGGATCTTCTGGTCAGCAGCGTGGTGGGGATATGGTCCTGTCCTGAGAGACATGAGGTCTCCGTGCTTCTGGGGCAGTGCAGGGGAGTGTTAGCAATTCAACAGCATCCTGTAAAATAAGAGCATTACAGACATGCAGGGCAAAACAGAGGCTCAAACCCCAAAGGACTTTCAAAAGCAGGGCCAGAGGCAATATTGATAGGACAAGGAGATGTGAGGCATTTCTCCAAGCCCCTGACATAGACGACCTGTGCTGGATGGTGCAACTAGAGAAGAAACAGGGAGGGAACGCGAGAAAGGTGAAGAAAAGTGGGAGATTATATTGACCTTCTGTAAAATTACCTCTGAGATCTCTGGGGTTGTTGTCTACTTCTCCCATCCCAATCCTCAGAAAACAGCATTGACAATAAACATCTCCTACCAAATGTTAATTTCTCCCCATTGCCTGAGAAGAAGGATGGAAAATACTTCATATATCACGGCAGTAACTCAATAACAGTATTGAATGAAAGGCATCGTTTTTGGGGGGCTTTCGGGCAAACAATCGGTATGACTGAAAAGCACGCTTAATCAGTGACTTACATTTCACCCAGGAGGGATAAGAAAAGGGAAGGTAATGGCAGAGAGATCTTCTTGTCCTTTTTTGATGCATGGACACAGCCGCATTCACTACAGACTCCAAAAAGGGAATGGAAATCTATAGGCATTACTGAGGGATCAAAGCGTGCAGGGGTTTCTGCGAGCCAGTCTCTTCGGAAATTACAGCTCTGCAAGCACTGGGACCAAAGAGAACTGGTTTCCTATGGTTTTGCATCTTGCAGTTGTGTTTGTTGGTGTCTAATAAAATTAAAATTTTGACTGAAATGGTTCCTAATGTTGGGCGTATGTGCAGTTTCCAACTCTCTGGTGTCTATGAGGGGTTGAGTTCACCATTTGCCCCTGTCGGGGCATCAATAGCTTGTCTATCCTCTAACTAGATATTTACTGCCATGAAACCTGCAAGGATTAAACATATTTGAACGGCTTGTTTACTGCTGCCCAAAGATTTTGAAAGTTGTTTTTCAGGCAGAGGTAGCCATGCACACACACCACACAACCTGCACCATGAGACTCCACATACCATGTTTACTTTGGGAGCTGGGCTTAAAAACGAGTTTTGCCTAAGGAAGCACAACAGCAGCTGAGAGAGATCTGCAATTTTTTTTTCTACTTTGTTGTACTTCAGACACTCATCTCATGTATGCATTTGGGGTTATTTTCACAGAAATTAAAAATGATGCCCAAAAATGTCAGTGAAACTCCAGAATCATCACTCCAGAAAGATTGTTGTCATAATGGCAAGTTCTTCCTGCACCTTTGCTTTGGCGCTAAGCCTGACCACTTTGTGCAAAGTTTGAGAGTCTCCGCAGCACAAGGCAGAGGTGTCCCACCTATTTGGAGACTCCACAGAATGCAGGGGCCCTCACTCTGGTCCTGGAAGCAATGGTATTTCTGTGGGTGCAATGCTGCGTCTGGCTAATTAGTGCTTGTAAGAGGAGGATGCGTTATCTTCGTCTCCCTTCCCAGTAAGGTGAGAGAAGTTTGAGGACCTTTGCATGGCTCTCCATGGGGCCGCACAGATACATCCAAAGTTTTTTTGCAAGAGCTCGGCTCCCCACCGCAGTCTCCGATGCCCAGCGCCAGGCACAGTGCCAGGGAAGGTCCCTGGAGAGCTGCAGGGGAAGACAGCTTTCCATTATGCCTGCCAAGTCTGCGGTCCTAGCACATGCACTGCCAAGAATGGGGAAACCTGAGGAAATACGTAACGGCACATTCTTCAGCATCGCCTTTCCCCTCCCAGGTTTGCACCTAGTGTGGCTCAGTGCCACACGGCCATCTGGGGCGGAGGAGAGCTGCACCGCACCTTTTGCGGGATCGTGTGCCTTAATGCCCTTCTTTTCCTTTGCCATGACCCAGCTTTCTCCTCTGCACCTCCATGGTGGAGCCAGGCCCAAGGGATTATGCCCCCACGGGTCTCTGCTGCTACCTGCAGGGTAACCAGACCTAAATGCAAGCTTATTGAAGTGTCTTCGATAATAAAAAATAAAAATCCTACCAGCTGTCCACAGCCACCAGGGCAGAAGAGCCAATTTCACACCATATGGGGAAAAGGAGCTCCAGGGCTTATCTCCCACTGGGAGGAAGGTCTGGGATGTATTCTGCGCATCCACCCTGCAGCAGAAGAATGCAATTGGCGAGGGGCAGCTGCTATCAAGCCCAACACATTCAGCAAATTCTTTGGCTTTTGTCACCTACCCAATGGCTTTTCCTGCTCTTAACAGCCTGGTCGGCAGGGACCAGAGAAACGGGGGGGAGCGGCAGGCAGAGCTGGCCAGCACCATGGTTTTCCTCAGGCTGGCAGCCAGCACTAGCACTGGGTGTCTCTATGGGAGGTGTTCACTTGATAGGGGCCACTACTTAGACCAGGGTGGCAGAGAAGATGCTGGCCCAGATTAGGAACTGTGCTGTGGCTTTGCTACCTCCTCCTTTCACATGGGCCATCTAGTCTTGGAGAAACAAATATCCTGTGCATCCCAATAAGCCGCTAGAACAAGAAAAAAAAACAACCCAACTCTAAGGCTAGAATAAGGCTTAGAGGTAGACACAAACCCAGGGGCTGCCTTAGTCACACTGCAGCTAGGTTTGCTACAAACCTATTAAGGTTTTCCTGCAAAATTTTGTAGGGGATTTCTTGTGTTCCATTGGATTTCTTCTGGGGGAACATCTATTTCTGGCCAAATTTTTAGGTTTTGGTGGTAGGAAAAGGGTGAAGATGAACACACACACATATCCGTCAACAACTTTTTTTCCATCCAAACTTTTCCTGCAGGAATTACGCGCGCTGCCCAAGAGATCGGGCAAAACAGCTCCCCTGAGGTCTTTGAAAGATTATTCTCTTAATACAAGAATGCATTTGCACCAGATAAGGCATATTGGGTATCTTACTCATGGTCTCTCCCAGACATGCTAGAGCACAACAAAAAAAGCACTTATCTTGCATAAAAATCATTCAGAAGTTTTCCACATCCTCCACTGGAGAGAAACTCTCGGCAGAAGGAAGAAAAAAATCTTTGATACGCAGTTGTTTTTGTCTTTGACAACACAAATATTTCAGTGTAGATGACCTGACAATATGGCTTTGGATAGGACAACAAAGGTTATTTGAAACAGAATTTAGATAGGCTAAAAGGAATTAACAAGTCCAAGAATATTAAGCAATGGAGGAGAGACTCCCCCAGCGCTCAGGGAGTTTGACAAAATAGCTAGGAATTCTCAGAAAAAAACAACAAAAAAAACCATCAGCCACCCTTAAGATATAACTGTATTTATCCTGGCAATTGCTAAATGTCTCATATCACAAAGCAAAACGAAAAAATAACAGAATGACATTCCAAATTACCATCTGAATGCAAACACTGCTTGATGGCGAAGGGGCAGAAGGCTGTTTTTTCTCAGATCCCAATTATGTCAGATAGCTCTAGATCAGGTCTGCCAAACAAACCGCCATGTCAGAAAAGCATCCTCTACAACTGGCTCTTCTTAACAACCCTGCTGCCTTTCCTTCCCAAGCGTAGGAAATGAGAGTAGGAAAGCTGGGATCTCCAGGCTCCAGGGCCATCATTTTGTCATCTCATCAGTGTGTGCAGCCACATCACAAAGGCATAGAAAACAGAGGCTTAATTTAATAGCTCAGAATTTAAAGGTGTAAGTAGGATAGTCTTTCTGGAATCTCTTTCACTGAAGAAGTTAATTCATATTTGTTTAATCAGGTTGTTATTTTCACATACTCTGATTTCTGTGCACGAGGCTGAAGAGCTGGCAGCTCTGTGCTTTCCGATTGCCAAAGGACTAACCACCAAGCAACAGTCTGCTATTTAAGCTCCCTGACGTTTTTTTCATCACAAAATTTTATTTTCATCTGCTTTGCAAAACTTCAGGATGAAGTTTCCATGGCAGCTGTCTGAGGCTGAGCACATGGTGTTTGCTGAAAATTCCCATCAAGATGGTCCTTGTTCCTTCTGAGAACATTAGCACAGAAGATGTATGCTCTATGCGTGATACCTATGCATGCACAGAGCAGCTTTAAGATCCACAAACTTTGAAAAAGCAGCTTGAAATTTGGGAGAAGAAAATTCCAGGCAGCATTTGTAAACAGTGCTTTAAGTGAGGTCAGAGTAGAAATGAAGAAAAACAAGGCAGGATCAAGTGGCACCCAGGGCAGGGACCCATAAGGGTCTGACTTTCATATACTTGCATTGGATGAAGAAGGCATAAGCAGCCAGATGAGAGTACAGGCTAGGGAAGAAAGTGATGGGATGTGATGAAGAGCAGAGGAGTTGCTGGACTCAGCGGTGGAAGCGGGAGAGTTAGAGAAGGGAAATACACTTCTAAAACTTTGGGGTGGCGAGGGAAAAGGATGGGGGGAATTGCAGAGGATGAGGAGCCAATGCATCAAGGAAGGATGAAGGGCTGTGCACCACCAGCATTTATCCGGGAAGACATACCGAGGAAGGAGAGAAATGCAGGCCACATAAAAGGAGGATCAGGAGTTTCCAGGTGCAGTATTTTGTCAAGCTGGATAAGCTAGAGCTGTTCCTTTTGGAAGAGGATAGTACCAAGGGAGGAGCACAGCAGCCTGATTGGATTCAAGAGCATTAATGCTGTGAAAACAGGAAGCTCACGAGTTCAATGGAAACATTATAGACGTCCATTTCTTAAAAAGGGAGTCTTGCATGCTGCTTCTTCCAAGGTCTTCAATCCATATTCCTGGGTGCAAGTGTTCAGTGATAAACTCATCACTCCTAGAGACCTACCTGGTTTTGTGCCTAATAAATTATTCAGAGTAGTGTGTTAATCTTCCCACACAGATAAAAAGCATTGCAGTTCCTTTACATACCCAGAGCATGCCCAAATTACCTATCCCAGTCAGTTGTAAAAGCAGATTTCAGGATTTAAAGGCTAAATTTGCTAGATTATTATAACCAGCACAGTATACATGCTTTTTCTTAGGCATATCATTAAAAATTACCCCCAATAAAAATAAGGAATGCAAGTGACACTGCATTACACCCTGAGAGACACTACATCATCTCAGTCTGGTATACATCAGTGGGTTTTGATTCTTTCACGTGTTATATCCGGAGGTCAAGTGAGGGAGTGATTTTAACATACCCAAGTTCTAAGTGTCAGACATCTGAAGCAGATTAATGATGCCTGTGTAAAACTTCCCCTGATAAAATGCTACGGTTTGGACCTCATCTCCAGCCTGATTACAGGACTAAAGCAATCTTCTTTCTTTCAATTCAAGCTTAAGCTGCCATTGTTTAGCTTATTCTTAGCAATGACACAGCCAAATAAAACTTATGAACAAGAAGAGCTAGAGCCCTCTTCACTCTCTCTTGACTGCAGCAGGGCTGAGGGGAAAAAAAAAGCAGAAAAAGCCCTGCTTATTTCTGCCACAAAGGCTCAAAGATTGCTCTCAGATCACGCTGAAGCTCATAGAAAGTAAATAATCATCTTGTGGGATGTTGAACACCCACAAGCTGCTGCCCTGTAGGAATTATGGCTTTTCATGATTGCCCCTTCAACATGCAAAAGGTTTGCTTGTAGGCACAGTGTTGGTCTGAGTCCTGGATTTTACCCTCGTTTTCCTGCTGACCTGGAAAGTGACGTGGAAAAGTCATTTTGCTGCTCCATGCCTTTGCCTTGCTTCATAGTCCCCATCTTCTGCATTTAGGTCTTGCCCTGCTTTGCACGCTGCCTAGGAAAACCTCGACTGCATCCCATGCGTTCAAGGGTAACTAAATTACAATTAGTCACCCTGATGCCAGTGGGGTAAATCTGGATAGTCAGTACTTCATTACTCATTTCTATTTATTTGGCTGAGGCAGCACAAAGCTTATTTTTAATTTAAAATAATAAAAATGTTGACAGAGGGCTGCTGCTTTTGGAAGAAGAAAATAATCAGGACTTTCCCAGACTGAAAACTGTTTAGAGCACTACTCTCATCTATCACTTTGTACGGCTCTGTGATAACTCTCTCCTTACAGTGGCAAGTCATTCTCTATCAGCATACAGGGACAGCTCTCCAGCAAGACACAAACAGAAACAGGCACAAAGCTGCTTATTGGTAAATAAATCAAAGAGGAGGAATTGGGAGAAGGAAACAACACAAAGCTCTCTCTGTCAGGATCGCAGAGATTTATGTGAGAGACTCACTGATGCTTCAGGCGACTTGTGCCATTTTGCAGGGTATGAATGGGTGGATCTTTTGCATACATTTTGCTGGGTTGACTTAAGTAAGTCTTGACAACTCTCTTTCCCTGGGGACTAGACTAAAAGTATTGTTTAGAAATCTAATATATGGTTTATTTACTCAATTTGTGCTGAGCACTACAGTTCCTTCAGGCCAGCTTCAGCAGTCCATTACTCCATTAATGCTCCATTACTGAAATTAGTGCTGTAATTGGAAGGAGGGAAGATGATGGGGAAGGGGACACTTTTTAAAGGAGCAGGTCCTGCTTAATCCCATCATGGGAGAAAGCATTAGAAAAAACTCAACCGCTCCCCCCTGAGCCCCTCCCTTTGGGAAAGGGATAGGGAAGAGAAACTTCTCTCAGGCAGATGACATGCGATAGCTGCACGGTGAACAGACAGGTCTGAAGACCGCACCAGCTGGTCACCCTTCAAATCAGAGGACACAATGGCAACACCCAGATGCCTCCACACAGAGCTCCCTTGTGTCCGAAAGCAAAAGACACTTGGCTTTCACCCCAAGCTTTGGGTGCCTTGCAGGAAGATGGCACTGCTTACAGGGCTGCTGGTGCCCTCTCTCCCACCAGTGTCTGCTGCATAGACAGACCGCAGCCGGCTGTTTCACAGCCTTCATAAGCCTGGGAAAAGGAAAGGAAGGAGAGGTGGCGCTAAGGAAGATGGCTTAAGCATGGAGGTGGTGCACAGAGCTGGGTTTGGTTCCCATCATAGGCCCTCCTTGAAGTCATAGAAGATATAACTGTGTTTTTGGGGTGGCACAGACTCCTTTTGCTGCTTTACTTCACTCATCCGTCCCCCCAAATATTTTTTAGCATGAAGGAATTTGGGATCTGTGTATGAATATTTATTAGTTAGCTAAATTACAACAAGGAAATTTTATGGATGTGCGTACAATCACATAGTTCACGATAATTTTTCAATATTAATTGTAAGCTGGTTACTGAGTAACAAATACCTTGTACAGTTATTTTGGATAACTGAAATACATACTGTAAATATACATATTTATTGGTTTAGTTAAATAGAAGGCCTGTCAGAAGACTGGCAGGAAGGTAATACAATAGCCCTAGAGAAGTCATCTGTTAAAAGAGATTAAAGAATTTACAATAAGAAAAAATGCCAGAGCTTTTAGCTGGGATGCTGCTGCTTCCATTTTCCAGCCAGTGACAGGATGTGTTTTGCCAAGGCTGGAACTGGAAAGTCCCAAAGGAAACAAAAGAATTAAAAGATTTTCCCTCTGGGGATGACGGACTGTGAGGACTGGCAATAATCCTGAATTTGCTCATGAGGAGCAGACTGACACAGAGACAGACTTTGCTGGAGGGGTCAAAATAGTAAAACTTAGCTATCCCATATTACAGCATGGTGGGCCTTGGGGTAAAGTGCACGTCATATCCTTCTCTTCTCGCATTTGGCTTTGTTCCTATCGCACATTCAAGACAATTTGCACAGACTCAAGACGATTTGCTCTGGAAAAGCTGTTTGGTTGCTGGATAAGCCACTACTCTGGACAGGGAGACTGTGAGGTCCCTCCCATAGCCCAGCCCTGGCGCTAGCTGCACCCCAGTGAGAGCTCAGCTGCAGGCACAGTGTCCATCACAAGCAGGAGAAGGTAGAGGCTGAGAGAGGCACCCATGGAGAAACTGTGTCTCTCCCTCTCACAATGAAAGATATATTCCCATGGCAAAAAAAANAAAAAAAAAAAAAAAATCCCCCCCCACCCCCAAAGAAATCAACCTCCTCACAAAAAAAATCAGCCTAAAAAGAAATACAAGCAAACCTTGCATCTTACATGCTTATGAAAAAAAGTTAGCTCTCTTCCTTTCAGATCACTGCATTTTGAGGACAGCACTGCACCCCTTATGGGCTAAAGGGATGATGCTACTCCTTCGGGCTCTGTTTCTGATGAAGACAGTTTGCCCTTAAACCCTTCCCAGGTGGAGTCATGCAGGCTAGATAAGAGTTTGTCATTCCTTCCTTGCCCAAAAGCTGAGCTGTAGGTGAAAGCTAAAGATGCAAAGGACAGCTGCATCAGCAAGATGCAGCAGATCAGCTGTGGGGATGTCTGGAAGCCTCTCCACAGGATACATTGCCTTGGGAGAGCCAAGGCACCCCAGTGCCCTGGGTTGCTCTCTCTCTGGGCATCTGGCAGTGTCTCGGAGACCCGTGCATCTCCGGTGGCTGCCAGGGAGCAGCCAGACACTGAGTCCCCACTGCTACCAAGCCCTTGGCTGAGAAACACATCAGTGTGCCAGGATACTCCTGATGGTGAACACCTCTGAAAGAGGACTTTTTTAGAAAGATGCAGGTGGGCATTTCATCAAGGTGGAGTCTGATAGGAGCCAGTGGAAATAACGTTACAAGAATAATAAAGCCTTGATTCTCCATCTTTCTAACTTTCAAGCTACCCTGGGTTTCTCAACAAGGGCTTCAAAGAGCAGAGAGAAAACTGGGAGGGACAGGTGAATGCCCCCTCAAGAATTAAATCCCAATTAACACACCATCAGTGACGAAGGACACATTTCACGTGGTCGATTAAAAGACTACCCCCTATTGATCTTAGCAGCTAATCATTGTCCTACCCCTGCGCAGGGAGCGCAGACACAAACCAGTGATCTAAATTTATTGAGACTCCTGGCAATCAATAGGTCAGCCTCCCAGAGAAGCAAAACATAATGCAGAAAGCATCTCCACTGACTCATCACGGGCTGGCCAGCCCCAGGTCTCCAGCAGGTCCCTGAAGCCGTTCCCCTCTCTGCCTGGACAGTTCATGTGAAGCCAGGGTTGCTCTGCATATGCTCCTTGTCAAAGCCCAGACAAACAGCCTGTGACAAAACAGCATCACGGCGTGAGAGCCGGGTACCTGGAGGCAGCAGACGGCTTGCCATGTGAGCTCTGCAGTTTTGATTTAAACAAACTAAAAGTGAGTAGCTGTAATTTCACAGATGGGAACAATTCATTAGCTGGGAAAAGATGTGGCCGGTCTAATAGGGAGTGACTGGGGAGCTTTTGATGCAAATGGCCATTTGCAGCTGCCTCTCCCTGCCTCTCACCAGGTCAGTGCAAGGCAATATACTGTAAGATGGAAAAATCAAACTGTGTATTAATTTGATAGCCTGCAACAGAGCAACAGCATTGCCAGGCAATATTTCTGGGACCTGCCATGTGCCCAGGTGATTTGCCACTTCTGGATTTTATAGTACGTGATAACAAGAGGATTGCACACTCCATTAAATCGCCTGGACAGCTGCCGTTCCCATGACTGCAATCGAAGGGTCAGAACTAAAACCCCTGCAAGCAACTGATCTGGGCACCCTGACAGCCCAGGACTGAGATGGCAGAGGTGGGAAAGACAGGCTAAAAAATAAGTCTTGCCACATTTTAATTAGTCATCATCTCAGCTTGAATGCCTTGGGCAAGGCTGATGGTACAAACTGGCCTTTCCTTGTTCTCCAGCTACACTGCAGCAAAGTGTGTCCTCCATAGCACTGCACCTTGGCCAGTATGGGTAATCAAAGGGTGAGGAATGTTTTTGGTCTGGAAGAACTTTTGGTGGTTGGTAAACAGCAGGGAAAGTGAGGAAATAGAGGGAAGTAGCTATAAAGGGGAGCTACCTACTACAAAGCCTGATTTCAAGGATGGTGGTACTGAGAGTGGGGAGAAGCACATTCTAGTTTCTGTGAAAAGTTGGCGTGGATGGCTTTTGCATGGGTTAAGGCTTCAAAAGAAAAGGCCTGCATGGCTCTGCCTGGGAGCCGCAGGAGTTTGGGATTTCATCACATGGACACAAACTAAGGGTGGCCCCTGTAACCTTCTGGGAAGGGCAGTCCCTAATCTACTTCAGCTAAGTTAGCCAAGTTAGGTCAAAACTCAGATCACAGCAGGACTGATCCCAAAAGAAAACTTGAAAAGTCTCTTGCTGACTGCAGTAAGCTTTGGAGAGAGTTCTCATTAATGGGGCACAAATAATCTAGCTATACCATCAAGTGCTCAAGGTGAGAGAGGAACGAAGAGGGATGGAAGTGCCAGGTGGTGACCCATGCACTATGGTGCTCTCTGCTTTTCCCCAGCTACAAACACCTCCTGGTACCAGGGTTTCTACAAGAATCAGACATAGCTCCAGCACAGACCCTTTAGAAGATACACATGCAAACTAGTGAAGAAAACCAACTTGCCGTTCCTCCTTCAAGCAGAAGTCATGGTTATTTGTTTCCTCAGTAATCTCCAAGAGCAAGTTGAAACAATCTCACAGTGATAAGGAATGTGGGATACATGGCAGTCTGGTGTGAAAATGCACAGTGGAAGATTTAAAGAGAGAAAGAAAAACTCCAGACAAGTTACGTATTGTTTCATTTCTCACCCAACAGACAAAGAAGGCAGCACCACTATTGTTGCATAATGTCGTCCTAATCCTCCTCTGGTGAAGTGGCATCCCATGACAAACATCTTTGGGAACAAGCACACAGGCAGAAAAGGGGTAAAAAGATGGGGAATGGGCAGGGTCATTTTAATTTAGATTACTGAATGACGCAAGAAAGCTGCCTGGGGGAGAAGTCCTTAGAGAAAATGGTAAATCTTTATATTACATGACATTAATTACACTTTTACTGTGAGCTAACCCTATTACAGTATTGTGTACAGCCACATAAGATGTTACTTCTGTGGTGTCCCTCCAAATAAAGAGCTGTCCTGCAGGAGGCCCAGGGGCCCTGCCATGCAGTTTATTGCACTCCATGTCACAGCTCATAAAGACTGCTTAATGCACTTCCTTGAAAGTACTTTTCTTTATGACTTTTACCAGATTAGAGGCGTGGGGAGGAGCAGGATTCTCATTAACTTCTTCTTTAATGCGAGGGTCTTTAACACAGGCTGCAAATGGGACATTAATACCTTGGCCCAGGCATCCTGGCTAGACCTCTACTGGGGGACTGGAAATGCATTGCAACACCAACGGTGCAGGGTGTCGTGACTGGCCGTATCACTTGTGTTGACTTATCCTCCAGCATAAGACCTTGGAGCACAGACCTCAGCATAGCTATGGGACCTAATCCTTAGCCTGCATTCCGAAAAGTGGCAGAAGTTAGTTCTTCGGTGTGCTGGATCTCTGGGAGACCAGCAAGGACTACCATGGACACAGGTGGCAATGGACAACAGCAGAGGTTCAGGGCTGGAGTACTGTTGCTGGGGTTTTGTTGGAAGAAATAAATGTCAGAGAAACAGAAAGAAAAAAGCAAGAGAAGATAGAGGGTAAGAAAAGTATGATTAGCCAGGCTCTGAGAAAATAACCACAAGAAAGAATTTTGTCCAACCATGATCGTGTAAGGGCACCAGGTTGTGAATAAGAGAAACAGTCTCATAGCATTTGATCCCTCTTTCCCTCAGGACAATAGGGCTTGGCCAACACAAATTAAATCACATCAGGTTTCCCCTCTCCAAATAAAATAACTTACAAATTCCCTATCTAAGAACTATTGTGCTTGAGGCAAAAGGTGTAACAGAGATACCAAGCAAGGTGCTCACTAGCAAGATGCAAACAGACCAAAAGCATCCAGGAAAGCTATATCAAAGCAAATGTTTTAAAGGAGACCTCAAGGTGCCCAAAACTTACTCTGGTACTGAATGATTGCAAGTCACTTTCTCACCAATAGCTGAATGAGCCACTGACAGGTTGGAGATCAGTTAACCCGCAGAGGTGCTGGGCACTAGCAAGAGTCTGTGAGCTGCTTTAGGGGAGCAAGAGCAAGCCAAAGATTTAGGCTGGTCAATGCCACGGATGAGGCAGCTTGCAATCTGTCTGAGCCACTTTTCAATAGCAACTGAAATGGGCTCTCCGAAGAGCTGGGAGCAGGGATATGTGCAGACAAACCACCTCGTGCAGTGCCTGATGGGGCACAGCCTGCGGTTGCCGTGTCAGCCTAATCAAAAACGCTCTTTCAAAGCAACAAGGGGATGTATGAAAGGATGAAAACTAGCTAGTTGGTACTAGAGAGACAGTGGATCTTTTAGATCCAGCTGTCCTGGGCTGGGGACGATCTGTGCACTGCAGATGTAAATTGCTGGAAGTTACTTCAGCCTCTCCTCTACCAACTGAACTTCACAGGGGATTTTTCTAATCCCAGGCTTCTTGCACTGAGCTAACACTCTCATTTTGCTGGAATTGAATGAATGCTGGCACAAAATATTGGGTCAGTATCTTCCAGTCAGCTGAGAATGGCAGCTGGTATTCTGAAAATACATTCTCCTATTGGCTTAGCTAGATTTGAAAGCAGGTCTTCCCGTAGGCTCATACCACAGTTATACTTAGGTCCATGTATGCTACACTAGTGGTGGGTTTCTCCTCAGGTACTGCAGACATCCCATGCTGGTTGCTTAGCAGTGCAGCAAGCTCATGCTATGGCAGACTGTTCCAAAAATAACTTCCTGCCTGATAGAAACATGTTGTGCACTTTCACATCCAGTTGCTGAACGGTAATCAGTGCAAGCACATGTACAAGAGGAGTCCAGCCTGTGTACAGCACTGAACTTAAAATGTAGGCTTTGGATGAACACTTCACAGGTATGTAATGCTTTTCAATCAAAACCGAGACTTGGTCTCTGACAGATATCTACAAAACCCCCTGTTTTTACAGTTAGAAGGAAAAAAAAAAGTGTCAGCAGGAGCTTTTGAAGTGGAAAATGTTGGCCAAGTGTAATTCAGTGAATTCAATTTAAAACAAAACAAAACAAAAAAGGCAAGCCATATCTGGTTAATTCATTTTGGAAGATGCTTTTTCTTTTTCAAAACCAAAAACAGAAGAGCAAAGCACAGGAGATGCAAGAGGCCTAGGAATGAGGAATGTACAAATTAGACATGCTGCTCTGGACCAGCCATTTTCCATCACAACACTGTCTCAGAGATGGTCATAGAGAAGAAGTGAGGAAAAAAAATGGAGAAATAAAGATGTAGGGCAATTTCATGTCCTGTAATTAACTCTCAATACTACCATGAAAGAGAGAGGTAGGACCAAAAAATAATTAAAAAACTCAATGCTGGGCTATTTCTTGCGTGGAACACCCCCTATCCAAAATGCCACCTAGCAGTGCGTGCAAATTTCTATGACAGTTTCACTTGTGCAGAAAAACTTCAGCAATCCTTTCAAGGACCAAACTGCCATGGATGGAAAATACATACCAAAGGCAAAAATAATGATACAGAAAGGACCTATGTTACAAAATTCTTTGAAGGTTACACGGTATTGCTGCCCCTGATACCACCACGTCACTGTCAAAGGGAGAGCTAGATAGTACTTTTCTTGAATAACCCATGATATTTTTCTCCTAAGCAAGTTGCCAGAGACAAGGTACTTGAGCAACAGGGCCTCAGTACCATATGGCCCTCAAAAGGCAGTCATTTTCCACACCATCTCCTGGGCACCTTTTAAAGTTCTCCCAATTTGTCTCCAAGTTTTTATCTGTGATATTGAGCTTAAGAGAGAGCATCAGCAGAGCAAACATAGCCAATTTTGCTACAAATGCATGTCTCTCAGTCAGGTTCCTGGGTACCTCCTTCAGTGTGTGCCCTGGCAAGGCCTTCCCAGGGCTGGGACCTTCATAGAATCACAGAATGGTTTAGTTTGGAAGGGACCTTAAAGGTCATCCAGTTCCAAACCCCCTGCCATGGGCAGGGACACCTCCTACTAGACCAGATTGCTCAAAGCCTTATCCAACCTGGCCTTGAACACTTCCCGGGATGGGGCCTCCACACTTTCCCTGGGCAACCTGTTCCAGTGCTTTACCAACCTCAGAGTGAAAAACATCTTCCTGAGATCTAATCTGGATCTACCCTCTTCCAGTTTGAAGCCATGACCCCTCATCCTGTCACTACATGCCCTTGTAAAATGTCCCTCTCCAGCTCTCTTGTAGGCTACTGGAAGGCTGCTAGAAGGTCTTCCTGGAGCCTTCTCTTCTCCAGGCTGAACAACCCCAACTCTCATAGCTCCTCTCTACAGTGAGGGCTGGTCATCTTCTCCCAGGGAGGCCCCTGGTGATGTCTCTCTCTCCCCTCTGTGGAACTGCCTGCTTTCACAAAACTTGCAGGAACAACCTACTCCTGAGATCTGGCCTTTTCTAGCTGGGTTCCCACTCAACCTACCAAGTCCAGGAGTTACCGAGGGGATGAGCAGGGCCAGCCGGAACGCAATCACTCTATCCTCACTTCCTAGAAAAATGGTGGGGAAAAATACCAAATGCGTGAGCAGGAGGAACATGAAATGACCAAATACAACAGGAGAAAAAGATGCTTTAGGCAGGGGAAGAAGAGCTCAGGGAAGGTTCAGACTCCTGAACTAGAGAGAACGTAAGCTAGTACCTCTGAGTTTTACCCTCACAGCTCTCCTGTCTGCTTGCTTACAGCTACTGCCTCCCCATCTCAGCCCACCCAGCAGCTGGTCCATTGTGCAACCTGCCTCAGTGGACTTTTAGCTGCTCTGGATGTTCCAGCGCAGGGGAGCCGCAACCACTGGAATGGATAGGGAGGTTGTGAATCCCCCATGCCACCATCTAGCAGGTTACCAAGGGTTGTGGTGGTTTTTTTTTTCTTGCTTCCCAGCTCTTGAAGGGAGCCCTGGGAGTAGAAGGACGAGAGGGAAAAAAGGAAAGGGAGGAGAGAGCCTGTGGTGGGAGGAGGGGTAGAATGGAGTTATGCTCACAGCTT
The DNA here is from genome assembly GCA_013398295.1 of Chionis minor. NCBI lineage: Eukaryota > Metazoa > Chordata > Aves > Charadriiformes > Chionidae > Chionis > Chionis minor. Next base: position 12,423 of record VZSF01001160.1, on the reverse strand, counting down.
TTCACAGCTGAAAACAGACCCCACTGCTGGTAATGTGAGAGGGCTGGAGCAGGCGCCAAATGGATAAGGCTGTAGACAGTGGGGCCAGAGCGCTGATACTTGCCAGTACCTGCAGATAGGAGACAAATAATTGGCACATGTTAAGAAAAAAAAAAAAAAAAAAAAAAAAAAAAAAAAAAAAANAAAAAAGAAAAAAGAAAAAAGAGAGAGACAGAAAAAAAAAAGAGGGAAAAAAAAGAAAAGACAGGGAGAGAAAGAGAGAGAGTTGTTAGATGTCCGTATTTTCTAAACGTGTCTGGCAGGAGCCCCTGCAAGGAATTTAATCAGCAAGAGTTGTTTAAACTGGGCTTTGAAAACAAGCCCTGTGCTGCTAGTAATGAACTTCATATCATCTGCAACTCCTGTTTGCTGACGACATTCAATTTGTTAATTCTGCAGCTGGTGATAGGGGTCAGATATGAAAGTGACGATTGTTTTTTGACGTTCCAACCCCTGCTCACATCTTTCTAATTAATCCTTTTAGGAGCCACCAGCAGATCAAGAGAAGTGTGGGGAGGGAGGGAGGGGAGGAGGAGGAAGAGAGACAGTTTTTCCGTGCTGCCCTACAGCTCCTTGCCTCCCTTTCTGGTGGAAAGGAGGCACAAGGGCATACTTGCTACCTGGTCCTATAAGCATGAACTTTTTCAGGCTGTCTTAGAAAACTTTAATGTTGGAAAGGTAGATATTAAAAAAAAAAGAAAAAAAAAAGAAGACGACTCACCTTCCCCCTAAAATGTCTCATTTTAAAATCTGGATTGTATTTCATATTAACTATCTCCATGGGGGATGACTTGGGTAATGGAACTTCTGGTGGGGTAGGAAACCATTCTCCTGCTAGCTTACCCTGCTGATACAGAGCTAGTGAGATCTCCTGGGCGCTGGTTTAAACATCTGAGTGCATACAAGCCACACGTGGACCCAGCATTTTAGTGCAGGCTGATAAACCCCCCACCAAACAGAGAAGAAATCATCGCCTCAGGAGGTTTGTCAGTGCTAAGGGAGTGACTAAAGCTGGTCCCAGTTCACAGTGGACTTTCTCACAGTGCCCTGTAGCAGAACTTCAATCCAGACGTGATGCAGTGAGGCCTGTGTCCACCTGCAGAGGTTGGAGGGAGAGGCTTTGCAAGGCAGAAAAGCCAGCAGTCAAGAAAGGAGAAATTTTATAAAAGGTGAGAAATGTAAGAGTGGAAAATCAGCTCAGTGACAAAGTTTTGAGAAGAGAGGAAGGTCTAAGTTTATGCACAGAGATTACTGGCATTGGGGAAAGAGGCAGAAGAGAAAAACCCTCCCTCTAGATCAAGGCTGAAAAGAAAGAATTTTTTAATGGAGGAACTGGGTCTTTCTTTCCTTCCTATAGAAGTTTTCACTTGACTCACTTTATCAATCAACAGGTACTGCTGTCGTCTTATAAGGATTTATCCATCCAGTAAAAACTTGCAGTATCTGGTATTGTGAAGAGAAGTCATGATAAATATCTTCTTTTTTTTAACAGATTTTATCAGCACAAATTGATATACACATAGAAAGAAGGTATATTGCTCTTTCAGTCCAGACTTTCAAAATTAGTAAAACAGAGGCTCAGTTCTGCTCTTGCCGTGTCTGGAACAATACTAGCTTCAATTAAATTAGCCTAGATTTAGAACAGTAGGCTCATGAGCAAGCTTTGCCCTTATGATGTCTCTTCCGTTTGTTCTAAACTTTGTGCTGAAAAGCTAGGAAAATAGTGGGCAGGGGGAGAACTGGATGCTGCAATTAATTTGATGAGTCACATGAAAAGATTAACAGCAAAATAAAAGTACTGAGTGGCACTCACCCAAAAAAGACATTATAGATGATCACGCTCTGTGATTACCACGCAGGACAATAAGACTGACCATGTCCCTTGAGGCCTAATGTTCAAAGGGTGAGTGCCCAGCACGCATTTAGTGAAACATCAGATCTCATGAACTTGGTTTTAGTAGCACACTCCAAAATGGAGACACCATGAAGTTCATTGCTAGCTGCTTGAAATCTCAAATCAAAAGCATTTCAAGCACCAAAGTCATGTAGTCATCTGCACAGCTGTAAAACCAGATGCCACATCCCAATGGCAACAGGAAAGTGGTAATCCCCTGTCCTCAATCAAAAAGAATCCTTTGACTTCTGTCATTTGGTCAGGTGAGTGTGGGTTAAATTATAAAAGAAGGTACGATCACCAAAGACTGATGTTAGCAAAAGGAACTCTGCTAAATAAAGGGTACACTAAAATTTACTTAATGGATTGATGAATAAAATTACACCAAACAAGAAACACGCGATCTGCAAAGGTATTGTTGGAAGTGGAGGTATCTTGCTATTGGAGCATCACTAACGGCCACTAGCAGGTAGCTCACTACTGAAGCCTGCTGGTAAAGGAAGAAGAGTATCTGAGGGCTGCCTGACATTCCTGGTAGACACCAGCCCCACAGGAGACCAAGAGCTCTGCTGTATCTGATAATCAAGGACTGGAAGGAAGAGGCTGGACTGGGACATCAGCAATACCACAATTTGGGATCAAACAGCATCTCCCCATCAGATAAGCAGAAAGCAATAAAACAGAATCACACATGCCTGAAGGAGGGGGTCATGTAGTGAAAAATTACTAGAAATGACTGAATTTCTCAGTCTGTCTGTAACTACATGCGTTGTCGCTTGTTCATAGGCTTTCAGCTGTTGCATTTGGGATCATGAACATGGCTTTCACTCATGCAAGATTTAGAGGCTTAACTCAGCTGCTTGTGAAAAACCTGTTGGCCCTGAACATCTCTGCAAGCAGCTATGCAAACAGCGGCAAGTGGCTCATGGTATCCACTCTGCTTAGCCAGAAGCACGAAGCACTTAGTGAAGAACATTATCCTTTCCAGTGTTTACATTCAGCTCGAGAACATCTTAGCTGTTTTATTCTCTGAATGACTAAGTCCCACAGGTAGCCTGTCATGTAAAAGACATGTTGTTTATTATTCAAGTGTTAACAAAGTGCTTGAGTGAAAAAGTAATCTATTTTAAAAAAAAACCAAAACCCCGCGAAAGCAAGTATGGCAAGAATTGCCAGCTTCAATAGCAACAAGAGTATCTTTTACTGCTCAACTCACTGCAAAGGTGTCCCCATAGAAGCAGTTGCACCCCTCTAGCTGCCTCTCAAACCATGCCTTTCAACTCGCTACACCACTTTGCTCACTCTGCCATTCTGGCAAGATATTTCTTTGAAATCCAAACAACATTCCCTTTTATTAAATAATCACATGCATGGTTATAAATTCTATTTTAGGGCAATAGTGCTGATTTTCTCAGGTAAGAAAATGCCTTTACATCAACACAGAATGCCTAACACCATAATAAATCACTTCCACACATCGTCACCCTGTTTTTTTAAATATTTTCATTTTTTTTTACCAGACATGTCTCTTGCCACAATATGAGGTTTTAATAAATGATAAAATACATATTTTGAAGAAACACACCCTCTGAGACACATACACAAAGAAAAAGCAAAGCATTTCTAGATAGAAAACAGCTAGAAGGAGTAAAGTCAACAAGGACAGTGTTTAAGGAATCAGCATTCCCAGATAGGTGATTTCAAAATGGTAATTATTCTTCCAGAGGAGCCTGAAAATCTAAAGCAGGAGGTAAATGTCCAAAGAACTGTATTGCACTGCTCTCACCCTGTGCAAGTAGAGAATACATCTGGAATAATGTGCTCACAAAACAGTCTTCATCTTCCACAGCCCTCTGAGGCTCTATGGAAAGGGTGTAGGTGGTCCAAAGGGACATAATTACGAACAAAGGAATGAAATTAAGCACAATAACATTTGCGTTGTTTATCAGGACAAATTCCCAAGCAATGAGACATAGCTGACGTGAGGAACAGTGTCCTTAAGGAATCAATGGGAGCTCCATTAAAGGTTACATTAGATAAAGCAGTCTGTGCTACAACTTGGAAAGAAAAAGTTTCCAAATACTCTGATTTCTTCTACAGAGTGAAATGGCAGAGTCTCCACTAGCAGCAAAGTTTCAAAAATGCCTTTAGGTCTCTGGCTTGTTTAGGTTACTGCTTGGAGAGCAATGCAGAAGAATTAGATTGTGTTAAAACAGCATTATTCAGCCAGCAAATGTTATCTTAGGCACTTTGGACCAATGTTATCCTCTTGCATGTAGAGCGTAGGGCCGATGATTAATCATTTATATCTGCCCTGCTCCAGTCTTGGATGGGCTCTGAGGATGCTACTGCAGTACAAGCAGTCAAAAGCAGGTTGGTTGAGATGGCAGATTCCCAGTTTGTATATGATGCTATTTATCCAGGTCACTTCTATCTAGGTGTCTAGCCATGAACAAAGAAAACTAGCTTTAATCATGTCCTTCAAAAAGATTAGGATTTATTATAATAAATAATGTGTGTGTATATATGTATATAAAAATATATAAACTCCTCGATGTTTCCAATGTTTGTATTCATTCATACTAGCCTGAGTTCAGACCTGTCATTTCCAGGTAACACATCACCCTCATGGATTCTGCTGACCTGCTTCTGAGGTGAGAGCATGTCCCATCTCCTAAAAGGGGCAGGACCCATATTGCAGAGCATAACTTGCAGATTTGGGGTTTTGCTTCTCTCCCTCAGCCTGAGAAGGCCTACAGGGTTTGTGAGGCTACGGTTCAAGAGGTGAACGCAGGATTGGGAGAGTGAGGACAGGTACATGAAGCTACCCCTTGAGCTGTCTAGACCCATGTTGAGAAATCTGAATGAAAGCAGCTTGATTTAAAAATAAACACATAAAAAATGAGACCCTTCCAGTGAAAAGCCTGATTAAGGCACACTACTTGGGAAGGACAGATGAAAGGAATAGCTAAATCAGGTTCATGGCTATTTGCAACACGTGTTATGGAGCAAGGAAAAAGCCTCAATTGTTGCTGCGAGCAAACACCAATACCAGGGCCTGGACATGTTAGAGAGACAGTCCCTGGTGTCCAAATGCTGTTAAAAATCTTCATAATTAACATTATCAATGGACATCAGTTTTCAATGCTAAGATTTTAACAGCACTGCACAGCAAAAACCAACTCTCCACTTATTTACAGAGATCAATTCTGACTTAGGACCAGAAAGATATCCACACTAACAAGTGAAAAATGGGGGAAGCAACAGAGAAATAGCTTAGAACAATACTGCAGCATCACAAACACAAGATAATTGCCCTTCTCTCCTACTGTAACGAGATGTTTCAGTGGTATCCCACGGGCTGAAAAGGGGCGAGTGACCCACGTACCAGTGGGCCCAACTCTCTTGCCAGCAAGTGCCAATGCATTTTGCATTAGCACTTCGCACGAGGACACCCTGAGTCCCCTCACCAATGGGGCTGGGGGGTGTGAAAAACCTTCAGGATATGTTTTCTCACAGCCTGACAGATAACTGGCCATGAAACCCAAAGAGACTCATATCATCCAGCACATAATATCCCATGTTATAATTCAGTCGTCGAAGGAATTACTTGCTACTCACAGGTTACATATATAATCCCAAAAACCACCATTGAAAAGTGCTTTTTCTTTGAAACAGAAGTTTTCTCCTTATGCAGCCTTTTCCCTAAAGCCACATAAAATTAACTCATCTAACTCTCTCTGGAACAAGACAGCTCAGCTGGATTGAAAAACAGAGAAAAAGACCTGCTTACTAAATGTTTTCATTCTATGGAATTTACTTTGTAAAAGTACCAGGTAAGGAGAGGAAAGCAGATAGAAATGATTTAAAACACAAATACTTCCTTTAAAAAAAGGAAAGGGTTAACATCAAGGAGGTTATTTTATCTCCCAAGGTCAAATCCAAGATGCTCTGAGCAAGCAGCGGTTGGGGACAAGGCTAAAGTAGTAGGTTTCTCTTTAAAGAAATGCAGACCAAGTAGCAAAATATAGACTGAAAATTAAAGTGCAAGAAGAGAAAAATGCTTAAATTAGCCTGGGGAAGTCTATCTATCTAAGTCTTGCCCATACTAGACAGGGCTTGCTGGAAAAGGGAAAACTGCAAAACTACCAGTAAATTGCCCTACTGGAAACATAACCTTATATTAGGAAAAAGGAACGTTTTGGCTGGTATAGCCCGATGCAGTTCCTTCAAGCAAGTAAGCCAAGCTGAGGAAAGGATTCAGCTGCTGCTGAACCACTTACCTGCACCTGCAGCACCACAAGGAATGGTGTTGAATTTGCTGGCAACAGTTAAAATCTCGGTATTTAAAACTACCGCTAGCATTCTTGAAAATTGATTAGCTGCAAAACTTAGTGTAAATATCCAGAGGGAGGCAGAGACCCCAAGGGAACCGGGGGGAAAGTGGAGCTTGTGACCTTCTGTCTCTTGGTATGGAAGGATTTGAAGTCCTCTCTAGCCTGTCAAAAGAGGTTCCCAGTGCACATTATCCTATTTCCCCTCCTGATCCTTTCCCAACTCACAGGTGCTGCATCTCAAATACAAATTTTGAGTGTGGGTCCAAAGCCCTAAGCCCTTTCAAATTCCCCTCACCCAGTTGGCTCAGCACCTTTGGGACAGCAGGGGACTATTTCTGCAATCCAGTCTCATGATTTTACACTTGTCAAACCTGCCCCTCTACCTCTAATCCTTCCCCAAGCCCCTATCTCAAAATCTGATTTTTACTTATTGCAATGGAGCTACAGCAAAAGCTTGTGAAATGCTGGCCTAAAGCACATTTCTTCATCTGATGCTGCAGCTTGAAAATATTACAATTTTGTTCTATGTGGTGTCTACTTTCAAGTTTCTAATAGAAACTATGGACAGGCAGACAACACCATTTTGTGGCCAGTGCAATCTGGACAGCCAGGGGCGCTATACCAATTTCGTCCCAATATCTGTTTTTGCCAATTTTCCTTTTGCTGTTCCCATTGGCGGGGATGCCCAAGATGGCTTAAGAGAGTTAAGCACCCAAGCCTCTGTTTTAGACTGTTCATGAACACTGCTTGCAATTCATTTGCAAGTGGCCAGACTTAATCAAAAGAGGGTCATCTTAGCTGATGATCTCTTTGCCATTTATAAGTGAAGAAACCTATCACACAAAATAGTGTGATAAAACAGTGGGAGTTTCTAATAAAGACACTAGTCTCCGTTCAGTCAAAGTGGTAACTTTTTCCAGGGCAATCTTGATTTTCTACTACAAAACTACGGGTCTCAGAATTATATTCTGCATTGCAGATTTCATATTTGTGGCCTGCAGTCATAGGAAAACTATCCTTCAAAAGTTAATTCAGTAGGACCACAATACGGGACTTGCTGTTCAAAACAATAGGAGCAAAACATTTATTCTTTTCCCTAGCTACCACGGCTAAAAAAAAAATAAATAAAAAATATTAACTTTATCTTCTAGAAATGTCACATTTGCTTTGTGTCCTTCAGGATCCATTGATTTCTTCTCTCTTCTTCCCCTAGAGTAATTGCCCAAACCTTTTCTGCCCATCCACACTTTCTCTACCAGAAACTGCAGAAGCGTTCACTATTAGTGTGTGTCAGAGGTGCTAACCTAAAGAGACAATATTAATGAAATAAATAAATCTGTCTGTACAGCCTCTTCTATCCTTTTTCATTCTTACTTTTCAGGAGACAGGGAGTAGAGGAGGAATTTCCACAATGGTATTGTTTCAGATTAGTATGAAGAAAAACCTTGATCCTTTCTATGTGCTTGGAAGCCTATAGTAATCATATTAATCTGGGGTCCTTATTGCTGGTTAATGGAATTCTTTTAATATTGACCCAAGTTTCTAGTAAATAGATTTGCATTGATCTGGTGATGTATAGAGCTCAAGTAAGTCTATCTATGTGTAAGCAAATTAAAAACCTTAAGCCTATACAGCCAAACTGTATAATCCCATGCTGAAAAATTGATCCTCTGATACTCTCCTGGGGAAATTTTTTTTTCTTTTTACATGAAGAGACACCTTCAATTTCTTTGACAGAAAAAAAGATCAGCATAATATTTGAGAGAGATACACATAACATATTTCACACTCAACAAAATCCAGTTCAAAGCCATTAGAATGTCTGTGTAATTAGAAACAGTTACAATACTGTGTAATACAGCAGTGATAATTCAGCAGTTGGAATGAATATATAACTGTGTTGCTACAGCATCACTCATACTTGCTTTCCTGCCTGAGCACAGAGTTAGATATCTTTGAAGGAAGAAAGTTACCACAGCCTTGCTGGAATGGCAGCTGTCCTCAAATTCAACACCAGCTACACCCAAATCATTCCCCTTTGAAGTCAACGTGGTCTCAGTGGGACTTTTCCCTGCCCCAGGACAAAAACTTTAAACAGGTAGATCTCAAAACACTTTGTAGATGACATTGCCCTTGCTGTATAAATGCAGTGATATTTAAGATGCATCCATGAAACCTGTGGCAATAGAAATACGATCTACAAATCCGCCTGAGAATCAGCCTCCAGCTGCCACTGCGAGTGTTCACGGGTACTGAACGGGGAGGACGGGCACAGCAGAGTGAGCAGCAGGAGCTCAACAGGGTGGTTTCCAAAGGTGATGTGCCCCAGGGAAACTTATCCCACGTTCAGCAATAGCTGCGTTCACTTTGCAGCCTGTCTTCTAAGGGAAGACACCAGTACGGTCCCTCCTTTCTCTCCCGCCATGCCCATTAATTATATTCAGTAATTAAAGTGAAGATAATTCCACTTCACTATCCAGCTGGGACAATGGGTTCCAAGAGCACCCAAGGAGCAGGAAGGCAGACACACACACTCACATATACCCAAAGAAGTGGAATGGCTTAAGCTTTATTTCCATAAGGAATTAGACTAAAATAATCGCAAAGCTTAATTCAGTTGCTCAGTTGCCAGCTCAGTTTCACACATATTTTGACCCTCCAGCACATCTGCATTAGATGTAATCCTTGTCGAAGGAATTCCAGACTACTAGCACAACACCTGAAAAACCACAATATCCAAGATGTCCAGGTGCATATAAAGATCAACCTACATTTTTGTAACCCAGACAGAGCACCTATAGAATCACAGAATCATAGAATGACTTGGGTTGGAAGACACCTTCAAAATCATCGAGTCTAACCATAAACGTATGCCAAAACCACCCCTAAACCATGTCCCTCAGCACCACGTCCACCCGTCTTTTAAATACCTCCAGGGATGGCGATTCCACCACCTCCCTGGGCAGCCTGTTCCAATGCTTGATAACCCTTTTGGTAAAGAAGTTTTTCCTAATATCCAACCTATACTTCGGAGGTCACTTTTACGTTACCCAGTCAATACACGCACACAACTCTGTTGTGGGCTTATAGATTTTGAGCACAGGTTGAGTAGAAAAAACACAGAAGCTTGGCAAAAAACAGTGGTCGGGTTGGCAGAGCTCATGCAGTACATGCAGAGGGGATGGAAGATGAGCAATGTCTCAATGCTTACCTTACCGGGTGGGAAGGTTTCAGGTGGATCTGTTAAAAAAAGGGAAGGCAGTGTGATTCTGTCATGTAAAAGGCCACCATTTTAGAAACAGTAATTAGCATCAAACGCTGACCAATAATCTTTAAAACCTCCCCATTATAAGCATGAACAACTGCAGTTTTTCAAATTGAAGCAGATGTTGGAGAATGTGGAGATCTTCTGACGTGAAGATCTGTATCTCCCATTTCCCCACTGGTAAGCATTTCCATCACTTACTTGTCAATATCCAGATTCATTCAAAACAGCGTATCAGCAAAAATGGCATCTTTTTAGTTACCGTATTGCATGCCACGATCCTTGCATATATTCCAAGAAGGGTTTTCGCTACCTGTTATTTTTATTTGCGATGGTAAGCTGAGACCCAGGACTCTGTTCTCCTGTGTATTGGCAGCTCTGCTGGAGGAGTTTCAAATGCAAGGTCAGGGGTGGCTTTCTTTTGATGGGTTTTCCACATGCTTCAGTAAAAGCAGCGTATTATGTCTTTCATAATGAAGTTGTACACTTCTCAATGATTTCTCAAATGCATACACACACACACACAATTATAAAGTGCTAAAATAATTTTCCTGCAGGTCAGCTCCATGAACTTGCTTTGGGGTGACAAGAGTGAAAGCCTCTATATCGTCATCAGCCCTAAATAATTAGCAGAACAAATACAGCCCATTCCTGCATCAAAGGAAACCCACTGCCTGCCAGGAGCTCAGTGCTGCATTATGACTTTCTTAAAATCAGTGGAAATTTAATGGGATAGTAAAGAAAAAGTATCATCATGGGTTTTTAAAAAAACAGTTTTATCACAAAGGCAGTAAATTTCTGTCTGCACAGAGCAAAAGAGCCATGCCTCCCTCTCCTTACTAACCTTAGGCATTACCTGCTATAATTTTACCTGCAGGATCTCTGGGGAGCGTAGGATGCAAACAACCTCTCTTTCTCCAGGTGCAGGAGTCAAACTGAATAAAAAGGGGAGCAGTACGCCCTGACCCCTCGTTAAGATGAGGGGCTACCTCGGCTGGCTGTGCAGACCCTCAGGGCCAGGGCCCACTGCTGAGTCCTGCCTATCTTAGTCTTCTGCCCCCACCCTGAGCTGGAAGGTGACCTGCAGGAAACTCAAAAAAAGCCATTACTGTTTTGTGTCAGCTCAGAAAACCACAACAGGGCCAGGCAGGAGGGGGAAAAAGGCTGGAGAGGAAATCAAGGAAATTCACTTTGGCAGAAACTAGAAAAGCCTTTTTCTGAATGTTAACTATCTAATTTAATGAAGTCTAGAGATCAGTAGAGACAATTGTCACTGCCAGCTTTGATGCCAATCACAACTCCAGAATAGGAGCCAGCAAATGCATCCAACATACAAAGGGGAAAACAAAAACAAGGCAAGGCTTTGACCCTTTGCTCTCATGATTCTTTAAGAAGAAAGATCACCTTTCAAATCTGGGGGGAAAAAAGTCTTCCCAGTCAGAACAAGACAGCAAGGAAAAGGAGAAAGAGATCACAAGGCGAAAGAGTACAGAACTGTAATTTCTCTGTGTCGGTTTGTGGTGCCTTTAGGGCCCTCATCAGGAGCTCTTATGGGCTGAAAACCTGTATGTGGGCTGGGAAATTAGGGAAGATTTCTGTAATCCACATCAGGGGAGCAGGCATGTACTTCCTCCTTGCAAGCAGCTGTAGTCTACTGTGCCTCTATGGCACTCCGGTCCAGGGGACGCACTGCTCTGGTGTTGGTGGGGTCCCAGTATCCTCAGCTCCATCACTCCCTTCACTGCATCCTTCAGAAGGTATGTGGTGAAGGAGGTGTTTTCCATCTCTGCTAGGTATCACAAAGTCCAAACCTCCGTGCATCGAGGGTGTAGTTAAGCAAATTAATAGATTTCTTTCAAGCAGGTTTTTCCATAGAGATTTTTAATGAAAATTGTAAGAATCATTTTCATCACTGACCAGCGGTCCTCAGACGGGAAGTTCATTTTCATCTCCATTTCATTTTTAAAAACAAAGGGCAAAAATTTGTTTTTTTGACTTCTTCAGCCTGCAAATGAAGAAGGAGTCTCCCAGACATTCAGCATGGCCCACGGGCCACACTTCAGCAGCCTCCCCTCTTCGGTCTGTAAGTACAACCTGTTGCCACTCATGAGGACTCTGGAGAGTTTGGGATTACCCACCACTTCCCTGTGTGCACCTGACGGTCACCAAAAACGCATCTCCCACACGGATTCCTGTGTTACTGCCGTCTACAAAGACTACTGCAGCTTGGTGGAAAGGTACCAGATGCTTTCTGGGTGCCCAGAACCTGCTGCAGGCATCTGGGCAGGGAGAGAAGGTGGTCTAAGACCCCCATATCAAAGACCGCGACTGGAGTGCAGCACTTGGGTGGACACCAGGGCACTCAGCCAGCTTCATCACTAGACGAGATTTACCCAGGAGCTTAATACAGATTCCCCCAAATAAAACAAAGTTCCAAAGACGGCCAAACAACTTTGTGGCATTATTCTGATTTGACTTCCCAGGAAGGACTCTCCTTAGCACTCCCAGTATGTATTTCATCTCCCTCAAGAGGGTAGCCGATGGCTTCCACTTCTTTCCTGAACGAACATCTGTAGATCTAGCGTTCCCACTCTTACTGTTAAACATAGTTTAACAGGTCATTCCAGACAATCCAGACCCTCCCTAGCCCAAGGACTGAACTCTTCTTTCTGCTCCCATCCTCTTGGTGCACTCTTTCTTCTCAGAAATTGGGCTCTGGGGGAGCTCTGTAAGGCAAGATCCTCAATTCTTCGGTTTGACTTTCCCTTGCCTTCTGCCCTGTCTTCCCACCCAAGCTGCAGTCCTGAACGCCAAACCATATGATCGGAAGGTCAAGACCCCATGGGTGCATACGCAGAGCCCCCGAGTGTGCACTGCAAAGTCACCCA
>VZSF01001157.1:59438-99635 GCA_013398295.1 Chionis minor | reverse complement strand
CGACACAGGGTTCAAATCCGCTGCCTTTTTGGGGTGCTCTGGGCTGCCAGACCCTCAGCGCCCCCTCTTTGTGTGGGCGCAGGTGTCCGGTGGCCACGGCATGGCGGTGTCACTTGATTCCCCGTCGCGTCCCCGAGGCTGCGGTCGTTACACGAAGTGAAGGGGGTCATCCTCCTGCCCCCTGGCTGGGAGCTTTCGGTCTCCAAAGGCGTTTAGCTTTTGGAAATGAATTTATTTTAGCTGGATGCTGCTTCCTGTAGGGCCACCCCCCCACCTCATGCTTAGGCACCAGAAAGCCAGTATTTGCTTTGGTCCGTCCCCAGCGAGCGCTGCCACGTTTGCAGGAGCGAAGCCCGCGGGAGCAGCCTGTCTCCTCTCCTACTTTTATTTGCATTTTGGCTCCCGATCCGGGCTCTCCCCTGGGCTGACGCAGCGGGTCTCACGCGGGGCAGAGCGTGTCTTGGGTTCCCCCGAGCCCTTTGATCACCACTGTGGTCACCGCGCACCCCGGGTCACCCTGACACAGATCCGGGGTGAGGTTTGGATATGGGTGTCTGGACCTTATTCCAGCAAACCCTTTGGCTGGTGATTCCCTGAGCCAGCCGGGGACCGGGACGCCCTGACTTTCCTGCAAGGGGAAAGAGCGGGGCAGGACGTGGAGAAGGAAACCACCACCAGGGTTTGCACGACCATGGTCACCGTCCCCTCTTCCTTCAAAGTCTCTGCTTTCCTTCACTCCCTGCCCGACCGCATCCAGTTTGCCCAGTATCTCTGGTGCTCCCCTTCCTGGCGGTGCTGGGCCGCCTCACGTGATGCGATTTTAATTCACGGTTAGTGAATTAATAGAGGAAAGAGCGTGCCAATATTAACGGGGGCCCGTCACGCCAGCGTCCTACCCGGGGGTTCATCGTGTTGAGGCGGGGGGACCCAGGCTCCCAAAAGCTGCTTGGAGAAACAGGGGAGGTTAATTTTCTCTAATGGCACTTAATGATTTTTCAGGAGGCAACCACTAAATCCCGCTTGCTAATCCCATTAGTGTTTCGGGATAGTAATTAGTGCATTAAAGAGGCAGTTTCTTCTATTCTCCCCCCCCCCCCCCCCGCCCCTTTTCTCCAGCAGAAGTTTTAGCTGTTTATTAGCCGGGGTGTGGTGGCTAGCGCTTTGCCTGGCAGAGAAAAAGTGGCTTTTTTGGGCTGTTATCAGATAATTCTTATTTTATGGCCATGTCTGTGCAATGCACATGTATTGTAAAGTGGTTTGGTTTTTTTTAAGCGTCGTAACTTCTGCGGTGTCCGAGTCCTCTGTGCTTTCTGCAAGGGGGAGATGTTTCCTCCTGACTTCAAAAGTGAAATGGAGCTCATCCCTGAAAAATTATTTCAAGCCTTCTCTGATCCAACCCCTTCTGGTTTTAACTGTGCCAGGGGGTTCTTGCTCTGCTCTGAGTGGTGACTTTCTGTTCCCTGCGTCGTGTCCCAGCATGGAATGGTGCTATACCTGGAGAGCTGACACTGGGGATGCTGCTGGGGACCCTGAGTACTGGGTGGCATCTCCTGGGGCATCTTTTGGGTCTGGATTTACCCCCATCCTGCCTCTTGGCAGACTGCACTCTGGTGGGACCCATCTGAAACCCTCCCAAGAGGGTTTCCCTGGTTTCCCTCGGGTTGATTTATCTCCTCACGTGGTGTGGCCCATCTCAGGATGGGGTGAAATGGGTTTTGGGGAGCCAGGGATGCCCTTGGCAAAAGCAAAAAGCTGCCTCCCCATGAGCTGTGGGCCAGTATCGATGGAGGGAAGCTCTCAGGGTGCTGCAGGACTGTCCCCACAGATTTTTTCCATCTCAGTGCAGTGCACAAAATTAAACCACCACCGTGTATCTGGGAGAGCAGTAGCAGCAGCCAGGTCCTCTCTGGACCAAGGCCACCATGTGCCACTTGACTCTTGATGACAGCTCATAACTTTGCTCGTGTTTCGGGGCTTATTTCTAGGGTTTAATCCATCGTTTTTATATGCTGAGACCTTCTGAAGCAGGGGTTAAATTTTTTTGAGCTTACAGCCTCAGATTTTCCTGCACGGAGCCTCCAGCTGTTGACCGTAACTCTGGGGTACGGAACATTACTCCTTAAAAAGATCCCCTGGCTTCCATAAATCCACAATCCATAAACATCTCATGAATGGTCTTGAAACGGAAACAAAACATTTAGAGTGGTTGATAATATAATGCCCATTTAATACCTCATGAATTCCACGGGCCATTTAAATCTTTCACGGATAGTTAATGATTATTCATCAGCGAGAAGTCGGGGAAAAAAAAACACCACCCCAAACTCGGAATGGAAGGTCTTAAAAATACATTAGTTGGGGAACAAAAGTCAAGCTAGTTAAGAGCGAGCTCAAGAGCGTGTGTTAACCATTAGAAGGGTGTGTATAAAATAGCCCTCTGGAGGCAAGACCTGCCCAGGGGTGACCTGCCCCAGAGAGGTGGTTGGGTGGTCTTCATCCTTAGACCTCCGTGAAGGGGAGGTGAGCCCAAAACCTCAGCCGCCTCACAGTTCTGGCCCCAATTTGGCCCTCTGGTGGTTGGCCAAATTCATGAACTCCATGGCCTTCAAAGAGCAGCCTCTGGCAAGTGGCTGGGAAGGGAGGATCAGAGCAGGTCAATGGCGGATTAAAGCAGTGCGACCTGACACAGCTGAGCCCCGGGGGAAATGCTGAACTCTCCCAAGGGCTAAAGTGCAGCGCCTGCGGGAGAGGACATGCAGTTTTGTGGTGTACCTAGGTCAGGTTTGGGCTGGGAGGAGGCCCCTCCAGCTCAAGGCAGCTTTAGTTGAGGTAAGTTTTCAAAGACCTCCTGATCCTGGGTTGTCGCAATCGCATTCGAGGCGTGGATGCAGATAGGGTTAGGCGTTCTGGTGGAAAGAACTGTTTATCGTGGTCATCTGCCTTGCTGTTGGCCTTGTTGATGCTGAGGTTAGGTTGGGTTTTGGTACTGTTGTTCAAAATCAGGATGAGGATATCCTGGTTGGATGAAGTCAGACGTGAAGTTCACATCTGATCTGGTGATAGAGCACATACCCATTTTCTTCTTTTGCTTTTTCCTTGTGTTATTGCCAGCTCTAACTTGACACTTGGTGTTGGGGATGTTTTTCTCTGTTCTGTGTAACAGAGAAACCCCTGAGAACAGGGGGATGTCTTGTGGGACATGGCCAAGTCTAGTGTAGGTTCCTACTTGGGGCAGGGAGGTGAAAGATGGAGTCATGGACTTGCAGAATCCAAGGCCTAGAGGTGCCCACCACACCGAGCAGCCTGTGGTTAGGCTGTCCCTTGGAGTTAACCACCTACGCTGGTCTTAAATGCTACTCAGTGATAGGTCATTTATTCTGCCGCTCTGCAACCTTTATTATAATGATATTTTCCCTTGTATCAATTCCAATCAACGCCTCTACCGGGTAGATCAATTATTTGATGTTCGGCATTGGCTCGGTAGAGCGGCATGGAGATAGCTCCGGTGCCTGGTGTCTCTCTGACATTTCCCAGGCTTGGAAAGGCAGGTGGGCTCTTGGCTTTGGGGCTGAGCGAGAGATTGATGTTTGCAGAGCAGGTGGATGCAGCGGGGCACTACCAACGTGTGCAAATGATCCATATGCGGCATCTTCAGCGGCGTGTTATTCATCCTGTACGGTGTCCGAAAATGTAGAGACCCCGCCTGGTACTTCCGCAAGGGGGAGAGCATTGAACCGAGGGAATTTGGAGAGCAAAACGAGCAGCCTCTCTCTCTGTTTCCAAATAATCTTTCTGATTAATCTCGGTGCCTTTGATGGTGAGTCAGGGCTGTGGAGTTTTGCACAGGTCCTGGATTGTCTCCAGTTCTCTCAAAGTATGGTCTGCACACCATGTCTTGACAGTGATGGGTAGCCTCCGTAACAAACTGGCTCTCTGCTGCAATTATCCCACTGCTCTGGGCTGCGGTTCTCCTTAGGTATGTCATTAATGTTAATTACTGCTGTGGTATTCCATCAAGAGGAGCAGGAGCTTTAACATGCTTGGAGGAGAAACTTTCCACCGTGTCCTTTAATGAGAAGTTGAGCCTCCTTTCGCCACTTTGAAAACGGAGAGCGTGATTATGAATTTAGATAAGGATTAACATCTCGGGGCGGGGGGGTGGGGTGGAGGGAGTCGAGCGGTGAGAGGCAGCGGAGCTCTCCTGCTGCCAGAACTGTTGCCTGATTTGCTGCCTCCACCGGTGTCCATGTGGGGGGGGGAGGACATGGTGAGGGTTAACGTCCTGGGGTGGTGACCCGGAGATGGATGGGACACTGTT
Organism: Chionis minor; assembly: GCA_013398295.1. NCBI lineage: Eukaryota > Metazoa > Chordata > Aves > Charadriiformes > Chionidae > Chionis > Chionis minor. Next base: position 95,317 of record VZSF01001157.1, on the reverse strand, counting down.
GGTTGTGATAGAAGGATGTGCTTGAGCTCAGCTGTCTCTTCCAGCTGTAGCTGAGCAGGAAGGATGTGAAGCAGCTCCTCTGTCCTCTTTTTACCAACCCAAGAGGTTGAAGAGCGCATCTCATCACCATCCTGCAAGCCCCCACTGACCGGCACCCAAGCAGGTGGTGGGTTGACCAAGTGTTCTGGTGGCTTCCTTGGCAATAAAGACATGGAAACCAAGAAGGCAGGGAGAGCAGACTTCCCCAAAAGCCGTGAGACTGCTCTGACTTTTCTCTGCCAGTTAAAGAGCTGCCCAAGCCCACCATGCATCAGCAACCTCACATCCAGAGGCAGCCTGCAAGCCAAACCACAGAGCAAAATTACCCCGCCTCTCTTCTGAGATGAAAGGTTTCCAGAGCTGCAGTTAGTGTTATGAACCTCCACGTCATGCTTTTCCCTCCAGTGGTGCAATTTTTTGAGAATTGCCTCCCAAAACAGGTCTGGGTGGGTGCATGGGTGCCTGGGCCATGCAGGTGTTGCTCTTCTGTTAGTGCAGGTGGGGTAGACAAGTGGTTGGGTTGATCAGTTCCTTTTCTTAGTTGAGTTGTGCAAGCATGGAGGTGATGGTGGCTGGGAAATGGGGTCTTGCACCGACGGAGAGCTCTGTTGTCTCCAGCCCACTCATTCCTCTGCTGGAAGGACAGGCTGAAAGTTGGGGGTGTTCAGCCTGGAGAAGAGAAGGCTCCAAGGGGACCTTATCGTGGCATTCCAGTACTTAAAAGGGGCTTAAAGGAAAGATGGGGACAGACTTTTGAGGGCCTGTTGTGACGGAACAGGGGGTTAATGGTTTTAAACTAAAAGAGGAAAGATTTAGACTAGATCTCAGGAAGATATGTTTTATGCTGAGGGTGGTGAATCCCTGGTCCAGGTGGCCCAGACTGGTGGGAGATACCTCATCCCTGGAAACACTGAAGGCCCGGTTGGACGGCGCTCTGAGCAACCTGATCTAGTGGAAGATGTCCCTGCCCATAGCGGGATGTTGGACTAGGTGGCCTTTCAATGTCCCTTCCAACCCAAACCATTCTATGATTTGGTGGGGGTAACAGATACCTGGAGCTGACCCCCCCTGGCTGAGGTTGTGTTGTCTAAGGGTGGAGAAACCGACTCATCCGGTTGAAAACGAGGAACATCCTGGGGTTGAACCGGTGTGGTAACGGCTCCGGCAAAAGGAGACTCGACCTTATCGTTGGTTGGCCACAGCCGGTGGTGCTCATCCACCACCGCCCTTGTGTGTCCCACAACGAAACGTGACAGTGGAAACAAAGAAAACAGAAGGGCTTTAATGAGAAACAGGACCTGCTTCAGGATCCTGGCAATTAGCTGCTCGAGCTCCCTCCACGCAGGAGCCTGCGTCTGCTCCCAGCGTTGTTCCTCCTGCCCTCCTGCAGCACCGTCTCGTCGGCACATGAGTCCCGGGAGGAGCCGGGGCAGGGGGGGTGTGTGTGGAAAAAAACCTGTTTGGCTCGAGCTCCCTTCAAAGAATTTCTCAGCTTTATAATTTGCAGCCGTAATAAAAAGTTACACTTTGTGCTACGAAAAGAGAATAATAGATCAGTAAGACTTGAACCTTAAAATTCAGCCATCCAGGGAAGCGGGGACAGGCACTTGGATAAATATTTAACTGTCAAGGCTTTGATATGAAGAACCTGCTTTTCCTCTGGCTGGAGGACGAGGGAGGGGTTTGTTGCCTCTTACGGTAATGAGGAGGATAAATGTAACATCTGGTGGATATTCTCTATTTTCTTTTTCTTTATTTTTTTTTTTTGAATATCGAGCTAGTATTGCATAGAGCTTGTTCAGATCTGGGCGTACGATGAAGAAATGTCATCTGTTCAGACAGGTTCAAATAATCCACTGGCTTTACCCCTGCGCTTGCCTTGAACCCTGAACACGCTGAAGCAGCCGGGACTGTCCTTGTCACACGGGGAGGGACGCGGGGGCGGGGGGGGATCGGGGCTGGATCCTGTGTCTTCTCATGGGCGAAAGGTGACCTGGCGCCTCCTTTTGTGGCTGTGATGGCTCCAACCGTGGTAGTTTTTAGTCCAAAGTCCCCAAACCTCTTGTTTTGGGGACGCTCATGCTGCTTGGCCAGGGAAATCACTTGGATTTTTGTGCCTTTTTTTTGGGAATCCCTGAAGAGAGGAGTTGGGTTTTGCCCTCACAGGAACCCAACAGGAAGGGAGCCAAACTGGCCGCTCTTCTTGTATTAAAAATTGCAGGACTGAATTTCTGGGGTTTCCTCCTTTTTATTTATTTTTTTCTTGTTATTGTACGTGGATGCTGCTTGCTTGGGCCAGAGGCGACTGCCGAGGCGCAGGGGGAAGTGCTTTACCTTCTCCTTCCTCTGATTTAATACAGAATATCGTGCAATTAAGCCAGTCAAAAGACCATAAATCATCTGAGCTGAATCCTGACCGAGGCTGTGCACTTCAGGCCAGGCAGCAGCGATCTTTAATCCTTCTCGGAGCGCGAACTGAAATACCGATGAGAGGATTTTTTTTTTCCCCCCCCACTCTATTTCCCTTCCTTTAAAAGAAACGCTGGCGTTGAAATTGGAGTGTGCTGGAGAGGAGCGAAGTGGTGAATAAAACATAGTCTGGCGCAGTCAGCTGCAGGGTCGACTTGCCTGTTTCAAGCTAAACTTTAAATTTAAACATATTTTAATGTGGTTTGGTTTTTTTTTTTCTTTTAGTTACGATAATATGGGCAAGTGGCAACACATGCCTGCAAAGCAGATGGTTGTTTCCCCAATTTCCACCTTTTATTTCAGAAGAGGGCACAGGGAAGTGAGTGCTGTCGCGGTTGGTGCGTCCCCGTTGGGATGCTTTGGGAATGGCTGTGGATCAGCCGTAGCTCCCGGGCAGAGCCGTACGCCGGGGATGTCGTGGGGCTGACAGCCCTGTGGCCGTTACATCCCCGCTCCCCGTAAGGTATGGATCCCCCAGTGCCCATCCTGATATTCCAACTTCTGCTGGCAAGCACTCGCTTTCCCAGCGCGTCCCACTTTTCCAGCCTGTGAATCCCCTGGAGACATCCCATGCTTTTGCACAGGGAAGCTCCAGGCTCCCTCGCCGGGTACCTTTCTGTTGAGGACCCTATAGCATCCATACCATCCCGGCGCGCACTGCAAGCCCCTGTCATTCCCTGTCCTCCTGCCGGGCTTCGGCGCTCGCAGAGGCTGGCTGGGGCTGAAAGGAGTGACAGGCCCTTTGTCCTGGGTGTCTGCTCATGTTTTTCACCGCCTGTTGAAACCCTCTATTTTTTATTTATTTTTTTTCCCGAAGCCAGTGATAAGCATTTGACTGATTCCCCGGAGCAGGCGGGGATGAGCCATTCAGGCTGGATTGACACCGAAAGGGATTTGCATTAAGCACTTCAAACTTGCTGGGCTATTTTTTCTTTTTTTTTTTGGAAAACCATCATCATATATTTAGCAAATTCTTGCATGAAATTATATCCCTAATAGTTGGCATTTACTTATCGGTGCGTGGAATCGCTCTCGGCGAGCGGCGCTGGCTTTTCCGAGCATCCATGTCAGCCCGCTCCTGCGCACGCCGGTTTCGGGGGCGCGTGGGTGGGGGGGTGCTGTGTCTGGTGTGTCCCCCCCAGCAGATGCATGGGGAAGGCAAGGATAAAAATGTTTTTGGGCCATGCAGAGGGTTAGGGGATGGTGAGAGGTAATGGAGCGGAGCTGGCTGATGGGGGATGCTGGGGAGGGTCTGTAGGTCCAGGAGCAGCCGTGGAGCTCACGAGGTGGGAAGGGCTGAGAACCGGTGACCTTGGAAAAGTTTTGGCGAGCCGAGGGTTGCCTGGAGCAGGATCCAGCCCTGTCTTGCCGGCGGGGAGCCCCGCACCCCTGCAGCGAGGTGCCCGGTGCTTGCAGAGCCCCCGGGGCTGCCCGGCTTTGCAGCCTCCTGCAGCGGGGACAGGGCTGGGACAAACGTGGTGAGGGGACAAAAGAAAAATATTAAATAGTTGGAATGTTCAGATTTGGGGATGCGCTCTGGATCTGGCGGGGAAGGAGCCCTGTGGTGGCACTTTTCCTACCATTCCTGGGGGTGGCAAGGGCTTGCCATAGTCACCCCAGGCTGTCTCCAAGGTTTTGGGGAGGCCTTCAAGAACTGCACATCACCCTTTTTCCTCCTCACAAACCCTTTAAAGCCAAACTGAAAACCAGCTGGTGTATCACGAGCTCCCCGTTCCCCTCGCCTGGTGCTTCACAGCCCCCCCCGGCACGGGCAGGAGTCTCATTTCGGTAGTTGTCCAGCTGTGACTGGTGGAAAATGGTCCTTCCCGGGGGCTGCGAGGTATCGCCACCATCTAAATAGCCCCTTCCACAGCCCCGCGGCTTTGCAGAGCGGTGCTTTCCCTTCCGTCGCCTTTGCGCTTCTCCATCAGTGTTTCTCTGTTATCACCGGGATGTTTTAGCGGGAGCGATCGCCTTTTCCAATCCCCCCCAACCTGCCCCTGCTCCAGCCAAGCGGCTGAGAACTTGCCAGCTTCTGGAGAGGTCTGAAATGGTGCTTAATGGGGGGGATTAGTGCGGTCAATCCCTCCAGAGCATCGAAGCGAGTCTGGCTTGTGTCGTGCGCTGGACTTTGCCGGTTCCATCCCATCCATCTGGGGCTTGTGTGGCTGAGATCCCCGGCAATGGGGGGCCAGCCCGGTCCCAATCCAGGACAGGGGGTGTCTGCTGCTGTCTCGGGGCTTTATCCCCTTGGAAAATTGAATTAAGCTGATGTTCTTCCTTGGCTTTTCTTTTTTTTTTAAATATCCCCTTTTTTCACCCCAACTGTCCTCACTGGGTTTGGGAGCCTGTCAGGGGGGTGATGCCCATTGGAGACTGGCAGAGAGGAGGGGGCTCCTCCTGTCCCCCCCTCAGGGTGTGGGGGTCTGGGCCGTGCTGGGGGGTTTAGGTGGGGAGGACCACAATGGGATTCCAGCACATGCTTTTCTTTGCCATGTGCAATGGGTAAATGAGAGGTTAAATGGAAATGTTTGGCCGGAGGTGGGTGAAACCAATCCCAGGAATTGGAAGTTACAGCCGGGAGTGGTTAGGAAGTGTAGCTGCCTCTGCCTGTGGGATTTACACCCTTATCTCTGCTTACTGCCTGGAAAGAGTGGGACCATTCACTCGTGGAGTGGCAAAAACCTAATTTAGGAGCAGCTTAGTGCTCTGGAAGAGGGAAGGTTTTCCTAGCGGGGCTGGGTTGGTGCAGCTCCGGGTGCGTTTTTCCCGAAGGGTGGTGGCTGCATCCTGTACCGGGCTGGCACAGTCACCAGCCAAAGCCCGTCCCCTCCCGGGTCTCCAAGAGCCTGGAGTCCTCCAGTTTCTACCCAGTGTCCTGTTGGCAGGTTATTGGGAGGGGGCTGTGGCATATCGTCCCTGTCCCAGTGCTCTGTCCGTGGGCACGGGTGGGACGGGGAGCACAGGGTGGTCTGAATGGTTGGACTCGATGATCTTAAGGGTCTCTTCCAACCTAAATGATTCTATGGAGCAGCATTCCCAAAAATGCCTCCCTCAGAGCCCTCTGCAAAGCCCTTGGGGAGGATGCCCTGATGGGCGAGGAGATGCTCCCGCCGGGACGGTTATTGCCGCGCTGGTCTGGGGGGGCGCTGCCAGTGTAAGGCCAAGGGGAACCATCCCAGTTTGACTCTGGGATGCTGCCATGCACGGGGGTGGATGTAGAAGGCTGGTGAGGAGCGTGCTGTGACGCTCCCCCCTTCCTCCCCATGACAGCAAGTCCCTGATGTGGCGCCTGTGGCCGAGCTCCTCCTGCACCCCTGCTCCGAAGCCCACGCAGCAAGAGCAGCGTTTGACCCTCTTTTTGGCACAAGCGGCCCCAAACGGGACTTGGCGTCCACATCGGGGAGGGATTTGTTCCATGCCCCGCTGGCAACCGGGGTGCCTTGTCCCCAGACTGGTGGCCGTGGCCTCAGGACCACTTTGGAGTGTCCGAGAGGACACTGCAGAGAAGCGGAGGAACCGTGTCACCTCTTGGGATGTCTTTGCAGCTCGTTTGTGCCCTCTGCTTCTTGCTGGGCTTGTCCTCCTCCACATTTTTGGATTATATTCTGTTTCTACCTCACTCCCACCCTGTTGCCTTTGCTGGAGGATGGGGTGGGGGGTTTGTTCCCCAGGTGCGCCACCCACCTGGGCATGGTGCTGGGACACCCACTGCCGGTTGGGGACAAGACCAGGGGGAAGCCAGCAAGGGGACAGCCCTGTCCTCTGCAACCCAGCCCCATGCTTGCCCTGGCCCTGCAGCTCCTCCCGGGCTCCACACGGGCGCTGTGGACCCTGTGGCCGTATCCTGCTTTCCCATGGAGGGGCAAGTTGCCCCCTCAGCCCGTTCAAGCAGGACTCAAGGCACTCAGGAGGGTAAAAATGCAGGTTTGCTCTCAGCCCCCAGCACCCCAGGGACACCTCAGGGGTCCCTAACAGCTGGGACACAGCTGTCCCCAAAGTTAGGGTGCTTTGTTGTCCCTGCGAGCTCCCTGTGCCAGGGGACTTGCCACGACTGAGGATGCTCCTGCTGCGCCATCCTGTTCTTCTCCAGGCTTCCATCCCAGCTCCTTCTCCTTTGGGATAGGGAAAAAGGGGTCATGGCGAGGCGGGCGGCCAACCCTCACCGGTCACCTGTTTGGATCATGGTGTTTGTGTGTATTTATTAACTTTTTTTTGTGTGTGTTTTGTTTTCTGAAGAAACAAGGGAGAGAGAAAAACATCTCCCTGTCCAAAATCACTCATCCTTCCTAATAATGAGAGCTGTCACCGGCCCTGCTTGGCGAGGAAATGATGCTCGCAGTAAATATTTGGTCTGGAACTGATTTATGGGTGGAAAAAAATGAGATTAGTGGCTAATCACTGCTTTGCAGGAAGCGCTTTGGGCCAAGAACCGGGGCCGAGCTTGCAGGGAGCTGGGGCCATGCCCGCACCGGGGGCTTCAGTGGGGATGCCGTGGTTGTGCCGCTGAGTTGGGTTGGGATCCAGCGGCAGCGATGGAGAGGTCGGACCGGCTTTGGGGGCCACCAGGCTCCTCCTCACCTTGGTGCTTTGCAGATTTGCTTTAAGGACTGGGGGTTTAGGGGCGGGGGGCAGCTTAGATCCCCCTGGCGGGGCAAATGTGGGCTGTGGGGCTGCCGGTGCGTTGGACCCCTCCATGGGCTCCAAGCCAGGAGGGTTGTTTCTGGCTGGAGGACCTGGCTGGAGGCAATCATCCCCCCCATCCCCGAGCCCAACGTACCCAAAGAAGCCATTACAGCCACCCTAAAGGCGGCAGCAGCTTTTCCTGTGCGAGGAAACAATTAGCTTATTAGAGGGCGGTTTAATTTTCTCCTGCTTGGGCGGGCTGGGGAGCGCAGCACGGTCATTTCCTATCGTCTGTCACGGCCAGATGCCCCTGGGCGCTGCTGGGACCCGGGGCGGTGGGAGACGTGGGCCCCTGGGGAGGGTGACCGAGCTCGGGTGCGTCCCTGGCTGACGTTACAGGAGTGACGGCAGCGGGGCAGGACCCGGCGTGTAGGTGTTTGCGGGAAAGCAGCTGCTGGACATGAAGAGTTTCCAGCGCGAGCGGTGCCTGGGTTTGTACTTCCCTGATTTCCACTGCCACAGGGCGCCCGGCATCGCCCCCAGCTCTGGGTTGGTTTTGGAGCTCCGGGTTTCCTGCCCAGGCTGCGGCAGGATGGGCTCAGCCGCTGCTGTTGCGGAGGAGCCGTGAGTTGCTCACCTCCCTCTCCGCTCCCGCCGTGGTTCTCTGCCCAGTTTTAACCGTATAACCGGGAACTGCAGGTGGCGGGTGGAATTAAAGGCTGTAATTCAGTTGTGCATCGATGCTAACTGCGGGAAAACCGTCTCCAGCCGTCCGTGCGCTGCGCTGCTGGGAGGGCAGGAGGGTCCTTCATGACCGTGAGCTGCCACCATGCCCGCTCTGTGCTCGGATCATAGAATCACAGAATCACTTGGGTTGGAAGAGACCTTCAAGATCAGCGAGTCCAACCATAAACCTGTGCCAAAACCACCCCTAACCCATGTCCCTCAGCACCACGTCTGCCTGGCTTTTAAATACTTCCAGGGACGGCGATTCCACCACCTCCTTGGCGGTGAGAATGGATGGGGTGAACCTGGATGGGGTTCTCTACCCCAAATCCTGCATGTCTCCAAAAGAGCTGAGCTGCCTTTCCCGGAGGCTGCTTCGGGGCTGGGAAGAGGATGCTCCACTTTACCTTGTGCTACTTTAGACCCATCTGAGCCGCCGGAGTGATGGCTAGTCCTTGTCACAGCGCAAGGCAGGCGGAAAAATGAGCTGGTGGGTGTCTTGACCCCCCTGCTCGGCAGCATTTCATTTCTGATGAGCTTTTCCTGGTGCTCAGGGTTGTCCGTACCACAATCCCGTGTCTCAGAGAGCTGTTCCTTGGTTTTCTGTTGGGGCTGCTTTGGGTGATGGCGCTCCGTTGCGGTCCACCCCTTAGTCATACTCAATTCCCCTGCTTGGGCCCTAAAACGTAGGTGACGTTAAATGACGCTAAAATTGGAGCCGGTGCCGAGTGCCGGTGGTCTGGGTGCCAGTGCCCCGCTCCCAGTGGGAAGGAGCTGGGGCCCAGCCCTGCTGCGATGCACAGACAGCGGCATCTCTCGGGCTCAGCAGCACTTTGAGTGCCAAAGTCCGTTTTAGGAGCTGTAACAAGCAGTCTGAATCTGCTCCGCCGTCCCTCCGTGCCTCGGTTTTCCCCGTTTGAAGCGGGGCTGGCAGTAATGGCTGGTGGTTTGGGATGCGGATGAGCTCTGTGTGATGGCTCCCTCGGAGAGTGAGCTTTATCCCGAGCTGGCAGGCTCTCAGCTGGGATAAAGAGGAGCCGTAGTGGACCAAGCAGCACATCCAGCCCTCCTGGCCCAAACGGGACAAGGCAGTGACCTGGAATCTTGTCCAAAGATGTTCCAGGACTTGGACATTACGGCAAGCGCGGCTTTTAACCATCAGCGAGGTCCATGCGGGCAGGTTTGTGGAGGTTGGTGCCCTGGGGAGAGATGCAGCCCCACGGAGGGTTGGGGGGCAGTAGGTGATTTTGGGGTTGCCATAAAGCCAACGAAGCTGGGGGTGATGGGACTTTTGGACCTGACTCCTTTCAGCCAGGCTTTGCAGGAGGAAAAGCGATCAAATGCAATGTCTTCCTTAAGGAAAATAGCCTTTTTTTTTTTGACGGTGGGGAGGGATTGAAAGTTCTTGTAGGGACGCGGGTCTAATTATTGCGTGAGCTCATGGGACAGCACAGCATCTCCCCGTGGGACCAGCCACCCTCTAGGTGCCACCCGGTGCACTGTTCTCTCCTCCCCACCCCACCTGTGAGCAAATTTCCCCCCCTGGTTTCTCTTCCTTCACTTTTCTCTTCCTATTTTTCTCCTCCCTTTTCCTTCCAGAGTCAAGAAGAAGAACAAGCCCTTGAACCTCAAGATCCACAACAGCGTGGGAAGCTGCGAGAACATCCCGGCGCAGCGCTCCCCGCTCCTCTCCGAGCGCTCCCTGCGCTCCTTCTTCGTGGGGTACCCGCCTTTCCTCCCCTCCACCCCTCCTGTCCACACCGAAGCCACCTTCTCAGCAAGTAAGTCCCAGTTGCCCCATCTTCCCTCCTTCAGGTCCCCCTTCCATGGGGCGGGCGGTGGTTGATGCCGAGCAGGGGATGCAACTGTGGGAGACTCGGGACATCCCGCCTGCGTGGGGATGGTCTGGAGGACGTTGGTGGAGCATTGGTGGAGCACAGCCACCGTGCAAGGTGGTATTTAGAGACACCATGGGTGCTGCTGGGCACCCATAAGCCTGGAAACTTGTGCGTGTCTGCGTATATACATATAAAAACCACGGTCGAATTGAATATTGGGTTAGGCAAACAGGGACGCTCCCCTTGTGGCAATAACGAGGGTGTGGGAGAGGTGGCTACGGTCATTTGGAAAAGCCGTGGGCCTTTCCGCGCTGCCTGGCTCGGTGACGCCGGCTGGCTGTCACCCGCGAGTGGCTTTTCCCTGGGCTCCTTTGTAAATCCAGCCGTGGCTCTGCCTTCGTGCGAGGAGGCTGCTTTTCGGAGCCCTCCTGCTTGCAGGGTTTTGAGCCCGTGTGGAGGCTTGGGTGAAGCCAGCCCCAAATGCAGACGGATCTGGTGCAAATCCCATGGCACTTGATCCCAGCAGCTGGGCCCTATCCTGCCTGCTGCCTGGAGCCATTTCCCCTGTTCCAGGAGATGCTGGTGGTAGGACTTGATGGGTTTGGGCTCCTGAGCTCACCCGGGGCGTTGCTGCTGGCTGGGGAAAAGCAGCCTGACCCTTATTTCCCGGTCTCGGACTGGGTGCCCCGGTTAATTCTGCGGGAATTGAAGTTTTTACAAGCTAGGCGTGACTCTCAGCCTAAACAAAACCCTCCCAGAAAACGCGTGTCAGCTGCTGGGAGCGATTTGTGTGCCAAGAGCTGTCGTGGGGACGGCGAGCGAGCTCCCCTTGCCTCTTGTTGCTCAGCTAAAATCTTCCTTCCACTCCATATCCAGGCTGGTTTTCCGCCACCTTCCCCTCCCTGGACTCTTCCCTTGTTTGCTGTCTCAAAACGTGCTCTTCCTGGCTCCTTTGGGGTTCTTCCAGGCGTTCTTGCTGCTCAGCTCTCGGCTGTAGGAAGGTGTTTGCAGGCAGCACCCCTCCCTGCCCATCCAGCCCCCCGGCACCGGCAGGTTTTCCTTCTTGCCGCACTTTGCTCCAGGGTGGGAAGCGGCACCGGGGCGGCTTCACCAGCCACCCCGAGCACCGGTTGGCAGGCGCTGGGTGCTGGTGTGATGGGGCAGCTCCTTCCCCTGCTTGCATCCCTGCAGTTGTGCCTCTCCCAGCCATCTGCAAGATGACAGCCTTGAGATTTCTTTCCTCCTTTAATATTATTGGGCTTTTTTAAGCCAGTCAGCTGCTGTTTAGGATCGTTTGAAGAATCATTGAGCCATTTCAAGCATCCTTTTGCTCCCCTTTCTTTGGCTTTGGGAATGGTGGGACCTGGCAGGAGCTCTGCGGGCAGGCGATGTTATTTCCAGAGATTCCCAACTACCTGATTCCCGTTGGCACACCCAGCAGGTTCGCCTGGAGCGAGGGGTATTTTTGCATTGCCCTTTGCCCCGTGGCGTTGGCCAAGTTCAACTTGCCGCCCAGAAGGACAGGGCCTGGCAGACCAGAAACCAAGAAATAAAACCCGCTCTCAACAACCCCCCGCCGTGTCTTGTTGCATTAGGTTTCCTCACGCCTCAGCGTTGGATTACATCCCGTGGTGTGAGAACCTGATGGGATGTGGCATCGCTGGAACGTGATGCAATGGGAAGCGAAGGGCTGTCAAGTGACTAACGCTGCCGGAGTGGTGTCTCTTCTCATTTCCCTTCGCCCTCCAACTTTTTTGGTGGCTGCGAATGTTTGTTTTCTGGCCCAGATACGAGCGGTGGAGAGAGGGGTTTGGTTGCACCAGCTGGTAGATCCCTGTTGAGAGGTTTTACCCTCAGCGAAACCATTTGGCCCTTCCAGGATCAGCATCCATTCGCTCGATGACCCTCGCTCCTGGCGACCTGCGGGGAAAATTTGATGCAAGGCACACGAACCCCCCCCCAACCCACAAAACTTCCGGCTAGATTGTAGTTTTTCTCGCTCTCTTGTGTTTCTGCATCATTTCTGTACTGGTGGCCTTGTCCTGGAACTGCATCCCGTTGCTTCTGCATTGGCTTTCCAGTTTGCGATCCCGTGGGAAGAGTGGCTGCCATCCTGCACGTGGCAGCTGGGTGCTGAGCGTGGCCCTGCGGGGGCAGAGATGGGGTTTAATGGAGCTGGACGCCAGGGTTCGTTACCTTGCAGAGAGAAGATGAGTTATGCCAAGGCGCGTTTATTTGTGGGGGGGAGTAAATATCTCTGCAGCTTTCCCCACGTCCAATGTTTCTGTTAATGGGACCTGGGTGGCTTCTCCCAGTCTGGTGCTTCACGTGTCCCTGCGCTCTTCTTGCTGCTGTTCTCCCTGGCCCAAAGTACCAGGACTTGTGGGTCCTATGAGAAGCGTTGGTCCCGGTTTGGGGGTCACACCTCACCCCCTCTCCCGGGGCGCCACCATTTCTTGTTGCCTTTGAAGTGCACTGGCTGTCCCATGTGCTGCTGGATGAGCTCCGTGAAGCTCATCCCACCCTGCATCCCGAGGACCTCCCTGTCCCCATCCCCATCCTTGAGGCACAGATGCGGTTTGGCAACCAAGTTCTCCGTGATATCCCATCCCTATGACCACGGGTGCCTAAGCTTTTAAAAAGAAAAATGCCTCTTCCCTTTTTCTCTTGTGGGATCAGCACGGCAGCACCTGGTATGCTCTGGATCAATGTGGAATTACTTCTCCCTAAGCACTGCAACCGAAAAACGTTGTTGTTGCTGTTGGATTGAGATGCGGGAGAGGAGCTTGGCGAGACCCAGGCTGTCTCTCGACGGTCTCTTTTCAACAACCAGCGCGTCTTGCTGCTTGTGGCAGGAGCATGCTCCCATCTGAATCATCCCTGCTCCTGGTTGGATGTGTGGCTGGATGCTTCTCTTTTATTTTTAACAGCCAATTTGCCCTGACGGGAGCAGATTTTTCACAGAGGTGGAGTGAGAGCGCGAGGGCCGGCAGTGAGCTGCTGAAGGAGCCTCTTTCTCCTGCAGCACAAATCTTGCTGGAGGGGCGAAGTCCCCTTCATGCAGGGTCAGGATCCCCGTAAAGTTTGGTTTTAAATGGAAGTTTTTCCTTAGCAGCCCTTGGAGGGGGAGGAGAAGGGGATGAGTAAAGGCTTTTGGGGTGCCTTTGAACTCTAGCTTGGCCCTGAAATAGCCCAGCCCTATGGCTGAGGGACAGAAGATGTTTTGGCTGGCTCTATCCAGGACCCTCTCTTGGTGAACAAGTGACCACCAGAGATGTGTTGTTACTTTGAAATAGGATTTAGGACTCAAGATCCCCGTGACTTGGCTACAGGCACCCAGACATCAGGTTGGATCTTCTCCTTTTTATTGTAAAGGCTGATGTCTAGTAGGTCCTGTTTGCATCTCCGTTATCCGGGTGTCCTGGAGGCGGCTGGCATTGCTCCCAGGCTGTGCTCTCTGCCTGTCCTCTCCCTGCTGCAAGGNNNGGCCAGCCGGAGCACTGTCACCCTGTGCGTTCGGATCAGGGCGCCCGCTTGATGTTCTCCAGGATGGGCCAACAACATTGCTTCCATGTCCAGTTCCATCATGGACTAGTTAAAACAAAAAAGGCGGGGTGGAAGAGAAGGACAAAAAAAAAAAAAAAAAAACCTATTTGTGCCTTTGNAAAAAAAAAAAAAAAGCTATGTGTGACTTTGCTATGCTAGGACAGAAAAATGAGCACCCAGGCACGTGGCTGTGCGGGGAATGTCCTCACCCCTGCCCTTCCTCCAACTGGGGTCCGCCCCTGCGGAAGGAAAGGAGCATCCAGTGCAAGCCAACCCAAGACCTTGTGTGCACCAGGAGAGGAAAACCCATGGCCTGTCCCCAGTGCCACAAACTGCAGCTGTGTGTGAGGCTTCTTCCTGCGGGGACGTTGCTGAACACCCTCCTGCAGCACACAGCTGGCCTGGGAGCAAGGCAAGAGCCACGGAGCATCCCCTGGAACGTGGCGTTATGAGCAGTAACCCCTCAAAAGCCTTTGTCTTGTCCCTGGAAAAGCCATCATGGCTGTTTTAATGTGGTCTCCAGCGTTGCCCACCTCCCTTCTCCTTGGCTCCCAGCTGGTTGCATCAGCCCAGTCCTGTACACCAGCTCCGGTGCGTCCACAATTGCCTCTGGTGCTGCTCCGGCTGTGTCCCTGGTGAGTCTCTTCTCCTGGATCCAAGTCCTGGCTTTGTGACCGAGGACATTGCACCTTCTGCACCGGGAAGCAACCTGGCTGTGCCTACCTGGGCAGGCAACCAGTGCTGGCCCAGCAAGTGCTGGGATGTCACCAGAGCTCTTTGCGCTCCCTCAGCCCCCGAGCCCTGCGGAAGGGCTGGTGTGGGGTGGGTCTGGCTGGTGGAGAGGGATTCAGGATAACCTCCAGAGAATCAAGCCCTGCATCTGGGAATCCAGGAGCCCTCAATCCAGCTTTTCTGCTGGACAGGACCAGGCAGGACCCAGGAGTGTGATGCCGATGTTCAGGGTGCCATGGGGCACGTGTGTGAGCCCCCAGTGCCGTTCAGACCACGGCTCCTCTCCACCGGCATCCTGTCCCCCATGCTGGGGGTGCTTTTGTGGGAAGAGACGACTCCGTAATGCTGTCCTGGCCCAAACCGCCTCCAGCAGGGAACTTCCCGAGCCGGACGTCGTTTCTTTGCAACCATCAGTGGTTTTTCTCCTCCCTGACCCTGCCCTGCTGCCAGTGCAAGCCATGGTACGAGCGCTCCAGGGCCGCCTGGCTGGGAACTCCCAGTAGCCCACATCTGGCCACATCTGGCTGCCTCGCCATCGCCGGCAGCGGAGGGTTTCCTACCCCAGGAGCACTGCGCAGAGCCGAAGGATACGGCTTTGTCTGGGTAAGCCTAATCGACCCTGTAGGGCTGCGAGTTGAGGGGTGGGGGAGCGAAAAAAAAAATCACAATGTAAGTATTTAAGCCAGCGAAGCGCCTGAACGTGGCATTTCGGCTGCATAAATAGGATTGTCACGCCGCAAAGAGGAACTGCCGGGATTATAAAGTGACTCGGTTTCCTTACTCCAGAGAAACGGCTCTGCCTCCTTCGGCTGCGTTGGAGGAGCCCCTCGGCAAGGGCTGCGGTTTCGTTTCGACCCGCCGGATCATCCTTCCAGCCGTGGGGCTGCTGCCGGGGTTGGACCCGGCGTGCGGAATATTTGCCGCGGGCACTGACGGGGAGGGGGCAGGTTGACTCCCTTTTTAGGTTGAATCCTGCGCAGATTTTATATCTTGGGGAGGGAAAACTGCCGGTGCTGCTGCTCTGGGTGTAGCTGCAGCTTCCTTTGCTGCTGCGGCTGAGCTATTTGGGATTCTCTCCCACCTTATTTTGGCCCTAAAACCAGCTATAATGAGGACTGAGGTGTCTCCTGGAGGGGCTGTGCACCCTTTGTGGCGGAGCAGCTTGCTGGTGTGCTTGGCTTCCCAGTTGGGACCAGTAACCTCTGCCAGCATCCCCTGTCACCATCATGCCATGGCTTCCAGGCGGTGACATCCACCTGGGGCTGGGGTGGCAGAGCTACCCTGACAGTGGACCTGTCCTGGTTGTCTTCCAACTTGTTGATCCATTTTGGGAGGAGGCTGCACCCTGGTGTCTCCCCATAATCTCTCTGGGCGACTCAACCGTGCCGGGGCCAGCGCTAGAAGTGTCTTGGTGGCTGCCCAGGGTAGACGTGGGTCTGTAGGACATCTACAGCCAAGTGCAAAGTGTCCTGGCCGGTCCTTGGCTTTGCGGTGATTCATCCTGGGATGCTTTCCAAGCTCACTTCCATCGATTTTAGCCATCCCATTCATAATGTGAACATCGCCTGACGCTGTTTGCCGTAGTAGGAGGAGGAGGGCTTGTTTATCGGGCTGTCGCCGTGATGGATAACACGTTCACACCGGTTCCCTGGGCATCCAGAAAGGTGCCAGGAGATGGAGAAGGGGGATATTGTACCAAAACATGGTCCCCATCGGTGTGGTTCGGCACAGCTGGAGGGCCCCGGGTGTTGCTCCTGGTGTATTCGGTGAGGGTGTTGGGGCTTGCTGAGGGCATCATTGCCCTCCTGATCTGCCCCCAGGGACGGTGGAACCCCAAAATAAGTGAAATAGGGCAGCTCTGGCTGCTCTTCTCCGCGCAGGAGTTGCCCAGGCATCCCGCCTCCCGGCTGGGGAGCTAAAGGGAAACATCCGCACCGGCAGGCGAAAGGTGCCGGGGAGCTGTCGGGATGGCAGCGGGGGCGAGGAGGGCGTCACGGCCGAGGCAGCATCCCGGTCCCCGTCACCTCAGAGGTGCGCGGGTGCCACTCAGGGACCAGTGGCGGCTGTCACAGCTGCCTGTCACCACTGGGGAGCCAGGCAGCAGGGCTCTTCTCCCATGTCGGCTGTCAGAGACGTGCCGGAGGCGGCTGTCACCCTCCGCCCGGGCGGTTTCCCCCCTTCCCTGCTTTCCTCCCAGCACATCTGATCCCGTCAAGCGCGGGCTGTTGACTCAAGGATAAGCTGTGCCACGCGGTGCGGGAGCCCTGACCTTTGCCAGATGCTGCGGCGAAGGAAAACGCGGAGGTTTTGGGGTGTTGGGGTGGAAAGTGGCATCCCCCGGCGTCGCGGGGGGGACGCGCTGCTCCGCCAGGAGCGATGCGCAGGGCGGCATCGGGCACCATCACGAAGTTGGGGAGCAGGGTTTGGCCTTTGAGGGTTCCTCCAGGGGGTGAGGAGGTGGGAAAGGGGATGGATGCTCAGCTGGGGGGGGTCTTCAGTGGGTACCAGCTACATCCTTCCCTAGGAAATTACACCCATGCCCGTTAAATACCACCTCAGAGGAGAAGGGGGGAAAAAATAGCCTCAAACTGCCCTCGCGCGCTTGTGCGAGGGGAATTATGGCTGAGAGCGCTCTGATTTTCAAGCCATAAAGGAGGTTGCCAGTGCTAAATGCGTAAGTACGGACTGACACCCGGGACCGGGAGGTCAGGGGACATCAATCGTTGCAGGGCAGCTCGGGGTCGCTAGCGGCGGGGCGGCGAGCTGCCAGCGGCGGAAGGATGGAGGGAGGCGATGGGCTGGCTGTCCTGCTTCCAAGCTCCTCAGGGTCTACTTATCCCGCTGCCGTAGTGCCCCGGGGCTGGCATTTCCCCATCGCAGGGTCCATCGCAGGTCCCAAGCCTGCCCGCCCCCCCCAACCCCCCCACAGCGGCAGGACACGCTCCCATGGCCATGAGGGTTACGGGTTTATTGTGGTTCTTTTTTTTTNTTTTTTTTTTCCCCTCTTGCAATTACCTCTAATTGTGGCAATTTGGGGGTTTTGCTGAGAATATTCATCCCGTGCTGGGGGAAGGCTGCGGGATCTCCGCTTTCCCTCGGGGCATCACCCCAATTTGAAGTCACGTGGGGAGGAGCGGCTCTTCCTCCGGGCGAGCATCTCCTACGCACAGGTTAAAGGGGAGAATCCCCAATTAACTTCAAAGCCCCCCCAGAAAACCCCTTGGGGCTGTTCCCCGTGGCAGTGGGGCGCCTTCCCCTGCCCTCCTGCCCCGCTTTGCTTGTTTTCCCTCCCGCAAACAGCAGCTCTATTGTTAAACGCCGCGATCCTTCATGTATCGCTCCCTCTAATGAACGCAATTAGCCGTGAATCACGTAGGTCTCATTTTTGTTAGGAGGTTAAAATCCCCGATACACTTTAATACATTTTTGCAGTGAGCACATTTAGAAAGTAATTAAAAGGCTCAGCCGTCGTTGCCTACGTCCCTTCTTCGCCCCCCCCCCCGCCGCCTCCCCGCTATGGCAGAATTTAATTAAGGCCAGCTGAAAGTTAGTGGAAATAAATTGTGGCTGATAAAGCGGAGGTTGTAATTTAATTCTGGGAGAGGAGCTGTTCTTGCCCGGGTGTTTGGTTCATCAAGCACCGGTGTTGAGGGGACGGGAGGTGGCGGGGGGGGAAACTTATTTGTGTAATGCGATTTACCGATGAGAAAGTGACATTGAGGGAGGAACAGCACTTGTGCGTGGAGGGGTCCCGCTCTTTAGAGCATCGTCTCCGGGGCTTGGGAGCATCCCTGGGAGGCTGCGGATAGTGGGATAGCGGAAGGGATGCTGGTCCAGGAGCCCCGGGGCTGGGGGCAGCAATTACCTTAATTGACTTTGTAGTCCTTCAACATCTTAATTGCTGGCTCTGCCCGAGGGGAGATGGGGACCGAGGCGGCGGAGTAAGAGAAGGAGCTGGAGCAGCTGCTGGTGGGAGGTATTGGAGACGGATGCGTTTTCGGATGCTCCCAAGACTTTTAACGGCGCCTTGCCCGGGAAGCAGCATGTAAATGTAACCTTCAGACAGAGAGCGCAATTAAAACACCCTGCCGCCCGCTATATTAAAATGGGATATTAAAGCAAACAGCGGTTCTCCCTGCTCGGAGGGATAATATCGGGAGCGTGTTTAGCGAGGGATTTGCTGGCAGACTGAGCAAACGGCCGGGCTCGCAGCTGGGCTCTGCCGCTCGGCTCCGCGCCGGGGCTGGCCTCGCCTCGTGCCGGGGCTGGTTGCTTGTTCGTGGGAAACCTCTCAAATCCCTTATTGAAAATCCAGCTTTTGAATCCCCGGCACCGATCCCCTCCCTGGGGCTGAGCATCCCTCAGGGCAGGAGGAGGGGGAGGAGGGTCTCAGATGGAGGGTCTCTGCCCCTGCTGAGGCTGAAGGGGGATGTGGAGTCCAAGCACCGCTGTACTGCTAATTACCTGCCCGTTCCAGAGGGTGCTAATGAACTTATCTCCTTTCTCTTACCCAGCCAAGGTCCCATTACCCTTTCTCTCTCCTTTTCCCTTCGAAGGAGAGTGCCGACGCTGCTTTTTACTCAGCTCTTTTATTCAAATAGGAGTTAAATTGCCTACCAAGTGGCTGACACTTGGCTTTTTGTTCAGCCGCAACCGCAAGATGTGATGTCTTATTAATAAATGATGCCGTTGCCGTTTAGGCTCCGTTTTCCCTTTCGTGTTTGGAGAGCGTGACGTGGCTCCGGGAGCTTTGCAATCCCGCTCTGTGCGCAGGTGGGTGCAGCACCCATGGGGCGGGTGTATCGTCTCCCTCTGCTCTCCCTGGTCCAAACTGGGTGCTGGGGGCTGTGATGGGGAGACAGGAGACCCCGGTACCCCACAGACCCAAGCACCAAGCCAGAGGTCTCTTGTTTTCCAGAAAGAGAACCCAGTGGGACATCTCTGAGGGGAAATACCAGGCAAACCCTTTTTTTGTGTGTGTGCATCCTTTGCTCCCTTCCCCAAAAGCTCGAGCCCCGGCTCTCGCCTTTATTACCACCTGATGGTTTTCCCTGTCTCTCCTCTCCCCGCAGATACGCTGTCAGTGCCTCGCTGGTCCCCGCAGATCCCTCGTCGAGATCTAGGAAACTCCATAAAACACAGGTAGCACCAACCCCGCCGCAGCGCTGGGGGATGAGCATCTCCCTTTCCCTCTCTGATCCGGGACGGGCGGCTTGGGGCTTTTCCCCCTGTTTCCTATGCTGAGCTGCACTATCCTAGAAGCCCATTTAAATTCCATTTCAGTTCAGATTTGCTTTAGATAAGGCTCAAGTCGCTATCAATAAAAGCCATGTATTATCCGTGACCTTGCCAACCTTCAACAAATTTCTCATCTCTGGATTATTGCCCTTCCATATCTACCTCCGGAAGGAAAAGCACTAGGAATAGCCTCGTGCTGCTATTCGGTGGGGCAGCCGCTTCTCCGACGGGTTGGAGACTTGGGTCCCCATGGCAGGGAGGTGTTTGGGGGGCTCTGGGTGCAGCCTGGGCTGGGCAAAACTGGGGGGCCGCAGCGAGCCGGTGGCTAATGCCCATCCTGTCTGGCTTGGACCTCCTTTGGAGCAGGCTGTGCCCATCGGCATAACTAAAGAGGGGGCTCAGATTTGTGCTTTGGCATCCCTAGAAAGATGCCTCGACACCTGCAGTGCTGTTTGAGGCCAGCAAGGAAAGGATAAATGGGGGCTCAGTAGATAAACGGGGCTCGGGAGATGTTCCTGCTGGAGCACGGATGGGGTGGCACAGCTTCATCTCCTCCTGGACACTTTCCATGTTTCTCTCTGCAGGTTTTCCACCAAGTACTGGATGTCTCAGACCTGCACTGTCTGCGGGAAAGGAATGTTGTTTGGCTTAAAATGCAAAAACTGCAAGTACGGGCGCGGTGCCGGAGCCCTTTGTGTTGCTCTTTAACGTCGCGAGGGGGATAATTGGGGTTTTGCTGGTGGAGCCGAGCGGGGACTTGGGCGCGGGGAGCCCAACCAGCCTCTCACCAGCTCATCCTTGCAGGAAGCTTTAAGGAGACATGAAACTGGGTGAAGAACATCCCCAAAGGGGGCTGAGGTTGGGGCTGCGTGCCAGGGGTGGGTGCGGGGTCCTCGGGGAGGACGCTGCCCGCCAGACCTCGGCTCTGCTCGCACCAGAGCTCTGACTCAGATCCTGACAGCCTCCCCGCTCGCTCACTGCTGTCCTTGGCCTTAGAGGGTTACGTGCGGAATTATCCGCGGGAGATGGATGCTCTGGACCGGGGGCTGAGAGCGGCTCAGATGGGAGAGAGCATCACCTGCCCGCAGGGTAGCTCTGAGCATCGGATGGGTTTTGCCCACAGCCTTGGGCTGTATCCTCTATTTTTCTGGCAGCAGTAAAAGTCTTGCAACCCTCTTTCCCTGCGATGTCGCGGCACCGAGGACCCAACCCACCCCAAAGCCCAGTTAAGCTGCCGCGCAAAGGAGAGGGGCCACGCTGGCTGTCAAACTGGGCAGGACTGAGAAAAGATAGCGAGAGACCGCTTAGAGTGCTTTAAATCCAGCAGAACCCAGCTCTTCCACGGTATCGTGCAGCCATCAGCACTTAGTAAAGCTGCTTCTGGAGACAGGATTGCCTTTTCTATGGATGGGTGCTGGGAATACGCCGTCGTCTGGGGGTAACTGAGTTAGCTGGAGCTATGAAGTGATAACGATTGCTGTTGCCGTTGATTAAATGCTGATGAGTTAGCAAATTGGGATTTAAACCTGGACAAGAAATGTCTGGTTACTCTGCAGCTGGCGGTGGTTTCCTGGAAGCGATATTATCAAATATATGTATTTTAAAGTGGTGATTCTTATTGCATTCAATGCTCAAGCAACCGGAGGCTTTGCTGCCCGCAGTCCCTGCCTGCTGTGTCTGCCCGGCGCTGGTCCCAGCGCCGGAGGAGGGATGCTGGGACCTGTCCCTGCCATGCTCTGGCTCCGTGTCACTCCTGCTGCCTGTAGTCACTCAGAAAAAAAGCAAATAAATTCCCTGGTTGTTAGAAATTCAGGTGAATGAGGTATTTAGGTTCACCAGCTTTGCCATAGCCGCCCAGCCCCGGCGCTGCTTCCCCTGGAAACAGGAGGGGAACAAGCAGGTAAAACAAACAAACAAACAGATCCCAAATCTCCCCCCAAGCCTCGTATACTGAATTAATCTCTGCCTTTCCCTCTAGGAATGGCTTTGTAATAAAAGCTAACACGCACGGCTCCTGAATTTTCATTACCCAGCTCATTGACTTGTAGCTACTGTCTTTTTTTTTTATCCTTTACCCTTGTTTTTTTGGTTTCTTTAAATCCTTTCCTCTTCTTTTCCTTTCCCCCCATGGGTCTCCCTGCTTTGCCAGGGCTGTCACGGCAGAGCGTGAGCCCGGGACTCGTTTCCATCCCTAATTAAGAACAAACGGGAACGTTTTGGGGCAGCGGGAGCCTGTTGATGCCTATATGCATGACCCGGGGGTGAAGCCCTCCATAGACTCCTGCCCCGGCTCTGCGAAACCAGGCAAAGCTCTGCAGAATATTCAACGCAGCCGTAAATGCTCTCATTATTTTTGTTAAATGTCCTGGTAATAAAGCCAGGAGGGAGGGCACAATGGCAGAGATTCATCGGGAGCCAAAGGGAGCCGGGGCAGCCACTTCCTTCCCCTCTGCTGCCCCTGAATTTAATTAAGCATAAAGCAGCGTTCGTGCTGGATGGTGGTCGGAGGGAAATGGCTTTTTCCCCCGAGTGCGGGTCTCTGCTCCTTTTATTTCAGCTGAGGTTGGCAGAAATGACACTTTGGGGCACCCTGGAGCTGGCCGGTGGGTGCCTGGTCTCCCGCAGCCGGCAGAGAAAGGGTTTGGGGGTTCCTGCACCCCTCCCTGTTGGGTGAGACGCCTCCTGTCCCTCGCTGGGACAGATGGACACGCCATGGCTCTCGTTTGCCAAAGGGCGCGCAGTCCCTGCATCCTCCCAGCCAACAGCCCTGCCGCTCCGGGATGTGCATCCCGCACCGCTTCTTATCCCTGTGCCCACAGTCCGGGTGGGCGGCTGGGGAACTGCGGGTCTTCCCCAGCGCAAGGTGCAGGACCGCAGGGATCTGGGAGGGTTTGCCCATGGGACCGCTCAGGGGCTGTGCACAACCGAAACAGCACAGCAAGTCGCCTTCCCGGGTGGAGAAGGGGTCCCCGGTCTGCGGCGATGCTCCCTGCTCCGAGCCGCATCCCTCCGCCCTCCCTTCTCATGCCTTTTCCTCTGTTCCCTGCCAGGCTCAAGTGCCACAACAAATGCACCAAAGAGGCCCCTCCGTGTCACCTGCTGATCATCCACCGCGGAGGTAAGGGCCTTTCTTCCCCCTTCTGCCTCCGTGGATGTTGCCACCAGGTAAAACTTTCAAAAGCCCCCCGGGCGATTCGGGAGCCCGGACCCTCGCTGACTGACGGCCGGCCGGCGGGACGGAGGCTCCCGAACCGCTTGGGCGCTCTGTGAAAATTTTACCCACCATTTTTTCCGCTTGTAGGGAGACGAGCCGTTCGGGGCGAGGCAGATTTGCATTGCAAACCACTTCCACCCACCCTTCCCCTGCCTCCTTTTCTTTTCAGATTCCCCACCGCACGGGGTAAGTGCAACAGGTTTTAGCCTTTTGCTACCGTCGAGAGCTTAGGGTGGCCGCGTGGCACCCGAAATCTCCCGCGGCGCCGTCGGTGCATGGGGGTCCCCGCCCCGGGGACGCAGCTGTGCCCCTGTGGATGCTCGTGGTGCTTTTGGAGCTGCCTTATTTCCGCTCTCCCGCGGGAGAGCCCGTCCTCAAATCCGCAGAGGAGGGAGAACTTTGCAGCAGGACGACGGGCGTCGCTTCCCACCTCTTTTCTTCCAGATCTTGGCCGAGCGCTCCCTGACGGCCAGAGGACTGTGACCGCATAAGGGAAACGCTTCCAATTACCAGTGCCTTGAATTTTGAGCTTCTTAAAGCCGTTATCATCTATTAAATACCGCCAAAACCACGCTCATTGGTTTAATTGCGGGGAACTGCGTTGTGCTGGTGGCATCTCGTGAGGCGAGCAGGGCTGCTGTGGCTCGGAGGGGGGCAATTTTGCAGCCTTCACTCCGGCCCCTGTGCCCTGGCTTGCAGCGAATTTGGGTGGAAGGGGCAGAAGACACCACCCTCCCTCAAGCCCCTGTCATGCCGGAGGGCAGGTGGGCTCCAAGGACTGGGATTTACGGCTGCGGTCCATGATGTTGCAAGAGCTGGAGCTGCCCACTGTGTGTTTTAGCGCGGGAGCAAGGAGTGGTGTGGCTTTGGGGTGGCCTCAGCATCAGTGAAATAGTGCCCCCCCCCTTGCCCAAAAAGCTCTTAAATACATTGCCTTGCAGCCGACCCAGTCCTGAGCCCCCCAGGCTGTAGGCTGGCTTTTCCCCAAAAAACCTTCCCTGCCGAGGGTAGGATGCTCTGAGCCGGCTCCTTCCCTTCGCCCCAAAAAGCTGCAGCGAGGAAGAGGATGGTGCCTCCTCCTGACGCTGGCTGGCCCCACGGCTTAAAGCACCCCCCACGTCCTGGGGGGGGTTTGGCTGTAGCCTGAGTGCAGGGGGGGCCTGAAGGCTGGTTGCTGTCCCAGGGCAGGAGCTGAGCGGCTGGAGGTGCCGTGGAAAATCGCTTTGGAGAGCGATTCGAGAGCGGTTTGCAAGCGCAGGGTGACCCCAAGTGCTCCTTCGAAGCTTTGATGTCTCTCCATCTCTCTCCCCCTCCACTCCAACCCCTTTTCCCCTCTCTCCCTTCTTAATCCAGCAAGGTTAGTCCGGACCGAGTCGGTGCCCTGCGATATCAACAACCCCTTGCGGAAACCTCCCAGGTATTCGGACCTGCACGTCAGCCAGACGCTCCCCAAAACCAACAAACTCAACAAGGTGAGCTGCTCCACCAGCCCTGAACCCCTCTTTTTGCCCCGTGGCACTGAAATATCAGTGGCTTTTGCTGGTTCTTCGCGTGCAGCTGCTGCTCTTGTGGACCAGGGGGCCAAAGCTGGTGGCATTTTCAGATGCCACCTGAGTTGGGTTGCTTGAGCCACGCTGCTTGCCTCTGCTCTCCCAGCAGGGACGCTCCTTGCGTGAGGAGCAGCAGCTTTCCCAGGGCATGTCCTTCAGGAGCATTGGCCCCATTTGCTGGGTGGGAGCACGGCTTGGAGCGTAATTTCTGAAAGAGGGAATTTCGGAGCAAAGGGAGCCATGCCCTGACCTTGTGTTTGGGGCAGGAGGGGACCGGTGGGTTGTCTACAGGATGGGGCATCTCCCAGCCCCTCGGGCACCTGCCAGGACCAAGCCTTGCAGGTGGCTCCGAGGATCTCCAGGCACATCCACCGCTGTGGGACTGATGCGTGGGTAGGAGCTGCCTGGAAACCTGCTTGGGGGCTTAAATTAAAAAAATAACCCCATGGGCCGGTGCTGATTCAAGGAGCAGAGCGAGGGTGAGGGTGGTGTTGGGGCAGGATGAGCTGAGCTGCCACCCCCTCGCCCCTTGGGTTCCCCAGCATGGGCTGTGGCTGCCGAGGTTATTTCTATTAAAAATAAAATGGGATCAACACTTTCAAAATAGCCCGTGCCCTCCCAGTCCTGCTCCTCTGTGGCCTCTCAGCCTCCAGATCTAAGCTGAATTTGGGGTGGTTTGAGGTCTCTGCTACCACCTGAGACTCCTCTAAATAACAGATTTATTGTTACAAATAAAACAAGCCCAGAATTTGATTGTGTCCCTGGCAAAGCTGGTCGAGACAGTGCACCTGGCTTTCTCGCTTCTGCCCTGCATTAATAAGCAATAAAAGGGCGAGGGGTTATTTCTGTTGAAATTTGGAGCCTGTTGCCTCCGGTGGAAATTTTCTGGTGGGCGGCAGGAGGTAGCGCAGGTCTGCAGGCTGCGGGCAGGGTAGGCAGGGTGAGGGGTTTGCAGGCTGGAAGTGCTGGAAGCGAGGGAAACCCTGGGTGTGATGGCGAACAGGTCATCAAAAAAGCTTCCCAAAACCTGGCAAGAACCCCAGCTCCTCCCGGACCTTCCAGCATTTTCTGGCTCTCAGCAAAGTCTGGGTACCGGGTGATGCTCTCTTGGATGCAGTTTTTAAACTTACATCTCTTAGGAGGTCCGTAGTGTAACGATCTGCTCTGTTGCTCCTGTTATGGGGTGGTGGAAATGGCTCTTTGAGGCTGGAGAGCTGCTGCAGGTGTTCAAAAGAAATAGAGATGTGGTTTTTTTGGTTTTAGTGGCCATCCTTCCAGTGATTTGTTTCATTTTATGAGAGGGCACCGGGGAAGTGACTCAGCTTACCCATAAAGGCTTTGGGTGTGAAGGGCATCAGCCCTTTTTCTCCTTCTGCCTCTGCCATGCAGTTTTTTCACCTTTCCTAGCTTTTCTCTAACCAGGAAGTGATAATGCACAGGGTGTGTGTGCGTATATATATATATTTTTGGCTTTGACCTGAGCGCTCCCATTCTGGCTAAATTTTCCTCCATAAATGTGCTTTATGCAACAGGGACCCCTTCTTACTTTGGCGTCTCTAAAAGCATTTCTTTAGAGATACCCTGTTCTTTGTGAATACCACTGAAATCTTGTTGTATTGGCCTTCAGTGTTGGTTTAAAAAACAATTTAACCAGTCAGGACTGTCGTGCACGTCACGATGGTCTATATAAAATGTATGCGGGTTTCTTGGAAAGCCCATCTCGTGTAAAAGTTAATCAGTGTGGGCAAAAGTACCTGCTGGGGGTAGGCTCGTGTAGATTTTCTAACCTTGGAGGGATCTTGCCACGGTTCACCCGTCTGGAGGTGGGAGTGCTCAGTGCTGCTGAAGGTCAGACCCTGTTCAGTGTCTCCAAGTTGGGCAGCAAGGTCATGAACAAGGTGGGAAATACCGACCTCAATTTTCCTTTTCCAGATCTAAGACAGCCAGGCAGGTTCTCTTCCCCGTTTGCTTCCACGTGATCCCTCCTCACCCATTGCAGTGTGCCCTGGAGGAGCATTCCCGAAGCTGCCGTCCTTGCCTTGGTTAGGAAGGGTCAACGAAGGGCAAAGGATGTCTTGGGATGTGTTGGCTGATCCTTTCAAATCTGCCCCAGCTCAGCGCCCTGCTCCGAGCGAGGCACTGGGTTTTTGGCTCAAAGGAGGTCAGCAGAAGCTGCCAGGTCCTTGATGTCTCTAAGGACCCAACCCCAGTGATGTGGCCCCCACCACTGGTCTTCGTGGCCATGGCTCTGCAGAGCCAGCAGGGCTTGGGGAACCCTCAGCCGTGAGTGCTGGGTGCAGGGAGGGGCTGGCAAAGGAGCCCCATTTCTGGTGTGAAGTGGCCTTCGTGCAAACTGTGGATACAAACGGCTTTGGAAAAGGCCAGGCTGGGGCTCTGGTTGTTTTCTGGGGTTTCTGGAAATGGGAGACTGGGATGACCTGTGTAGCTTTTGCTTATCACCTGGGGTCCTCTGCACTGGAGCACCTTGGGGTGGCACCGGCCGGCACTGCTCTCACGGGCTCCTCTCTTCTCCTCTCCTTCCCCGTGTCCCGCAGGACCACATCCCGGTGCCCTACCAGCCAGACTCCAGCAGCAACCCCTCCTCCACCACCTCCTCCACACCCTCCTCGCCAGCCCCACCGCTGCCGCCCAGCGCGACGCCCCCGTCCCCGCTGCACCCCTCCCCGCAGTGCCCGCGCCAGCAGAAGCAGTTCAACTTGCCAGGTACCGTGAGCTCCCCCCACCTCCATGTCTGCCCCGTGAGAGGGGCTTGTGCCCCGGCGTGTCCTCAGGGCAAGGCTCTACTCCAGCTGCTTGCCTGCCTGGACTTCCACTGGGATGAGGAAAAGCTGGAAGCAGAAATGAGCAGCAGGAATGACTTTAGGGTAATTCAGGTTGGGAGGGAGCTTGGGAGTCTCTAGTCAAACCTCCTGCCTGAAGCAGGGTCAGAGCTTGCTCCAGTTTGGTCTTGAAAACCTCCAAGGATGGAGCCAAGGGAACCTCTGTGGGTGTCCTGCTGCGCTTGAGGCTACAAAACCCCTTCCAGGCATGACTCCTCCATGGTGTGTGCCACCGAATTGCCTCAACAGCAAACAGGAAACAAGGTCTCGCCCTTCTACAGGTGTAACTTGGGTTGTCTTCGCTGTGTCTTTGGGGTGACGGGTCTCCAACAAGCTTGTTGACAGCCCACGTGGGGTGATAGCGGGGAGTAGCTGACACTGGGGGTATCTGGTGTAGCTTGTCCAGCTGAGTCTTATCTGGGTACCTGGGACCCATCTGCTCCAGGAGCTCAGTCTTTTCTGGGATGGTGGGGAAGGCAATTTGGTCACAGTGGCTGCAGGACACTGGAGGTACATCAAATGGCCATAAAAGCTTCTCCTGGGCTGAGGATGTGCTGAAGCCTGTCCCAGCACGGCTGCCTTCGGGATGTCCTTGGGCCGGTGCTGCTGCACCAGGGAAGGTCTCTTCCTGGAGCTGAATGCCTCAGCATCACTCCTGGCAGTGTGGAGGGGCTCAAGCATCCTCAGCCACCCACTTGCCTCTCCAGCCGCTCCCAAAAAGGGCCTGGCGAGGGGAGAGGAGGGGGAGCCATGGCCCTGACCTATCTCCGAGATGCTGAAGTGGTCATGGCTGCCCCAGGGCTGGTGGCCCTGTTTGGTCTGTGGCCTTGAGCCTCTTTGGGGCAGCAGGTGGGAGGCTGGGGTCCCTCCTGCATCCCAAACCCCCCAGGGTTAATGAAGTGATCTGGTAGGAAGGAGGGTCAGGGCTGCTTCTCCAGAGGAACGAGACAGCACCTTCGTGCTCTGCTGATCCTGCTGCGCCAAGTGATTCCTCCCTGCTGTCTTGACAAGCCTTCAGCGACAGAGGAGGAGGAGGAGAGAGGCGGGGGTGGGGGGGATTTGGCTGTCAGGATCCATCACCACAATAACAAACATTTCCGAAAGCTGGGAAAACAACCCAGCCACCAAGCAAACAACACAGGTCCTCGTGTGCCTGGAGAGGCTGCAGCCGTGCCCAAGTCTCGCTCGGTGGAGTGCCCGGGGCTCAGGCAGGATGCTGGAGGGGCAGGAGGAAGACAGCGGAGGAGCTGCGAGGAAGCACCGAGCACCCCAAGGAGTGCCATAACCCGTCCGTCAAGGAGGGGCTTGGGATCCCTCTGCTCCTCCCCAGGTTGGGATTTCACCAGCCACAGCCCTCGAGGCTCCAAGTGCTGGGAGGTTGTTCCGCAGCGTGGGTTTCCATGCCAGTATAACCAAGTTCATGGTGGTCCAGCCAGAGCTGAAGCATCCTGACATCTCAGCAGCGTGATAGCCGGGCTTGCAGTGGTCAACATCCCCCAAATGCTTGCTGGGCAAGCCCTGGACCCTGCCAGGATCTGGGGAGAAGGGACAGAGGGTCCAGTGTTTGGTGACCCTGTCATACAGCACTGCTGGAGCAGAGACCTCCCTGCAGGTCTTTTGAGATGTTATTTCCTGTTGTTTAAAGCAGAAACCACAGAAGTAACCCCCGTAGCGGGCTGCAGCATCTTTTCATGGGGACCTGGACATGCTGTCACTGCTGCCACAGCTGAGTCAGCGCAGGGAGCCCATGGCACGCTTGCCCGGCTGGCAGGGATGGAGTGGAGCAGGATCAGACCCTGGTGGCTCGGGAGGGGGGGTGGTGGTTGCTCCCTACTTTTATGCCTGTGATGAGCAGAGCCCTGTGGTGAACGGGAGCCGGTCTGACACAAAGCAGGACTTACTGTCCTTTCATCTTCCCGCACTGGAAGTTCTCCATGGTTCATCTCATCAAGATGGTCATCTTGGGGATTAGGATTTGAGCTGGGAAATTGCAAGATGGTGACCTTTTTCTGCCAGAATTACCTTCGAGTCTCCTTTGATCTCAACTCAGGGGTCCTCAGGTCCCGCTGCAGAGCTGAGGTCGGTCTTCAGGGTCTTGAAGCTGGAGAGGAGAAGCTGAGGGATGGTCTTTGGGGTCTCGAAGCTTAAGGAGAAGGTGCCTTCTAAGCTAGTGCCAGCCTCTGGTGGCCTCAGCAGCTCTGTCTTGCTTCATATCCATGACCTGCCTGCCCATGTGAGACAAATCAGCCCTTGGACTTTGCCTGCTGGCAACCAGGAGCCGATGGAGGGTACCACCACCCAGAGCCCTTCTGCAGTGTTGCCTTTGGGCAGCGGCTCCCAGGGCTGCCAAGAGCCGCCGCCGGCTCCTTTCAGCACACAGGGAGGGAGGCCGGGAGCTCAGGAAGAACATGTCTCCGAAGCATGGCAAAAATGCACAGTTAGATGGGCTGGATGAAACAAAAAAAATGGGTAGCAGCTGCATATCCATTGCTTGGTGTCTCCATGATGACAACTGGTTCCCGAAAGCCGGTGGGGAACCCGGGCGCTCAAACCCTGCAGGCTTTTGCTGGCAACCAGGTGTCCAAATCCCACCGCCAGCTTTGCAGATGACTTCCACTGTCTCCAAATGGTACAGAGCAGTAGCTGATGGTGGCAAAAATCAAGTTATAATCCAGCCAGGTCGTTAGAGGGGTAAGGTCTTCATTTTTTGGCCTGGACACCCTATGTACCATCATGGGTGGCATCCTCTAGAGAGGTCGGGGTGGGAGAGATTGGGTCATGAAGGGGGGGCACATGGGCCTGAGACTGGCCTTTCACGGTGCAGCACAGGGCACAGGTTGGGGTATCTCCAGGGTTTGGTTCCCCAGGACAGTATTTTACCCGCCTTCTTCTCTTTTCCAGCTTCCCATTACTACAAGTACAAGCAGCAGTTCATTTTCCCAGGTAAGTCTCTTTGAAATTCCCGTCTCTCCTGTAACGCTGGGTGCTGAGATATCCCTTAGGGGGGAAGGGGGTGCACGGCCGGCTCTCCTAGACCCTGGATTTGCGCAGGGGGGCTGTGCTGGGGTGGGATTTCTCCCTAAACCCAGGATATTGTTGCAGGATTGAGTGCTACTAAGGTGCTGCAGGGCTGGGTCAGCCCTAAGCGATACCCAGCTATGGCTAAGGGTGTAACTATACTGGACCTGGGGACAACGGGGGGTTTTCAGTGGGATTTAGTTCCCCTGCATGCCCCCGGCACTGGCAGGGGCTCCTGGTGCCTCCCAGCCCGCTCTCACTC
The DNA here is from genome assembly GCA_013398295.1 of Chionis minor. Lineage (NCBI taxonomy): Eukaryota > Metazoa > Chordata > Aves > Charadriiformes > Chionidae > Chionis > Chionis minor. Next base: position 65,219 of record VZSF01001157.1, on the reverse strand, counting down.
CGCTCTCTTCTCCCCAGACGTGGTGCCCGAGACGCCGACCCGAGCCCCGCAGGTGATCCTCCACCCCGTCAACTCCAACCCCATGTGAGTTTTCGCCCTCCTCCGGGTTAGCTTCCTCTTCCCCCCTCCCCAGGCAGCGCATTCTCTGTGCCCTACCTCCTCCCGGCACCCATGGGTGCTCCCCTGCCTTTTGCACAACCAGTTTGGGGCTCAGGGATGCCTTTTGGGCAGGTTGGGGTGGGTGGTGGTGGGGAACTGCTGGTGCTCCTGCTGCCCTAACCCAGCTCACGGCTCCGGCTCGTGTCTCGGAGAGGAGAAGGGTTGAAAGGAGAAGGCAGGGGATTGATTTACAGCCCACAGCACCTGCCCAGCGCTTCGCCTTCAGAAAAAAATAAATGACTTTCAGGCCGAGAAGCGAAAGCCCGAGCGATTAATCTTTTACTAAATCATAAGCAGAGAGCCAGGGACTTTGATAGTTTTAGCAGAGGCGGTTCTTGCAGCCCCACCTGGAATGTTTTCAAGTCCCATAAAGTGGGGAAAATTAGTTTGGAAATGCAGTAGCTAATTGGCGTTAGGACCCGCTCTCCCCGGCAGGTCGAGCCTGAGCTGCTTTGCCGAATCCGTTGTTCACCGAGGTCCTCGTGCCTGCGCCGCCCCGGCAGCTACGTGACGTTTCAGGGTTGCTCGCCGATCTTTTTTTTTTTTTTTTAAAATGCCATTTTTGAAGGATTTTACAAGCCAGCAGTTTAACAGATAGGGGCTCGCTCCAGCCTTGTGGTGCGGTTTGTGTCGGGCTCACCCACGCTCTCCACACTGCATCGGCGACTGCTGGGGGGTCCGACGGATCTCACCTCTGGGAGAGGCAATGGGAGGGACTGGGACAGAGCCGCTGTCCCTACCAGTGGCTGGCAACCAGGAAATTAATGGCAAAGTGATGAAGTCAAAGCCTTCTATTTTTTTTTTTCCCCCCTTCCCTGCCTAAAGCAAGGCATGAGGGGTAGGGCTGGCAGGCTTCTGTGGGAAAATAGCTTTCAATATGCACAATCTGTGATTCTCTTGCTCGCCCCGCCGAAAATAACCCGCGGGAGCCGCTGAGGTTACCCCGGGCTTGGCTGGGTTAAATGGCAGACTCTGCTTCGGATACTCGGGAGACAGGAATTCGTGCCTGGGTTAAAGATCAGGCGGGAGGGGGCTGCTGCTCCTGCAAGGCGCCCGTGCGTCCCGATGGGCGGCAGAAGCCGTCTGCATCCACCCGGGCTTTCCGTGCCGCTTAAAATATCAGGGTCGGCTCCTTTTGTGTACGCACCTGTGTCTCCCTGGGTTATAGGTTATTCTCCTATAATTATAGGGTTTTAGTGGCAATTGAATGGGATAGGAAGCGCAGGACCACCGCGTCCCGGTGGCTTGGGGAGTGTTATGCGTCTCCTGAGGTCCTTACTGTCGCTGGGAGGGGATGCGGTTATTTATGTTGTTGATAATGAGAATTTGTAATGTGCTTACGTTATGCTTGAAACCACCCGAGCTGCTCCAGCTGATCTTCCCCACGGAATTTCCCTAATGCTCTGTTAAATGGTGGGTGCAGCGAGACCCTGGTCATGGGGTGGGAGGTGTTGTGTAAGTGGAGAAGGAAAAGAGGGAGCTCCTGGCCCAGGGAGCTGGGAAACTAGACAAATTTGGGTGCTCTTACTGCAGGGAAGGGTCTTTGCGACCTCCGCTTCTCAGAAGTAATTGAAAACCATGTTCTCTTCACTTGCGGCTGCTAATCGGCTTGTTGCTTTGGCTGGTGTTCATTGGGAAGGTATTTCTGGTCTTAGAAACCACCTAAAAATGCCGTGAGCGCACGCCCCAGCGCTGCCTCGATAGGGCCAAAAGCCACGCGGGTGTCAATCTGTCCCTTACCCTGGGTTAGCCGGGGGTGACACCTCCCGGGGCGATGGGGCATCCTCCCCACCGTGCGTTTTGGGCGATGGGATGGAGACCTGGTCAATGTGCTCTCGCATCACCAAAATCCACCCTGGAACTTCACGCATCCCACGTTAATTAATGCAATAATTAATATTGCTCCTCCTTGCTATCCTCCCTGCTCCCGCGTGAGCACCCAGGGCTGTCCTTGGGGTTGGAGGCAGCCAGGGCTTTGATGGGAAGGGGTTACTCTCCCAAATGGGCAGCGAGCCCGGTATTCTTCCCCGATCCCTTTAGTCTTGGCGCAGAGCGATGCTGCCGCACACAGGACTCGACGCCCGCGCGTGCTCCTCACCTAACTGTGTTTTTACCCGGCGGTAATTCAGTTATTCTTTTAACAGCCTGGAAGGAAACCCATTGCTTCAAATTGAAGTGGAGCCCACCTCAGAGGTGAGATGGCTGCGCTCGGCCCTCTCCTTACCAGGACTTTATTTTATATATATCTTGGGGCACATTTCACAGGAACCAGATAACTTTAGCCATCTGTGCCGTGAAATGGCTGATAATTGAATTAATGGCCAGGCACCCATCCCTGTCCCTGCCCCGTGAAGAGGGAGTCCGGTGGGTTTCGTGTCTGCCCTCAAGTTTATAACTCAAAGAGCTTTTCTGAGCTGAGTTAAAAATGTGGGGGAGGGAAAGGGGTGGAGGGTGAGGATAGGGATGTAGCTTTTAATGGGTGTTGTAAATCCCGTAGGAAGAATATACAAGGGAAAAGCCAGACCCATCCTGGGGGGCTGGGGGTGCTGGGTTGGGAGCAGTTGGCGTTAGCGCAGCTGGGCAGGGGGAGGATGAAACGCGGCTTTCAGACAAAGGAATTCGATGCCCCAGTGTGTCACGCTCTTACGTTTCACCCTGGGGTAAATAAATGCCTCCCTGCAAAATCGGTGTTTCTGTTGGCTTTGCCCAAAACGCAACCGCCTGGTTGACTCTGGAAGGTTCCTGGCCCATTCCTGTGGGTCTGAGAGAGCGGTAGGTGGGTTGGTGGGGTTTTGTCCACCTTATCTTCCTCGGCCACAGATGTTTCCCCCTGTTTTATTCCGCTCACCTCCCTTTGTCCTCCTGCAGAACGAGGAAGGCCCCGAGGAGGCACAGGAGTCCGAGGATGACTTTGAAGAGATGAACCTCTCACTCCTCTCTGCACGCAACTTCCCTCGCAAGGCCAGCCAGACCAGCATCTTCCTCCAGGAGTGGGACATCCCCTTCGAGCAGCTCGAGGTCGGCGAGCTCATCGGCAAGGGCCGCTTCGGGCAGGTCTTTCACGGGCGCTGGCACGGGGAGGTGGCCATCCGCCTCATTGACATCGAGCGGGACAACGAGGACCAGCTAAAGGCCTTCAAAAGGGAGGTGATGGCATACCGGCAGACCCGGCACGAGAACGTGGTGCTCTTCATGGGAGCTTGCATGAGCCCTCCCCACCTCGCCATCATCACCAGGTACACTCCGTCGCCTCGTGCTCAGCCAGAATCAATTTTTCCTTTCCAAAACATCTTCCTGCAGTGGAATGTTACTGGGAGGAAAGGCTGGTCGTGCCTCCCTGCCCTAGAAAGAGATGTTCTCCATCCACTGTGGAGGGTCTTGTATCGATGGAGAGCGCTGTGGTCTTCAGCCCACTCATTCCTCTCCTCTGGGGACAGGCTGGGAGAGTTGGGGTTGTTGAGCCTGGAGATGAGAAGGCTCCAGGGAGACCTTATTGTGACCTTTTAGACCTTTAGTTTTAAACTACAAGAGGGAAGATTTAGACTAGATATAAGGAAGAAATATTATATACTGAGGGTGGGGAGACACTGGCCCAGGTTGCCCAGAGAGGTGGTGGATGCCTCATTCCTGGAAACACTAAAGGCCAGGTTGGACGGGGCTCTGAGCAGCCTGATCCAGTGGAAGATGTCCCTGCTCATGGTGGGGAGGTTGGACTAGATGGCTTTTAGAGAGGCCCCTTCCAACCCAAACCATTCTGTGATTCTGTGCTGTGGTTTATGCTGCGAAGCAGCCAGCAAACCCATGTGAGTGAGTCCAGGCAGATTCATCTCCTGTAGAAGAGGAGCTTGAGACGGGAATGGTTTGGTTCCTTGGGACAGGAGGGATGTAACCTGGTGGGATTGGTGGCTTCTGTTCTGGGTTTGTTTTTTTTAATTTGCATGGCACTTTGATCAGGTCCCTGGGTGGATGATGGGGTCTGGACCCTGCTCGAGCACTGCCGCAGCGTGGAAAAACCTCTGATTGCATAAAACAACCATCCAAATGCAGACACAAGGTTTCATAAATAAGTTGGTGCTGTGAAAACAGCTCAGGTGTCTGAAGGCTCAGCAAGTGGTAGGTTCAATGGTCTGCAAAATAACCAGAAGGGCAGCAGAAGTGGGAAAACTGGGTGCTTGCGAGGAGAGCTGGTGCTCCATGAGAACAGAGCCTGTCCATGGGGGTCTCCTCACTCCCGAGGAGGTGGGAGACCTTGCAAGATAAGTCACTGTCTCCTGGAGCATTTCCTCCCTCTCCCAAAGCTCTTGTCTCTATTACATCCAAAATTGGAGATGGGACTGTAGCCAAGTGACTTTGGGATGGAGCCAGGGGAGGGAGATTGGGGGCTTGAAGAGGTGCTGTCTGGGTGGCTGGTGATGCTTGGGGACATCGTAGCAGGGTGTGGGATGAGACTGCTGGAGGGGGCTTCTTGCAACTGCTTGGGAAACAAGCTGGGATTTGGGGTCTCCCAAACCACCTCAAACGCCTCCAGAGCTGGCTCGGTCTCAAGGAATTGCCACGTACCTGACATCACTGGTGTGCCTGGTGGGAAACACAGCTCCGAGCATCCCGGCATCGTCCTTGCATGGGTGGGCAATCACAAAATCCCAGCTGGCCTAGAGGTGGGGATGCTGCAGCCGCTCCCAGAGCAGCTGTCATCATCCGAAATATGTTTATTTGAGTAGTCAGTAATTTCCCTCACCTCTAGACCCTGGATTCAGCCACGGGGTTTGATGTGGTGCTGCTTTTTCATCCCGCCATGGGTTACCTTTTCGCGGAGAAGTTTCCCCAAGGTGAGGCTGAATTTCCAGCCTCCTCCTGGCAGCATTTGAAAAAGCCTGTGCTGAAATGACAAGGCTTCCAACAGCCATTAGTGGTGAAATATTGCATCATTTCTTCCTAACGTCCCCTTGAAAGCCCGGGGACCCTCCCTGGTCCCAGCTGGGGTGGCTCTATGGGTGCAAGGGTGGGGGATTTCCTCTGCTCCCCCTCTCGCTCAATAGCAAAGGATTTAACCCAAAATTTGTAGCTTCTCATGCCGGCACTTGCTCCCTGCCCCGGTGGGTTCACACACTGCACTTGGCTTGGGGGTTCCATCCCCTGGAGACAGGGTGACTCCAAACGGGGGGTTCCATCCCCTGGAGACAGGGTGACTCCAAACGAGGGATTCCGTCCCCTGGAGACAGGGTGCCTCCAAACGAGGGATTCCGTCCCCTGGAGACAGGGTGACTCCAAACGGGCGCTGGTTCTCCCCAGCTGGGGACTGGAAAAACTGCTTTTAATTTTGGATGAAAAAAAATAGGCATCCGGGAAAATTCAGCAACATTTCAGTTCTCCATCTATCAGGCAGCTTCGGGCCGAAAAGCTTTTTGAAAAGTGTGCAAACAGATGTATTGATCGATGTGTCAGAAAGCCCATCCGTGCGTTACACCAGGCAGCGTTACCGTCTTTACGCAGAGGAAAATGCAGCTTCTCCGTCCCGCTCCGCTCTGCGATCCCTTTGCAGCCCCTATTTGCGGAGCTTTTCAATCCTATTCAATATCAAAACCTGGGCAATATATATATATATATATATTTTTTTTTTTA
>VZSF01001157.1:26560-59419 GCA_013398295.1 Chionis minor | reverse complement strand
TTTTAGCTACAAAGTGTTTTCTATTCTAATGCCTCTTTATATAAAACCATAAAAGTGCCATTTTTGACAGCTTGACACAATAAATATATGTGCTGCGGTAGCTTGATGCATTAATATGAGGTCTGGGAAGCACGCTGCTTGCCTTGCTTTTCTTCCCAGCTGCACTCAGTCGCTTTTTTAAGGTCAAAGTACAGCTTTATTGGATTGCCCTAAATATAACCTGTGCTCGCGACGTCTCCCAGCGTTGCCTGCTCTTTGCCTAGAACCGGCAACCCGCTTTCAGCCGTATTCTTCGAAGGCTGAATCAACATCCAGATAGTTTCCCAATGGCAACTGTTTGGTTGAAAACCTGTTTGGTTTTCTCTCGTTGGGATTTCTGGGGCGCGATCAGCTCATGTCCGGTGCTGGTGGTGGGCTGGCCACGAGGATGCGGGAAAATGGAGGGGAGACATTGGAAGGGGGCTCAGAGCTCAGTCTCAGGGAATTTTTGGGAAGCCCGGGACTGCACAAGTGCACAACCCATAGCCCTAAGGTAATTTCTAGACACAATTTATTCCCCTTTGAGGCTTCCTGTGGGGCTCTGTCCTGCTTCCAGAGGACAGGAGGCAGCTCTGGGGCTCTCAGGGCAAAGCAACCCTTACGTTTCCTGGGGAAACAGCTCTGGGATGCTCCCTTGCCCTTGTGCCTGCAGTCCTTGTCTGGTATATCCTTGGCTGAACATTTTTTTGGAATTCTTGGGACGTCCCTGATCATCTCCTGTGGGGAAAAGCCTTTTTGCCATGTGGAGGTCTCCATCCTCTGCACGTTTCCCTATCTGGCCCTGTTCTTCTCTTCAACAACCCCATGCAGGCTTGGGGCAGAGTGGCTGGAAAGCTGCCTGGCAGGGAAGTACCTGGGTGTCCTGGTGGACAGTCAGCTGAGCATGAGCCAGCAGTGTGCCCAGGTGGCCAAGAAGGCCAACGGCATCGTGGCCTGGATCAAGAATAGTGTGGCCAGTAAGAGTAGGGAAGTGATCATGCCCCTGGTGAGGCCGCAGTGTTCAGTTTTGGGCACCACAGTACAGGAGGGACATTGAGATGCTGAGGCGTGTCTAGCGAAGGGCAACGGAGCTGGTGAGGGGTCTTGTGAGGAGCGGCTGAGGGAGTTAGGGTTGTTTAGTCTGGAGAAGGGAAGGCTGAGGGGAGACCTTCTTGCTCTCTACAACTGCCTCAAAGGAGGGTGTAGTGAAACGGGCGCTGGTCTCTTCTCCCAAGGAACAGGCAATAGGACAAGAGGAAATGGGTTCAAGTTGCGCCAGGGGAGGTTTAGGCTGGACATTAGGAAAATTTGTTTCACTGACAGAGTTACCAAACATCGGAACAGGCTGCCCAGGGAGGTGGTTGAGTCACCACCTCTAGATGTGTTTAAAAGCTGTGTAGATGGGGTGCTTAGAGACATGGTTTAGCGGCAGACCTGGCAGAGTATGGTCAATGGTTGGACTAGATGATCTTAAAGGTCTTTTCCAACCTAAATGATTCTATGATTCTTGGAACAGGCAGGTCTTTCCTGAGGGATACGGCAGCCCTGGGGACTCTTCTGCCATGTAACAGCTGGGAGCTGCTGCTTGGGCTTTGTAGGGAATGAGTCTGGGAAGAGGACAATGTGGCATGAGCTGGACTGGGACTGGTTGAGGATACTGGGAATGGTCCAGGGTGTGGTACTGGGGGAGGAGGGAGGGTGGTGATCACCACACAGGGGAGAGCATTGCTCTTCATATAGGATTTTTCTGAAGGGACTCAAGTTCTCCTCATGGGCTTATGGGAATAATTATAAACCAGGCTTTGGTTGGAGCAGGGGAAAATCAGTCCCAGGTGTCTGATGGGGCCGATTACGGATACAAACCCAGGATACCGAAATTTCCTCACCTGCTCCTCCCTACACACATCCCTGAGGCTAAACTGGCTGTGTGCAGAAGACGTCCCTTTTCTTCTGGGTGCCCAGAGGTGGTTGTTTGAGGATGTTTTTTCCACCAAGAAAAAAAAGAGCAATTTCTTGTAGCTGTTAAAGAAATCTTGATTTTCCTGCCTGCACGCTGGAAGCAGCTGCCTGTCCCTGGAAGGGGCTTTACCACGCTATGCTGCCCAGTGCTGCCGGAGGAGGGTTATTTATAAATGGGTTTATTTTTACTTTTTCACATTCCTACGTTTTCCTTCCTGCTTGCTTGTGATATTCAAGGATCGTCTCATTAGCAGAATGAAATCTCCCCCCCCCCAAACACCATGGCCCACAGGCAAAAGCTGGGATGGGAAACTGAGGCAGTGGCTTGCCAATGATGTGATGTTTTGGGTTAATGCTCCGATTTTCTCTGCGTTAACAGTTGGTCTGGCCAGATGACTGGGTCCAGTACTGTTTAATATCTTCATCAGTGACACAGACAGTGGGATTGAGTGCACCTTCAGCAAGTTTGTGGCTGACACCAGGCTGAATGGTGCGGTTGACACACCTGAGGGATGAGATGCCATCCAGAGGGACCTGGGCAAGCTGGAGAAGTGGGACCATGTGAACCTCGTGAGGTTCAACAAGGCCAAGGGCAGGGTCCTGCATGTGGGTCGGGGCAAGCCCCAGTATCCATACAGGCTGGGGGANAAAGATGGGGACAGACTTTTTAGGGCCTGTTGGGACACAACAAGGGGTTAATGGTTTTAAACTAAAAGAGGGGAGATTTAGACTAGATCTCAGGAAGAAATGTTATAAGCTGATGGTGGTGAAACCCTGTCCCATGTGGCCCAGAGAGGTGGTGGGTGCCCCATCCCTGGAAACATTGAAGGTCAGGTTGGATGGGGTTCTGAGCAACTTAATCTAGTCAAAGATGTCCTGAGGGGGTTGGGACTAGGTGACCTTTAAAGGTCCTTTCCAACCCCAACTATTCTATGATCCCTGAGTTGTCTCTTAACGCTACCACCTGGTTCGGAAAGGAAGAGATTTTCAGCATCTTTTGGCAATGGGAGGTGGTGACTCCAAAGAGCGCTTCCATCAGAGCCGCTAATAGATTTTCTCTTGGGTAATGAGCGGTGGGGACAGTTAACATTCATCTTAATTAGTCTTGAGCAAGAGCGAATATGAGCCTTGGTGCTTTGAGCGCTGCATAATGGATAGCGCGAAACGGCATCAGAGCTCTCAGCCCGGTGGAAGTGAAAGGACTGAAAAAATGTCGTTTGTTCTGCACACGGGCAAATGACAAGTTGTTTTTGCCAGCGTTGAATGGGACAAAGCCAGGCCTGGGTAAGCTCACGTCAGCTCCTTGGGGCTCCTGGTCCCGGCCCCCGTTGGTGGCAGCATGGGGAGAGGAGGTAAAGCCTCAACCACCCAGGAGGTCCTTCAAAGGACAAAGTCAAGCTGGTTTCTAATGCTTTTAAAACAGCTCAAGCCACCCACGAAGGTAATGGATTGCAGAAACTAACAGGTTTTAGGATTCTGGGTGTTCCTTTCGGGGAAATGAAGAAGGAGGAAAAAAAAAAAGGGATTTTAATGCTTATTGATCCTTCCTAAAGGCTCCTGGATCTCATTGAGTCTGAAGTGGAGGGCAGGGGGGGTGAATCAGCACGCTGGGTGCAGCTCTCTGGAGGGCAACAATGGCTCTTGTTGGGTGGGAATGTTGTTTGCAAGAAGGGAGCGAGGAGAGGGGAGGTTTGAGTTGGGGTCTGCCCATGCTTCGAGCTCCCGCTGACTTGCGTGGGGGATTTGGCGCAGCTTTTCTAAGAAGATTACTCGGGTTTTTAGTTGAAAGATCAAACGTAGCACTAAGAGCCTGTGCAAAGACTTCTGGATGGGTTTTGGCCCCTTTCTCATTGCAGTGTGACGCCAGAGCGACTCCAGATTTACAGGGTGCAACCAGGAGCCGACTTGATGGCTGCTGGCGATCCCACCCAGGGCTGAGCGGCCATGATTTATGGCCCTGCCGTGATGGAAAAAAAAGGAAGACCAAGGAGAATGCTGAAGAACATTAGGAATTAAACTTGACCATGGCGGGACTATATAAAGAGAATTAATTTGTCAAAGGTGCCTTTCAGCAGAGGAGCTTGGACGATTTCTGCTGGAGAGGGAGCGTCTCCCCAAGCCTTCCCCAGAGCTGGCGGTGAGCCGGGGGCAGCTGGGTGCCAAGAACAAGCGTAAACCCAAGCCCTCTTCTCACGTGAGATACCAAAGATGAAAATAGAGTTTCCTCTCTTTTCCTCCATGGCAAAGCAAATAGGCTTTAATAACAGGGGGCACAATTACCTGCTACGACTGAATAGGGGAGGTGTGAGAGTGAGGGAGGGGAAGAATATCTGAGCTGCCACAGCTGTGTGTTACGCGATAACTTTCTTGCACCACATGGGCTAAAAGTTGGGGGTTTATTTGGATTTTTCTGATTTGTTTCTATGCTGGCTTTTGCCAATGTCTAATGCTTGGCTCCGCTGCCGGGAGAAACAAGCCCAGCTTGTCGCAGGCGATCTTCTCCCATCCCTGGACCCTATTCCCTGTGGGCACAGGGAGCTGTGGGCAAAGCCCGGCTTTGAATGCTCAGCTCTTCCAAGCCTCTCCCCGTGCCAAACCTCCTGACATTTACAGTGTCCCGGCTCAGCTGCAAAGGATTTGGGGCTTGTATATCTTAATGCTTAGGGAACTGGGGGCCGAGTAGATATTTAACGTGATTTGAAGGATGGGAGGAGAAGGGAAGGGTGTGAGCCATCACACTTAAGACAAAACAGATTGGGGCTGCTTGGTTTTCCCCTGTGGGCGCTCCGTGGGGCCGGGACAGGCTGCGCAAGCCTGTGCATGCTGCTTGCAGCCAGCCCCTTCTTCTCTCCAGGGAGCTACGTTGGCCATTTGGTCTTTAATGAACAGCAAATTAGGTTTTTTTTCTCCTCACTGCAACCCAACCATTTCAAAATACACCCTCTCAACCTTCTTTCCTGCCCTGGGAAGTTAAGCAGGAGCTCTAATTCCTGCTTGACAGGGGGGGAAACTGAGGCACGAAGCTGCCGCGTTGTTTTCCTCCACGCTGGGCTGGAGCCATGCATCCCAGAGCCCGGCGCTTCCCAGATGGGTCTAGCCCTTCTCTCCGCATTTGCGGGTTTATTTTGGGAGGAGAAGCCACGAGGTCCTGCCTCCCCTAACCCTCCCCACATTCGAGCACCCTCTCTGGGAGCCAAAGCATCACCTCCTTGCCCTGCCTCTCCCTTTTTTTCCCCTTTCTGCTGCGTTTCCCCTTTCCTAGCAGTTAAATAATGGAGCTCGTAGATCATATAATAAATAGGTATTGACTTCATGCCACAGGCTGGATCAGAATTGATTGACCCATGGGAATACACTCCTTCACAATCAATAAGAGGCCATCAGGCTGGATAAATCTTGATAACGACTGACAACAGGAAAGTCGATACGTGTATTAATACATACGTCGGGCGAGTATATATCTTCCGCCTGGAGACAGCGTTGCTTTTGGCAGCTTGCGGAGCGGGATGGGTTGGGGAGGAGACGGAAATATCCCGAGCAAAGAGGATGGCAGGGATGGGGAGAGGCTCGATTCTGTGTTTGATGGTGAAATAAGAGCTGGCTGCTTCGGTGCTGGCTGAGCTTCTCTGCCCCGTTGTAGCACCCCAAAATCCCCACACTCGGCTGTTCGTTAGCAGCGCCTTAACGTGCTCCTCCAGCGGGGGATGCTCGAGGGGAAAGTTCTCCTTTGTATTTTAAAAGTGTTTCAAAACGCCGTAATATTTCTATTTCGGCCGTGGCTTCTTGGGGGGAAGTACTTAACGCAGCGGGACTCGGCGCTGAGGCACTTTACTAGAGAGGAAGGGATTTAAACGGGCGTTTGAGGGAAAGCCTGTGATTAAGTGCCCCGCTGAGAGATGGTCCCACCAAGTCTTTCTGCTCGTGCCAGCTCTTCCTTTCGCTGTTGAGATCTCATCTCAGCACGATTCCTTATTTTTGTTGAGCATCCTCAATGCCCGGGGTCCTCTTTGGGGCCGGGCAGGGCTGTTGCTGGGGGAGTTTGGGGGGAACCCATGTGCTGGCATCCTCCTGCCTCGCCAAAGAGAATTCTGATTCCTTAGCCTAGGGAATCAGAGCCCCCCGTGTGACAGCATTATTAATTTTTTATTAATAATAATAATTATTACTATTCCTAAGTGGAGTTGGGTTCTAGTGAAGTGGCCACCTCGATCAAAGGACTCGCTTCTTCCCTCTCTTCCAAAGAAGGGGGGTTTTTAGAAATTTCCTTCCAAAGTTCAAAATAGCAGGAGGATCACGGCGCAGGGAATATATTAGGCTCCTTCAAAGGCAAGGAGAGGTCAAAGTGCCTTCCCTCAGCCCCCCATACGCCCAGCCAGCCCTCTCGGAGCCGATTACCGGCGTGCTCTTTCAAAAGGCAGCAAGTGCCACCCGAAGCATCAAGTATTTTCGGCTGACTTGTTTGCAAGTCAGGGCTTTAGATAAGCCGCCGGGGCCGGCGGCTGCTTTGCATTCACCTGTCTCTTAGCTCTTTTCCCTGCAGCTGGAGAATAGCTCGTCTCCTCTGACACTATCTCCTTCAAATAAAAATGCATGGAGTTTGCTTTTTCTAAATAACTTGGGTTTGGTTTTTTTTTTTTTTTTTCTGAAGCCGCGATGGAGTTGGAGCTACTTTTCAGGGAGGCTGATTCCCCCCTCCTCTTCCTCCTCCTCCTCCTCCTCCAGCCCTTGCAGTTTGGCTGCGCTGGCTGTAGTTATCTCGTGTGCCAGCTGCTGGGAGGAAAATTTTGCTGCCTAAGTAATATCCATCAAAGGACGGCGCTTCCATCGGGCGGAGATAGGGAGCACGGGCCGAGGGGAGCGTGGGCTCTTCAGGGCTTTTCTATTTCCCCACTTCATTTCGCTCCTCAGAGGCTCCTCCGTGCAAAGCGGGAGCCGGGGCGCTGCGAGCTCCGGGCTGGAGTTTTGCTGCGGCCAAAAACATTGGTTGTGGCAGGTAACGAATTCCCTGCCGTCCCGTTGGGGTTGCTTTAGGAGACTTGTTTCAGGGTTCAATCCGGTGGTAGAGTTTGTTGGGAAAAGTACTGGGCTGCCCCCGGAGGGAGCAGGCTCTGATGGAAGCTGGTGCTCGGCATCAGCTCTGTGGGATCCTGATCCAGCGTTTTTCATGGCACTGCGCTGCCAGGAAGCNATATATATACACACATATATAGGTGTGGGGTCAGACATATGCCAGCTTGGTCCTTAGACTAAGACCTAGCAAACTCATTGCAGCTTGTGTCAGCATGACCCCGGTGGTCCCGGCTGGNTTTGGCTGCTGCTTTCCTCCCTGGTCGTGGTCCGGTAAGGACGGATGGTGTTTCTCCATGCCCGGGGAGGAAGGAAACCGCACGTGTCCTTTGTTGGAAGCGATGGGAGCGGAGGGGAAGGCGGCTCCCTGTTTACCAGCGGGCGCAGCAAAGAGGAGGGAAATGGCAGGGAAGTCGTAGTCCTGGGGCCGAAATGATTCCACGGGAAATCTCAGGGCGCTGGGTCTGCGTGGCTCAGAGAGAGCTGCTTTGCTTCGCCTTGGCAGCAGTGAAATCCCAGTGAAACCAGTCCTGAGCATCCCTTGGTGGGGCTGGGGGCANCTAAGACCTAGCAAACTCATTGCAGCTTGTGTCAGCATGACCCCGGTGGTCCCGGCTGGCTGTCCCCGCTGTCCTCGGGGTGGCATTTAGATGCAGAGGGCTTGAGGAGCTCGAGCTGGATGATGCCACCGCGCTGCTTCGCTCATGCNGATAGCACTGGGTGCTGCTGGTGTCCCAGCAAAGGTAGGTGGCCCGGGAACCAGCCGAGCTTTTTTATGCCTTCCCTCCTCCCCCCAGCTTCTGATTAGGGGAAAAAGAAGTGTGTGAGTATACGTCAAGGGTGCCATATTTCTTATTGATTTTTGAGGAAAACAAAGCCTAGGGATAAAAATTAACCCAAACCTCTCCCTTTGCTGCTCTTCCCGCCTTGCTTCATTTCCCACTTTGTGAAACACATTTGTGGCTGTCTCGTTTCAAAAGCGCAATTGCCAGGCGTCGGTAAAAGAGGAAAAACCAAGCCAATATATGGAAACGGCTTGAAAACTTCCCAGATAACTCAGGCACGGGCAGGAGTGTGCAGTACTCAGTCCACCCCCCCGCGCCGCGGTTTGTCCTGCTCAAATGAAATCAAATAAGTCCCAGCTCAGCAGCTCTGCCTGCCGTAGCCTTTTCTTTCTTAATATTCCCCAAAGATTTCTTCTCCGGGCAATACTAAAAATCAGTAAACTGATGAGGAGCATGGAAGCATCCGAGTGGCCCCACCTTTGCTCTGCCTTTCCACAAGCACAGATGTAACCTGCTAGCAGAGGTATTTTTATATTAAAGTACTTATTATTAATTCCCACTCTCTCTCCTTCTGTGTCTCCCCTGGGTGTATAGTGCCGGCTATCGCCATGGTATCTGAGCTCGTTCCCCATAAATCAATATACTAGCAAGTAATGAGCTTCCTGGGGTCTGGTATTTATCACTTTGGGGTGTTCAAATGATCCTATTTAATTTAATGGGCATTTATGTGGATGGTTGGGCAGAGGAAAGAAAAGCACAAAACACTGGTGAGTAACAGCATCGCGACCTGCACTCAACCGCCGTACCATCAGCGCTGAATTTATTTCTGCTCCTGAGCCGGAGCCAAGCTCAGGTCTTCAACCCCTATCGAGGTGATGGCTGTCGATATAGAGATGGTGGCCACCAATATTGAGGGGGGGAACCCCTGGGGTGGGGGATGAACGAGGCTGTTTTCACATCGAACGGCAAAAAATACCACGAGGCAGTGCTCCAGCTCTTCCTCACTCATCCCCCCCCAAATTGTTCCTCTGCAAGTCGCTTTGGCTTTGCTCCCGTTGCTGATGTCTTCAGCCCACGCTGGTGAAATGCAGAGTGTTTATAAAGCAATTTGGGATTTGGCTTGCTTGGCTGAACACTTCAAAAACTCATTTTGTATAGAAAGTCGCATCTGCAGCCGGCTGGGGCTGGGACTGTCCTAGCGGCGGGGAAAGGCTGCGAGCGGAGGTTGGGTGGTGGGTCGGGGACGCGCTCCTGGATGTTGGGACACCTCTGGAAGGACCCTCGCGTCCTGCCGGGCTGTCCCCGCCGCCTCGTCGCTCTGGCTGGGGTTCGGTGGGATGCGGGCGCACGTATCGCCAACCTTCCTGCTCTGCCGCTGGGGTGGGATGGAGAGGTTTGGGAGGAGTATTTGTTTACCGATACGTACTTCAGCGGTGAATAAGCCAGGATCCGTCTGAAGACGCAAAATCATCTGCCTTTGTTTCTGGTGTCACGCGTAGGCGGTCTCTGGCCTTGTGATCCGCGGCGTCGCTCGCTCGCAGCCGGCTGGGTGCCTCGGCGCCGCGGTTCAGCGTAGACCTCTTGAAGTGGAAAGGCAGAAGATGATGTGCGTGCCCCGGGAGCCGCGCTTTGTGCCTGCCGCTCCTGCCCGAATGGGGAACGATTGACGGGAGACGAGGAACGAGGAGAAGCGGAATTGTTGAGCTCTGCCGTGAAAAGGTTGTGCAGGTGGCGGCTGAATGGGCTCAGGTGCTGCATAATAGATACCAACCGGGCTTTATCTCTGCGTTGGCAGCTCCTTATCCGGCAAGAAAACTCTAACAAATGCCGGTGTGGCGGTTGCTAGTGGAATTCATTCGGAGGAGTTATTCGTGGAGGGGAGGAGAGAGGCACCTGGGCTGCCTCGATTGCTCTGCCGAGGTGTGAGGAGCGGTGGTGGCATGTCCCCTACCCGCGGTGCTTCACCACGGGCTGGTACCACCACCCCAGGTCTGAGCGTGAGGTGGCTGCTCTCCTTGTGCCGGGGCTTGAGCCGGGTGCATCCGCCGCCTCCTTTAACACGGTCTCTCTGTAAATGAAGTGGAGAGACAGGAATCTCATCATGTAAAAAGGCTGCAGGCTCCACTCCTGGGGTTATCTCTGCAGTTCAGATAGGCAGAAATTTAAGTTTTTTTTTCTCTAAACGACCCTTTTCCAGGAAAACAGCTGATCTTAACTCACTTTAGGGCTGAAATCAACCCCCGCTTCCAGCACTCATCTATTCATTGCATTTGCAATGTCAATTCATGACTAATGCAGACCACAAACAACTTTCTGGAATGGTTCTCTGGGGGGGGAAACAAGTGTTTGCTGGGGAGCGGGGAGGGCTGGGGGAACTCTTTCCTGCACAGGCAGGGCACGGGAGGTGGCAGAAAGCCTGTTGCATCGCAGAGCTTAAGGTTTTCCAGGGCTATTTAGCAGATTTGTGTAGAAAACCCTTCGTAGTGGAAAGGTGGTGTGTCATTACTTTGCACCTTTTAATTCCAGTTGCAGAAACCCGAGGGTTGTCTTTATCGCTTATTTCCAAGTAGGAGTTTTGAGTGCTTGGATCCTAATCTTCAGACGTATTCGTATTTCTCCGTGACCGCAGCCAAACTATTGCAGAAGATAGGAAATGGCTGGTTTAGTTAGAGGGAGATGGGGTTTGCAGGCTGGTGTACCCAAGAACGTGCTGAGACACCTGAGCAAGGAAAAGCATTACCAAGGAGGCAGTTGCAGGGGTATGAAGATGCCCTAAACTCCCTGCAGTGGCCTGCTTGGATCCAGCAAGGCTATTTCCAACCCAACCTGCAACAAAGTGCTCTGCTGTCTTTCCAAAACCTGTGAGATACGGGACCTTCCTGCTTGACCTGAAAGTTGTGTTCTCTGCTCCATGGAAGGCCACGGAGCTTTTAGGAGCAGGCGGGTCCTTTGTATCCATGAGCTTCTGAAGAAGCAAGCAAGGCTTATTCCCGACAAGCACTATCCCGCTCCCAATCAGTTTAATCCCCCAAAGAGCTGTGGAGAGCTCAGCTTCCCCACCTTTCTGGACCGCATTTTAATTGCTCGTGGGGACCTTATTTGCCTTCAGGTGATGGCCTTGGCCAGGGGGCGTGCAGTAGCGATGGGGGGATGGCCACCGCCCTGCGGTTTGGGGGCATTGCTCTTTTTCGATGTCCCCGAGGAAAACCCAGCACAGCTTCCTGGGGGTTTTGCCTCACTGTACTGCTCTGAGCCAGCCTCGGCGTGAAAAATATGGGTTTACCATGACATTGTGTTCCCGATTTGTCTGGATTTGCCAAGCCAGGGAAGTCGCCTGCCCCTCCGCAGGGCTGCGCTGGGCATCGCTGCCCTTGCTGTGCCTCTGTCGTGGGTCAACGCCAGCCGGAAACTGGGACCACGCAGCCGCTCGCTCACTCCCCCCCAGCTGGAATAGGGGAGAGAATCAGAAGAGTAAAAGTGAGGAAAAACTCATGGACTGAGGCAAAGACGGTTTAATAGGTAGATCAAAAGTCATGCACGCAGGCAAAGCCAAAGAAGGAATTAATTCCTGCTTCCCATGGACAGGCAGGTGTTTGGCCATCTCCAGGAAAGCCGTACCCCGTCATGGGTAACGGCAACTTGGGAAGGCAATTGCCATCACTCCAAACATCCCTCCCCTTCCTTTTTCTTCCCCTGGCTTTACATACCCAACACGACGCCATATGTTACGGAATATCCCTTTGGTCAGATGGGGTCAGCTGTCCCGGCTGCGTCTCTTTCCAGCTTTTTGTGCGCTTCCAGCCTGCTGGCTCTCAGGGAGACATGAGGAGCAGGAAAGGCCTTGACTGCTTGGCAACAGCCAGAACCATCAATGTTTTACCTACGCTGTGTTCATCCCAAATCCGCAACGTAGCACTGTACCAACTGCTAGTAAGAAAGTCAACTCCATCCCAGCTGAAACCATGATGTTCTCTTCCCTCTCATCCATCCGAACCATCCCCTCTCCCTATCGGAGCGACATGGTACCCAGGCAAACCCACGGTGGCTCCGTGTGATGCTCGTCAGCCCTTGGAACCAGGCACAGTTCGGGCTGATTATTTCCATCCAAAAAGGGGCAAAACCCACTATGTCCCAGGGGACAAATCCAAACCAGTCCGTGACGGCATCCCCAGTGCTGGAGGAGAGGGGCAAAGGGGAAAGCGGTGGAGCCGAGCGAGGATGCAGCAGAGGGGGAGAGCAGAGGAATTAAAACCTGTAACTTTTAATTTGTTGACTAGAACAGCATCAAATTAACACCTGTGGCTGCCGAAGCCTCTTTAGCGAGATGTGCGTCGGGCGCTTCATTTGCCGGGCACAGGTATCCAGTGTCATCTTTCTAAAGTTGCCTGTAATGAGCGTGGGTGGATATAGAAAAGCAAAAAAGCCCTTTTTTTGTGGGCGGGAGTCGAGGCAGCATCCGCCCACGTACTCCATTATGATATTCAAATGTCAATATATTTTTAATTGGTTTATATCTCTCCCCCCCCCCCCAGCTGCCTTTGGTAATTAAGGCTCTGTAAATAGATTTTACTGTAATTGGTATGAGAAGGAAAATTGGAGGACATTGTACAGTGCATTGGTTGGTGGTTTGGGTTTTGGTTTTTTTTTCTCCCTGTCTTTCCTCTTTTGACTCATATTACATCTGTGAGTATTGTATCCTCCGAGGGAAGAGGGGGCGGCGGGGGGCGCAGCCAGTTTTGCACAAAAAAGTCTGAAGCAAGAGGACCAGGTGGTTTGCTCGCGGCCGGGACGTGGGGAAGAGCCGGGGAACCAGCCCAGGTTACTCCTCCTGGGACTCCCCACCGTGGTGGTGGCACCAGCACACACCGGGGAGCAGCGCGAGCTCCCTCCCCAGTGCCAAACTGGGGAGAACCCCCCCCAGTTTCCGTGCTGAATCTCCAGTCTGCCTCGAGATGTAGCCAAAGCTCTTACGGTTATTTATAGTTCCCTGCCACAGCCGCTGCCTTTGAATTTGGGGATGTTTCTTGGCGGGGGTTTATAAACTGTGTTTTGATCTTCTCCCTTCTCCTGCTCTTTCAGCCTGTGTAAAGGACGGACTCTCTACTCCGTGGTGAGAGACGCCAAAATCGTCTTGGATGTCAACAAGACAAGGCAGATAGCGCAAGAAATTGTGAAGGTACAGTATGGTGCAGGGGCAGCTCGGCACCGACCAGGGTCCGGATCCAGCCGAGAGCCCGGCCGAGCTGCTCCGGGGAGCGGGAGTGAAGGAGCCAAGGAGGCTGGACAGGATAGGACCTCTTGGCTTTAAAATCCAGGTTTTCTAGACCTCCCTCACCCACTTTGAGCCGAACTGGGGTGGCAGCAAGGCTTCACGCGGGCTTCCCGTGCGGCGGTGAGCTTGGGGCTCATCCTGGCTGCAGCTCCTCTTTTCCCCCTTGGAAGCGCAGGCGTTTAAGTCCAGCTTTGCTGCTGCTTTGAGTTGCTGGTTGGATGCTCCTCTCCTCTTGGAAAAAAAAAAAAAATAATCTGCAGTTGGTCTGGGGCTTCCACATGTCTGTAACAAGAGCATCCCCGCAGCCCAGGCGCCCAGAGCAGTCAGCGCCGTGGCGCTCGTGGCAGGGGGCTTTGCGTGCCACAAGGCAGAGCACACGCACGTCTTTCAGAGCTAAAAAAGCTTTTCCTTGCACAGAGATGACTCAAAGTGTGTCTTCAACACATCAGGCGTGTCCGTATAAATAGACGCTGGGGAGGATCCTCACGTGGCGAGGTCAAGTGGCTGGGAAGTTGGGTCCCGAGCCATCAAAGCTTCCCATTGAGTGCCTGTTTTCCTAAGAGGCATTGAGCTGTCTGCCGGAGCAGCGTTTTAGTGTGACTCCAAACATATTTAACACCAAACGGTACCAAAAGTATTTGACACGCGTCCCACCCCAGCAGCTGCCACACTGACCCTGCTCGAGGTCAGCCAGTACCTCCAGCCCCCAAGACCAAATCACCCGGGGCTGAGCTCACATTTAACATACTTCTGTGGGGCAGGGTGGGGAACAGAAATAAAGAAGGTTTTCTGGCAGATCTTAAACCTCCTTAAAAATTCAAATCCATGTTACAAACCAGAATATTTTCTGCAGTATATCCCAAGTGGTGCCATTCCCCTGCCTGTGCTTACGCTCTCTCTTACAGATGGCTTAATTTGCGTTTATTTACACCCAGGCTCAGCAAAGCGCAGGCTGGTTTTAAAGTAAATTCCTTAAATTCCCCCCAAAGTCCGGGCAGGAGCTGACGGTTGAGCACAGGCTTAACCCCTTTGCTGAGCTGCCCGTGCTGTGCGGGCGTTGCAAGAGGTGCCTTGCAGCGGTGACGTGGCCGAGCCCCCCGTTGGGGTGATGGAAGCCGCAAGAGATGAACCCTGTGTCCTTGGCGGGCTGTCCTGAGGCACCGAGCAGGTCTACCTGCCCCACAGGTGCTCCTGGGCCTGGTGGGTGATGCTGTTGGCCCCAAGCGGGGCTGTAGGATGCCCCAAGCTGGGTGGTGGCTCGGGCTTGCGAGTCGCTGTGTCTGAGACAGCCTCTGCTTCATTTCTATTTTTGATCTGTATTTCCCACTTTTTAAAGATGGATTTTCCTCACTGAGCGAATATTTCAAGCATCACACAGGTTTTTCTTACTTTTTTTTTTTTCCCCCCCCTGACTACCACCACTCTGGCGCTCGGGGTTCTTGCCTCCCAGATGTTCCCAGTGGGAAGTAGCGGCTCGGCTCAGCCCTTTTCCCTGCGCGGGCTGCGTTGCTGCGTGTGGGTTGGGGTTTTGAGGACTTGGCTAAGAGACCGCCGTCTTCTGCAGCGGCGTGTGCATTAGGAACGGGTTGGAAACCTCAAACTCTTTGTGGTGGTGCGGGGCATCGCCAGCACTGGGGAAGCATCCCTGGAGCTGTGAGATGAAAGCATCGCCGTGAAGAACCTCACCCGTGAGATGTGCTGAAGCAAATCAGCACGAACGTGCTTGTAGCCCCAGCTACAGCTTCCCTGCGTCCTCTCCTCCTTGGGAGAACGGGGTTGGGTGCTCCTGCTGCAGGGCAGAAGGGCTTTGGGTCGGACACGGGTCCCTGTAGGAATTAGCAGAGGTCCAAAGGCAAAGCTGTGTGGAATGGGTGCTGAGCCCAGGCTCTCCCTGCGCACCAGAGGGATTTTAAGACAACAGCTCCTGCTCGCAGGATGGGTCCATCACACCCCTGATCAGCCACCCCGCTGCTGTGCCGTGGACACGTGGCCCATGGCTGGTGTGCATCAGGAGGAGGAGCTTCTCTGCCTTCCCACCTCTCCATGTCAACCGTCAGCAGATGTTAAGGAAGTTTTGGTGGACTTGGAGGTGGCTGGTGTGGAGAAGCGAAGGAAAACCCTGACATCTTGGCTTGGTTGGGCTTGGGGCAGCATGGCGCGGAGGAGCTGGAGGCCGGACCACGGCGGAGGCTTCGGCCCCACGTCCCGGTTGTGGCAGTTGTTTGACTTTATCCTTTGAGTCCCCGTATGCGATAGGAGAGCCGTTAAGCTTATTGGATTAGCGGGTGCAAGGGCTCTCGTTATGCCGTGATCCTCTGGAGGCGAAAGTTAATTTATTTAAGAAGCGAAGCCGGCAGAGGGAGCTGGCTTTTCACGCACGCCGGACAGCCGAGCAAATTAAGGCATTACTGGGCCGAGAGTGTTTTCTCACAGATCATCCTGGGGGCGAAGACGGCGGGGCTGGAATTTGCAGTGGGATCTGTGCGATAGCAGTGGAGCGAGGCGAGGGATTTGGGCTTGCCGAGACCTCCTTGAGAAATACCTTCGGCGAAGGCTTGGCAGCGTTTGATGATTGCACGGGAGGTGCGTTCCCATCCGTGCTGCGTGAGCGCGGCTGCAAAGTCCCCGCTGCCCGCTCCGAGCTTCCGTCGCCCCTGGCTGCCGGGAGCGGGGTGCGGAGCGTTCCCGTGGCGCTGGGTCTCGTCCTGTCCCACGGGTGCTCGGGGCCCTGCACCGCATCTTGCGGGAGGAACAGGCTTACGGCATGAAAATGCTGTTCCGTGCACAGCCCTGGCACTTTGTGAAGGTGACAGTGACATTTTAAAGCAGATTTTTAAACCTCATCATTATTTCATGCGCTGGGACCAGCAGATATCTAATTAATCCCAGTGGCTGGAATGGTCCCGGCATCCGGCTGCAGCTGTGACATCCCGGGGCCAGTCGCAGCTCCGAATCCTTTCCTTCCTCCAGCATCCCCTAGCAGAGGCTCTTTGGGATGCGTCCACTGAGGGGTGCAGTTAAACCCCCATGACTTGCTGGGCCGGGGTGTCCGCCGGCCCTGCCTGCCCCTGCAGCGCAGCCCAGGCAAGTCCTTGGTACCTTTAGGCATTTACATTTGAGAATTTGTGGGCTTTTTCAGGTTGCTTTGCCAAATTTTCCAGATCGTGTCTGAATTTGGATGGTGCCTCCCAGCTCCATGTCGGCTGCAAACTTGAAAATCCGTTCTTGTGCCACAGCCTGCACGGTTAATAACGATACATGAAAAGATCAGACCTAGGATGGCCCCCCGTGGAAATCCAGTTAATTAATCCCCCCGTGTCAGTGATGGACAACTGATACTCGTTCTTAAGCCACAGTTTGCTGGCCCATTTGGCATTTATCCTTCAGTAGCTGCCTCTAAACCGAGTTTTCCCTAGTCTGCTTACGAGAATGAAAAGTGAGACAGCCCCAAAAGCCCTGCTGAAGGCAGGATAAATGGCTTATATCACCCTCCCCATTCCCAGAGCTGCTTCTCCCGTTGAGCTGAACCTCCGCCACATGGAGCTGTCGGCAGTCTGCTTGATTTGCCGATGCTAAACGAGCCCGGTGCAGGCAAGTTTGGATTTCCCACCCGTGGCCTTTTTTTCCCGGGCCTTTTTTTTTTTTTTTTTTTTTTGCATCATTAGCAATAATTTTAATTAACCACCAAGTAGTTTTTCCTAAGGGAAAAGAATTAAGGCAGGACTCCTGCGAGGGGCTTGTTTCCAGGCTGATGGTGTCGGTGTGCACGTAGGAAGCGCTAATGGCTCAGCCAGGGCATGCAGTAACGATGATGGAGAGCTTTGACTTATTACCCCTCTGCTCTCAGGCCCGTAAAAGAATGAAGGCGAAAACATCATCATCATCAATTTCTCAGCAGAGGATTTCAGGGAAGTGACTGCCGGTTTAGTTTGCCACTAATTTTTCTTGCATAACCAATTAATCAGGAAGATGAGCGGGCGCCGTCCCAGCCCAGAGCGAGATGCCCGCACTGTGATCACCCGCCGCCAGCACCACCCGATGCCTGTCCCACAGCCAGGGGACCCCTGGCCACCTGCCCTTTCTGCAGGGACATTAGGGGACGTGCAGCCTTTGGCTGGGGCCCAGCCGTAGGTCGGTAGCGTGGAACGTGCCGCTGCGGCACAGGGATGCTCGCAGCCGGGCTCTCCCTGTATTGGCAAGCGTGGGGCTGCCCCTGCTCTGGCGTTTCCCTGTCTGCTTGTGCTGCTCTTTCAATTTTAGCGTATTTTTCTCTCTCTTCCACCTTAGGGAATGGGCTACCTGCATGCCAAGGGGATCCTTCACAAGGACCTCAAGTCAAAAAATGTTTTCTACGACAACGGGAAGGTGGTGATCACCGACTTTGGCCTCTTCAGCATCTCGGGAGTTCTCCAAGCGGGCAGGTAGGACACGGCATGGTGGAAATACGGAGATTCCTCCCCATGCCCTAAAGCTCCCCTTTGAGCTGGGAACATGAGGAGGGAGCCCAAAAACCTCCTCTGGAAGTGCCTTTCTGTGTCTGCAGCCTCATTAGATGTGAGGACGAGGTGCCTTTGAGCATCCTGGGGCTGCCCCAGGAATTTCACCATCTCGCCTCCTGGGATTTTGCTTCTGAGGAGGTTTGCTTTAGGAAAAAAGCAAGATGTGTAGCTCCCGCAGAAACCCCTCTGCCCCACAAGCGGCGTTCCCTTGAAACGCAGCTCCACGCTCAACGCCAGCGTTGGGTTTGCGGTGCAAAGCCCCGGAGGGATGGCGAGAGCAGGGCTGGGGTTTTCCGTGGCTCAGCGCCGAGTGGTGAAAACAGACTGCTCTGCTCCTTGGGTGCAGAAGTTGCAGCTTGTTTTGACTGGATTTTGTTTCACTTATTTTTTGAAACCCGGCGTTTAAAGGCAGAGTTGCTTTCCGTTGGTGGGAAGGAGCGTGATGCTGCCTGCGAGTCTCCGGTGGCTTGGTTGAGAGAGGCAGGACTTGGCCCCAGGCAGGGTCTGCTGTTCCCAACCTCTTCCCACGGGATGCATCATTTCCATGGCCAAACCACCCTGCAGCCATCTGGGAGATGCTCCTAGGGCTCTGTTTCACCAGGACCAGCAAAGGTGGCTCGTTCCTCGGCCTTTCCCCAACACCATTATAAATCCCCCAGCATCTGCTTCATCTCCTGCCTCTGGGCCGATGAGCGGTGCGGCCAGAGCAGCAGCCTGGGTCGAGCGGTGCTGGCCTCGTGGCTGTCCCCTGGCCACTCTGGTGACATTTCGGGCACTGCAGACATCTGGCCGTGGTGTCTGCACCAAGTCAGGGCATGGAGCAAGACACAGAGAAAATGAGAGCCAAGCTTGGGACATTTACAGCACCGTGACATTTTTTTTTTGGTTTCTTTGGGTTTGGAATCAAGCCCATTTGGTAAATGTCC
Organism: Chionis minor; assembly: GCA_013398295.1. Taxonomy (NCBI): domain Eukaryota; kingdom Metazoa; phylum Chordata; class Aves; order Charadriiformes; family Chionidae; genus Chionis; species Chionis minor. The sequence goes on along the minus strand of VZSF01001157.1, from coordinate 40,893 downwards.
CTTATTAAACAGGTTTTTTTCCAGTGCTTTGGGAGATTTTCCAGCTGTGGGCACGGCAGGGCAAGGAGTTTCAGCAGCCGTGGAAAGGAAGAAAAGCAAAGCTGGGGGGAAAAGGAAACAGAAGAGGGGAAAAAAGAACAAAGATTGTATTTTCCTTTTTTGTTAAAACTAACCTGACTTCTCCCAGTGGGAGAGAGCTTTTTCACTAAACCCTTTGTGTTAGAAGCAGCACAGGCCAAGTGCGGCGTTATCAGTGCCGGCAGCTCGGGCAGGTTTCCTCCGGCAGCACAGGACCCGCCTGCTGGTGCTTTCGGTCTCCATCACCCCACGTGATGGGGTTTGTCCCTGAAGATGTTGTTGTGGCTGATCATCACTTTACGGAGAAGACGATCAGGAGATAAAATGCACCTTGGAAACTATGTGGTTTTTGCTAAATCATAATGGTGTGAGGTTCAGCAATGCCAAGTGCCAGGTCCTGCACTTGGGTCACAACAACCCCATGAACGCTACAGGCTTGGGGCAGAGTGGCTGGGAACTGCCTGGTGGAAAAGGATCTGGGTGTCCTAGTGGACAGTTGGCTGAACATGAGCCAGCAGAGTGTCCAGGTGGTCAAGGTGGCCAACAGCATCCTGGCCTGTACCAGGAATAGTGTGGCCAGCAGGACTGGGGCAGTGATCATCCCACTGTACTGGGCACTGGGGAGGCCCCACCTCAAATCCTGTGTTCAGTTTTGGCCCCTTCATTCCAAGAAAGACATTGAGGTGCTGGAGCATGTCCAGAGGAGGGCACCGGAGCTGGTGAGGGGTCTGGAGCACAAGTCTTGTGAGGAGCTGGGGCTGAGGGACCTGGGGTTGCTCAACCTGGAGAAGTGGAGGCTGAGGGGAGACCTTCTCCCTCTCTACAACTGCCTGAGAGGAGGGTGTAGCCGGGGGAGGTTGGTCTCTGCTCCCAAGGAACAAGCGATAGGACAAGAGGAAATGGGTTCAAGTTGCACCAGGGGAGGTTTAGGTTGGATATTAGGAAAAAGTTCTTCACCAAAAGGGCTGTCAAGCACTGGCAGAGGCTGCCCAGGGCAGGGGTGGAGTCGCCACCCCTGGAGGTATTTCCCAGCCAGGCAGACGTGGTGCTGAGGGACATGGGTAGGGGTGGGTTGGGCAGCGTTGGGTCAGTGGTTGGCCTCGATGATCTTAAAGGTCTCTTCCAACTTGGGTAATTCTATGATTCTATGTGTAATGATGTCGAAGGATTAAAGGAAAAGGTGGTGTCCGCCTCTCTCCATCCCACGCCTTTCACGGTGAGCCGGGCAGCCAGCCTTTCCGTTCTGCTTGTATAAATATCATCTGGTTTTAGTACAAACTTAGCCAAAAGCTTAGGAAGCCCAAGAAATCCAGCTGTGCTGCTGCTTTTCCTGCAGCAGAGAAGTGGGGTTTGGCTCTGGATTAGCAGCTGGGCAGGGGTTTTGGGACTTAGGTCCTGCCAGGATGAGGTTGCAGCTCATTCCAGCAGGATTTGGGCAAAAATGGCCAAATTTTGCCAGGGACCTTTGCTATGGAGGTCAGAGATGCTCTGGAGATAAAATGAGGGTTGAGATGCTGGGGAAATGGGGTATCTGATGGGGTGGACCAATGCGTGGCCATCTCTGCTCAACGTTGGGTTGTTGCTTGGGGGTAAAGTCCAGGAGATTACTCAGGAGAGGAAGGATGGTCAGAAATGCAAGGCTTCACAGAGATCAGCAGTGTTTTGCTTGAAAAATGGAGAAAATGGGGAAATTTCTGCCCCAAGGAGCTTTCAGTGTGGCCACCCTGGACTGCTGGTGGCACATGTGTCATCTGCCGGTGGAGAAGCAGGGGATCCACACTCATTGGTCACTGTGAGTTTTGAAGCAGCAAGTGTCTGCAGGTCCCATTTCCCTCTTCAGGGTGGGTTTTTTGCTAGTTTTGATTTCTCTTAGATGAAGAGAAGGACCTGATAAAGCCCAGGTTCTCGGAGGCTTGCACAGACAGCGGAGAAGGAAGCAAATTTTTGCAGGTCAAGCTAAGGATGGTGATGTTGTCTCAGATGTGGATGAGAACTACAAACTGGCCTGGTTTTGCTCGGGTTAAAAAAAGACATGGCTCAAAAATGCTCCTTGTCCTCGTCGAGCAGGTTCACCTTCAGTTCATGAATGTGTCCAGCACCAGGAGTTTGCAGCGTCCATCCATGCCACAACACGCTTGCGCTGCTGAAGAAACCGAGATGGCTAGAGAAACTAAAATACTTCCCGCGGAGACTTCGTAATCCGGTGTCTTACCCTGGCGAAATCGGATTTATTTCTGCTTTATGTAAACCTTGTTGGGTTTGGTAGGGCTGCTCTGCAATTAGGAGGAGCGCAAGGTGGGTCTTGAGTAGTCTGAAGAGCTCTTCTGCTCTTGCTTTTGCTGGTTTAGGTGGATTTAGGAGATGTGGGTTTGCTTGTGCTGTTTTCTGCTAGTGGAAGTGGCCAGGTCGGTTATGAAGTCAGGCAACCTTTTGTGATGAAACCTCAAATTGCTGTAATTGAGCCGCGGTTGGGATCGCATTAAAGCTCAGCCCTCGTTGCTGGAAGCTCCTAAACCCGTAGCTGCGTGTTTGGGCATAGGTGAGCTTTGCAGAGGGACGAGGCTGGGCTCGTGCAGGAGCTGTGGAGCCAAACATGGTCCTCGGAGCACCCCGAGTCAAGCCTGAACGCCGCTCTTGGGACATCACAGCACTGGGTGACTTGAGTGAGCAAAAATTAAAGCCCCCAGCGCAATCCTGGTGCTGCTGAGGACAGTGGAGCGTATCTGAGTGCTGCCCGCTGCGTCCTGCTCCCCGCTGCCTGCCCGGGGACGGAGACTGTAGACACAGGGAAGGACGAGCGAGCTCCTCCGCGTCTTTTCTAATTGTCCCGGTGCTTAATGCCGGCTTGTAATTAAGAGCCACGCAGGGCTGGAGGATGGCGGCAGGAGCCAGCTGGGGAGCTGAAAGCCTCCCCCCTGTGCCGAAGTGCTCTCGCCTGCGGATCCCGGGGCTGGAGGGTCTGTGTCTCACCGGAGCCGCTGATTGCAGCGGTGGCTCCGACGCAGCAGGGTGAAGAGGAGCCGTTGAGACCCCGGAGGAGGCATGGAGGTTCAATCAGCGATTCCCTGGACCAGCAGCATCCTCCCCTAGGGAGGGGGTTCCTCCTCCAGTTGCTGCCAGAGCTGGGGCTGATGCCTGGGGATGGGGACGGCTTTGCTGCCGGGAGGATCCAGACTGCATCATTTTGGGATTGTGTACGCTGCGTGCACGCAGCCGTGGGGGGAAAAGCCAGCCAAGGAATCGGCGTCTGCAGCGGGAGCTTGTTGTCCTGAGTCTCCTTGTCGGGAGTGGACGGAGATGCCCACACCTGGATGGTGTCCCCTGGGACCCGGGCTCTGGAATTCTGGTCCCAGCAACCCCTTAGCCATCCCTTACCCTTGCACATTGCCATCCTCAGGAGGGCATTCAGGCGCAAACAGGGAGAAAGTCCCTGTTACGAGATGGTGGGCTCCTCCTTCTCTAGCCCAACGTGACATGGGACAGCTCTTGTTACCTCCTGCAAAACTACGCTGCCGAATTTGGGCTCAGACACACGATCAAGCTGTTCAATGTGTTACCACCACTGGTGGTCCCTGCCCATTTCCCTGCCTGGGGACCCTTTTTATGCCAGCAGTGCATCCGAGGTGCCCGCTGGAGGATGTAGAGGATGAAGAAGCAACCAAGGTCATCCTCAGCTGTTGGCCAAAGGAGCCTTGTGTAATTGTACCGAGCAGTAGGACCTCGAAGAGGTAGAGGAAAAGGCAGCAGAGGTTAGATGAGGGGCTGGGGAGGGGGATTAAAGATGAAACGAAATTTTTGGGCGGCAACCTGGGATTTAATAGCAGTGTCACAGCAAGGATCCGCCACTACTTATCATGGGGCAGATGATTATAACCAAGCCAGGCCGCTCCTGTGGGTGATGGCATGGGTGGCTTGGACACAAAGGTGGGCTGGAGCAGCTGTTTGGGGCCAAACACCTGAAAACACTGATTTCCAGGCCCATTATTCCGGGGTGGGTTTGGCTGGAAGAGACCCTTTAGAGGTCCCCAGCCCAACCTCCTGCTCAGACCACAGCAGGGCCAGCTCCAGGTGTCAACGCTGATGGGATCTACCCCAGGTAACGCTTTGCCCCCCACTTTTTTAAGGTGTTTTGGTGCAATGGTGACAGCCCTGGCAGGCCCTGCATCCCCATCACCAGCCTGGCAGACCCGAAGCTCCCCCTCACCACCGTCCCGTGCCCAAATCGTGTCCTGCCGCCTGGCGAAGCCACCGTGCTGGCATTTCTCAGAGCAGCGTTAAAACCCGGCTTTGCAAGGGTGCCGTAGGGAAACCCAAGCTTAAATGCCCCAGGGAGAGGGTGGGTCGGCTGGGGGGGCTGCTCGCTGGTGGGGTGGTAGTGATGTCCCCCCACCCCATGGTACCCACGGCTTCGGCTCCGTGTTTCGGCAGGCGGGAGAACAAGCTGCGGATCCAGAACGGCTGGTTATGCCACCTCGCCCCCGAGATCATCCGCCAGCTCTCGCCGGACACCGAGGAGGACAAGCTGCCCTTCTCCAAGCACTCGGATGTCTTTGCGCTGGGGTGAGTCTGCGCGGAGTGGGCGGGCTGCAGAGAACCGGCGCGGTTGTGGCAGGTGTGAGCTGCCCTGAGCAGCCGGGAGGGGACGGGGATGCTGTTTGCTCACCATAACGCCAAGGGAATGCTGCCTGCGGGAATCCCCATCGCCGGGCTCGGAGCACCTTCCTGCTTTGAGAAATTTTGACTTAAGCCTCCCTAAATCCTCAGCTCCTGCTGTTTTGGCTGCACACCAGGGTGGTTCCGGTCACTGGGATGCGGAGCATCCTGGGAATGCCAGCCTGGCACGGTATCTCTCCTGCACCCTCCTGGGGCGGGTACCAAGGAGAAGATGCTGGGGATGTCGGCTGGGGACGCAGAGGGTTGGGGACACAGGTCTGGGGACACCCCAATTCTCTGCGGCAGCCGGCTGCAGAGGGGGCTGGCAGCGGTGGCTGCCGCTGCGAGCTGAGGCTGCCGAGCGGAGGAGACGCCAAAACGCCAAGAAAAGGAGAATTGATGAGTTTCCTTCAACGAGGCGGCTCACGGCTCCTGCCCTTTATCTGGAAGCAAACCTCCCTTACGGCAGGAGCCCACTCACGCCCTGGTGCAACCTTCCTCGAGGCGGACGTAGGGCTGGGGGTTTTTACCCAGCAAGATTAATTTTCTCACGGATACCTTAAAGGCTGCAGGGATTAGCCTGCGTGGGGCTGTTATCGGAGGCAATATTTCCATCAAAACCGCAGTAATTACAGCTGAAAGGGTCTGGCTTCTTTTTTTCCCTCCCCGAGGTATAACTTTAGAACAACAAAAAAGAAGTAATTAAGGGATTGTGTTGAACTAAGTGAGAGTCGGTTACTTAGACTTAGTTTTTCCTTTTTTTTATTTATTTTTTTTTAATTGAGGGTGAGCTATGCCCTTATGTAAAGCATGAGTTTCCTTAAAAGATTAAAAGATTTTCCAACATTTTTTCCTCTTTCTTGTTTCTGCTGCCCTCCGCTGAGCCCAGGAGGCTCATGGATGATCCGGAGGGTTATTGCCACCACTGCTTCCCTCGAGGGATTTAAGGATCAGTGACAGCAAGAGGAAAAGATCTTTTCAAGACTCCAAAAGGCAGCAGAAATGTTAAATTAAAGTGGGTGTGAGGGCGGTGCGGAGCAGGGGCTGAGGCTGGCGGTGTTCGCTTGCTGAAGCCGGAGAGATAACAGCAATAATTAATATTAGATGTGTGGTCTTCTCATGCGAAGGCAGCAGACTGCTCTCCACAGCACCATCCCTACCCCAGGAAATGCAGCCCGAATATTTTGGATGCATCTGAAAGCACGAAGGTGAAAAAATAAGCCCCAAAGTCCCAACTAGAAACTTGAAATTAACTGCATTGGATGCATTTGGGCATCTTCAACATCCTCGCTCCCACCTCAGCATCTTTTCCTCTGCCACTGGGATCTGCCCCTTTCCAGCCCCCCAATTCCTCTGTGCCCGCAGCACCACCAGGCATCTTGCATTATTCAAATTTTTGGAGATTTCTAGCCAAAGTGTGCATATTTTTCCAGAACCAACAGAGTTGATTTCCAAATTCGGGAAGCCCCCCGTCCGCGAGTGATCCTTCATTTGTCTGACCCCCTCCACCAGATTTTTCCACCCTAATGCCATTTTAACCCCATTTCTTGCCATTTTAACCCCATTTCTTGCTACTTTAACCGGCTGTGACGGCATCCCTTGAAAGGAAAAGCAGCTCTGGGGAATTTGCCTTGGAAACTGGGGCCAGCGCTGTGGGAGTCGGGGCTCATCCAACCTCCGGGTGCCGGAAAACAAGGATGCAAAACTGCCAGGCGGTAGCGGGGGTGGCGGATTGCGGGGGCGGAGACGCCCTTGTTTTTGGGATATTCCCTTGGATTTGGGAGTCCTCACGGAAAGGAGGGCTTGGCTTAGAGTTGAGAGCGGTGCAGCGGCAGATGGCTGCGGGCTCACGTGTGCCATCACCCGGTGAGGGCGCCGGGGATGGTTCGTGCCGTGCCTTGGACGGCTTTTTTTGCAGTTTGGAGCGCTTGTTGCAGAAGAAAAAGGGAAAAGTCGGAGTGAAAGCAAATGCTCGGGCTTGTCCTTCCGCTGCCCTGCGCAGCTGGAGCAGACAGTGGAGTTCGGAACACCAGCCCGGCAGCTGGACCACGTATTTACCCCCCGCATCATCTATTAAGCTGCTCTGCAGGCAGCGGGGTGAAGCGCTATTGCAGCCCGGCGGGAGATTCCCACTTGATGGAATAGGCTGGCTAGCGGCTCTGCCCGTGCTCCCTATCAGCTTCCGTCCTCCTGCCCATGGGACACGTTTTTCCCTGCTTTTTCAGGGCTGTGGCAGGCTGGTGGCGCGCTCTCGGTCAAGTTGACAGCCTCAGTTTCCCCATCTGGAAAAATGGGAGAGGTGATATCTCTGTAGTGAGCGCCGAGCACCTCTGGTGTCGTATCTGGCACGACACATCTCCCGGATGTCAATAATTTTGGAGCAGGGAGAGATGGTGGATGTGGGTGCAATGGCCAGAATGTCCCTCCACGGGATGCCTGCCGTCTCCTTCCGTCTCTGATCCCCACTGTCTCCCAACAGCACGATCTGGTACGAGCTGCACGCGCGGGAATGGCCCTTCAAGACCCAGCCAGCGGAGGCCATAATCTGGCAGGTGGGAAGAGGGATGAAGCCCAACCTCAGCCAGATCGGGATGGGCAAGGAGATCTCGGTAGGTGATGTGGGGCAGGTGCTGGAGCCCTGCATGTGTGTGCGTGGAGGGGGAACCTGCCCCACTGGTGCATGCCCTGGGTGGAGGGTTGCTGAAAAACACTGTGCTGCACGGGATCTGCCCCCAAAAAAGCAAGAGGTCCCTTCCTCCCCAGCCGGTGAGGCCTGGTCTTGCTGCTGTGACAAGCGTCAGGTCAGCTTGCATGTCCCCTCCACCCCAGCCCTTCACAAGGATGTGGGGATGGAGACGGGGTCCTCATGGGATGGACACATCCCCTCCGCTGAGCCCTTCATCAGGACGTGGGGATGGAGACAGGGTCCTCATGGGATGGACACCCCCCTCCACTCCAACGCTTCATCAAGATACAGTGATGGAGACGGAGTTCTCATGGGACGGACGCATCCCCTCCACCCGAGTCCTTCATCAGGGTATGAGGATGGAGACGGGGTCCTCATGGGATGGGCACCCCCCATCCACCCCAGCCCTTCACAAGGATGTGGGGATAGAGACAGGGTCCTCATGGGATGGGCACCCACCTTCCACCCCAGCCCTTCACAAGGATGTGGGGATGAAGACAGGGTCCTCATGGGATGGATGCATCCCCTCCACCCCAGCCCTTCATCAGGATGTGGGGATGGAGACGGGGTCCTCATCGGATGGACGTATCCCCTCCACCCCAGCCCCTCCTCAAGGATGCGGTGACCTTGCAGGGCGGATGTTGGGCACGGGGGTTGTGGTGGGCGAGGGACTGGCCCTGTTTGCTCACGTGCTCACCCTGTGTGGCTGCAGGACATCCTCCTCTTCTGCTGGGCCTACGAGCAAGAGGAGAGACCCACCTTCACCAAGCTCATGGACATGCTGGAGAAACTCCCAAAGCGCAACCGTCGCCTTTCCCACCCGGGGCACTTCTGGAAGTCGGCAGAGTAAGTCCCTGCCTGCCTTTCCCCATGCCGCAGGCAGCTCTACCTGCACCGGTGGAGACCACCCCGCTGGCACAGCGGAATGGCTGGCACTGGCAGTGGGGCAGCATGGGGATGAGCTCCCATGTTGATGCCAGGGGGTGTTCCCAGAGTGCTGTGCCCATGCCAGCTGTCACTGCAGTGCTGGCTGTCCTTGTTGGGGTGGAAAAGCCTGTGAAAGTAGTTGGAGATGATCTGGAAGAGTGTGGCGATGTGCTGCGAGGAAGAAGCAGGGTAGGTCCAGGGACAGGCTGGAGCCAGGTCCTTGGTGACACCTCCTTTGGGGATGTCTCCTTTGGGGACATCAGCCAGGGCTTCAATGCCTGCCGGTGCACCACACTCAGAGCAGCTTTCCCTCCTGGGAAGGTGGTTTTTCCGTCTTTTGCCCAGATTTAACTGATGGGGCGGGGGGGGAAAAGTCCTGCCCGGGGTCCTTCCCCAGACCTGCAGCCTGTGTCAGCTGCCACAGCTGCCACAGAAGAGGACATGGCCTCTTCTTTTCCCACAGTGAGCTCCTACCCAAGTTCTGCTTCAGGTTCATTGCTTTGGCTTAGTCACAACTCTCTGCTTCAGCAAATGCAGCCTAAATGGGTCCCCGGTCAGGGTTTCAGGATCAGGATTTCAGGATGTTTCAGGGTGTTGGAAACAGCAGGCGAACCACCAAAGAGTCACTTAGAAACTCATTTTCTCCCCTTGAATTCATCGTGTTATGACAAATAGGACCAAAAGCCTAACCCATGGAGGGGTTCCATTCATGGAGGGGGGGAGGATTTTTCCTTCTGCCAGCGTGCATCCATGGACCGCGGAAGCTGGAAATCGAGGTGGAGGGAGGGAGGCAAAGGTGAGCTAAGGGAAAGAAGCGGGGGCACTTCACAGGGCATCAATCATCCCTCTTGGACCCCACCGAGGGTTAGAGATGCTGATTTCTCCTCCTACATCCAATAACCAAACCCCTTTGCTCCCTTATCTCCACCGCGAGCGTGGGCAGCCCCAGGTTATGGGCGCAGCGAGAGCTGCTGGAGCGTCCCCTGTGCCACCTCCCGTCCCCACGTGCTCGGGGCTGACGAAGGGCTCCCGGGAAAAGCACAAAGCCAGCGGTCAGATGGCCCCCAAATCACCCGGAACGTAAGCCATTAATCAGGAGGGAAGTTAATTACCAATCCGTGCTCCGAGCAGGCACCAGGGTGGCTCCGGCAGCCAGGCAAGGAAAGCTGAAGGTTGATGACCCCCAAAGCAGCAGGCTGTGTAATTGCTCGGTTGGGTTTGGGGAGGTTTTTTGCAATCACTGCACCACGCTCAGCCTGCCACCAGCTTTGCCTGCCCGGCAGCTTCCCCTTAATTACCGGCGCCCTCTTTTGCTAAGCGTGAGGGAAGGGAGGACGGTTCCGCTCGGCACTCGCTTTCCGTCCGAGTTGTGTCCTTTCTTAGGGACTCGGCTCCGGCTGCTTTTCCCTTGTTGGGTCCTGGCTTATCTGTGGGGCCCCCATTTGCCCAGGAGGACTCAGGGATGAGCCTGTGGTGCCCGGGGGCTCTGCCACCCTTCCACGAAGGAGAGGGGGGGGGGCAAAAACCCCGCGGAGGTGCTGCTGCTGGGAGAGTTTACGTGTATGTGGATGGGGCGAGGTGTGGGGTACCCAACAAGCCCCTTCTCCTCTAGACGATGCTGAACCTGAGAGCTGCTTGCACCAGGAAAACCCAAATTGGGCTGGTGGGGAGGTGCAGAATTGAAGGGCTTCCCACCGTACCGCTGCATTCGGGGGCAGCTCCGTGGCAAACCCCTCTGGGGAGGCTTTTTGCGATGAGCTGCCCTGCAAAACCCCCCGGTGCCGTGGGACGAAGCGCCCCGTGCTGACTCTGCTGTGTTGTGTCCCTTCCAGGCTGTGACGGGAGGAGTTAAGGGACGGTGCCTTCCTCCCCCTGTGGTTCTCCTCTTCCTCTCCGCTTCCCAACCCAGCGCTACGGAGGAGCAGCGGGCGCTGCGGGCCGACTGTGGGATGGGAATGAGCCTCTTCCCCTCCAGCGTTTCACCCCGTGAAGCCTCTCTGCAAGGGCTGGAGGAGCCGAGCCGGTGGCCGAGCTCCGGGGACGTCCGGCTGCGATGGGATGGGGACGGCGGGCGGCTCTCCGTGCACGGGGGGGTCAGGCCTTGGGCCGGTTCCCCTTCGAGCAGGGGCCACCCATGAGGCAGACAGCTTCAATTTAACCCCAGGGCTCCTCTGATGCCACTCAGCATGGTCAGTGCTCAAGATGCTGGGGTTGGGGAGGGGTTGCTTCTTGGTTGTTGGGTGGGTTTATTTAATTTCCTTTTTTTTTTTGAATGAAAAAAAAAAAAAGGAAAAAAGGGCAAATCTTGCTGATTCATGAGTTTAGTGCTGGAGCCTGCTGGGGCCAGGGAGTGCCGTTGCTATTAGCTGCACCCCGCGGGGAAATGCATCTGCAGAGCCGGAGCCGGAGGAGTCCTGCTCCCCCGCACCTCGGCAGCCCTTTCACGGGCAGCGGTGACCTTTCACAAGTGGCTTCTCTACCTCCCGGCCATGCCCACTTACGTTCCTCCCGCCGGTCTCCCTCTCGGCAGGACGCATCTCCACATCCCCGTTAATTTAGCCGCTTGCCCCGGCGTGGATCTAATCAGCGAGCCTTTCCCTCTCGCCCTCCCCGGCGCTGCTTCACTTTCGGCTTCCACCCTCACTCCCGAAGGCGCCGGCGAAGCCCTGGGCTTGGGGAACGCTCTGGGGCTGGGCAGAGCGGGGCGGCTGGGCTTTGGGGTCCTTCCCCTCTCCCATTGCCTTCCCCGGGAATGCCGACAGGCTCTGGTTGTACAGAGCATCTCCCTTCCCAGCCCCCCGCACGGGAGCCGCGGATGTCTCGGCTGGACAAGCAGCCATGCCCTGGATCGTTTTCACCTGCGCATTCACCTCCCATCAGCCAAATCCCGGGTTTCTCCGAAGAGATGCTCTTTGGGCAGCATCTCGGAGCCGCTAGTGCCATCTCAGTGCCGCGTGCCGGTATTTCCCTCTCTCCATCAGCTCAGATGGGCCCTTGAGCCCATTAGATGAGCTGTCAAGTGACAGATGATAGCAAATTGCGTTTTTAGGCCCTTATTGAGCGTAATTGCTTGACAGGAACCGTCCCGAATAATTCAATCGTAGTCTAAGTTTGCTTTAATTTGGAGACATGACGAGGCTCTGCCAACTAACCAGCCCTGGTTTGTTTGCTGCTCCTCTAACTCCCCCTCGCCAGCGTTTGAACCTCTTTAGCATAAGTAAATGAAGATTCGAAACCTAATTGCAGCGAGGGAGAGATGTTACTTTAATTGTGGGGGCGTGTAAGCAGGCGCTTTTATTTCTTAAAATTTGCACATGTGCTTATGTATAAAATCTGAGGTGGGCAGGAGCAGGGGGGGGTGAATCCGGCCTCCGAGGGCGCTGGCAGAGGGTTGGTCTGGATGAGTCTCCTGCCGGCGCGTCTGGGACGTTTGCTGTGCCAGGCGGTGGCACCTTAATCTCGGCTGTTTCGCGTGAAGTGGGGTTGGGGCAGGAATCAACCTGCCTTTGCTGCTGGGGCTGAGTGGAATGAGCGAGCGAGGGCTCATTTGTGCTAATTGCCCCCCCTCATCAGGCAGCATGGGCAGTTTGTGGTCCCCTGGGCGTGACGCTGCAGAGCACGTAGGTGGCTGAGCATCACCTCATCCCGGTGATGAAGAAGGATGCTCCATGGCTCTTCACCCTCTGCCTCCTCCGCATCCCACCTCTTCCCTCACTAACACACACCCCCCACCCCATTTTCTTCATCCCACCCCAGGGCTGCAGCGGCGACGTCCTCTGCCACCCGTCCTCCCCATCCCGACCCTTCCCTGCTGTCTCCATCCTCTGCGCGTTGTGCGCAGCTGTGCCATAAACGTTGCACTAATCCTCAGAGGCTCTCTGAGTTTTCACCAATGCCTTCACCCGTGGTGGTCCCGGGGTCTGTGGGAGGAAGGACACCCCCATCACCAGAGGTCTCAGCTGCCGGTGGGGCACAGGGAGGTCTCCCCATGAAATCACCGGTCCCCAAACCGTGTTCCAATGGTGCGGTCGTTGTAGAAAGGTGGTGCTGTTCTCGCTTGGTGATTTTAGTTTGGAAGTAGGTGTGAACTTCCTAGGTGAGCAGTAGCAAGGGGAACGTGTTGGAAGGATGAAGGAGGTGATACCGTGGGTGATGCTCAGCACGGAGGGTGGCAAAGTGGCCTGATAGACGTTGTGCAGATTTATGGTGGAAGGTACAACGTCCATCTTGAAAGACTTACTGTGGGTTTCTCTGTGCCCCAAGTCCTCTACTTGCCTGGAAATTCTCACCTTGACGTAATCCCCTGGGAGGTCTCACCAGCCCTTGGCAGATGCCTGCTCTGTTTTATCAGCTGAGACTCAAGGAAATAAGTAAGCTGATGAGCACGTTGGTTTCGTTGCCCCACGGTGTCAGGTCCTCATCAGGAGCACAAGGCACTCTGCAGCGGCCTTGGCCAAGCGTTTCTCCCCTGGATTTTGGGCATCTGGAAGGAACTAAGTGCTCCTACAGCCAACGAGTCTTGCCAACCCTCCCCTCATCTCCCTCCTCTTTCTCCCCCCACTTCCCTCACTGTAACGTCTCAGCCGGGCCACGAGCAGAGCTGTCGCACAATAGTATCGACGGAAAAATAGCTGCCCTGTATTTATCATAAATTAGCTCAGAAGAGCAGCTCCTTCCCTTCCATTCAGTGCAGCAACGGTTGTTTATGCAGCCGTGTTATTTGCATCATGCCTTCTTATTTTTGAAAGTCTTAATTATTAAAAAAAAAAAAAAAAATCATCAACCCAACAAATCTTACTTTTTGTTGTTGTTGTTGTTCTTTGTTTTTTGACTCCGGCTTTGTGCGGGGTTTTTTTTTCCCCAGTTTAAAAATATCCAGCCCTTCAGCAGGGAGAGAATGTAGGAGAAGCTCTCCACAATGCCCTCTAATAGGAGATCCGAAGGAGCGAGAAGGTCCATCCGGTGGTTTAGTTTAGCTGCGTGAGCTAGAGGAGAGACGGGTTATTTCCAGATGCGCCGGGCGAGAGCGGAGCCGGTTTTAGCACGGTGATGTTTGGAGCAGATTGAGACGTAGGGAACCGTCCCCAACCCCACGGTACATCCCCGGGCTCTTGCAGCAGAGCAAGATGCTCTCCTGGTCCGGTTCTCCAGCTCTCAGCTGCTTCATCCTTTGGGTCATCCTTGGAGTCCCTGACGCTTCCCAGTCCCTGACCTTGCCGCTGTCAGGGTTTTTTTCCAGCATATCAACACTCATGGGGAATGTCGCCTTTGGAGCTGGGTAGGAAAGCCGCTACCAGTGATGGAAGCGGTGGTGCTGCATGGCCCCAAAGCGCTACGTCCTGCTTTGGCTGCTAAATTATATCCCTTGGTCCTGCCGCTTCTTCTATCCACCTTTCCCCCTAAATTACCCAAATCCTCGCTGAGCCGTGCCTGGGCGGTTCCTGGGGACGATGAGTTCACATGCCAGCCCTGATGACTTTCATCTAGTACTTGACCATGGCAGGAGCCGAGATGGTTAAGATTTAAGACGGGCAGTAAGGCAGAAATGAAGGTCTTGGAAGTGGAGGAGCTGCTCAACCTTTGCTAGATACTATGGAAGAGTTGATGCCTACGGCTTGGGCTCTTTGGCCCCACTAAGGAGGAGGAATCTGTGTTGGTGGTGCCATGGGACGCTGTCTGCACCCCAACCAAGTGCTGCGGGGAGCCCTGGGTCGAGCCCGCGAGCAGCCGGCGCTTTGCTGGGCACCTTCCGCTTTCCTTCCCTCCTTCTTCGCCGTTTATTTATTTTAATTTATTTTAATTTATTTTCTTTTTTCCTTGCAAATCGCGAGTCTTCGGGAAGCTTGGTCAGCTGCAAAAGCCTTCTTCAATTTCCGGTCCCTGTAAAGTACGCTGTTACATTTTCTTGTACATAAGGTATATATAAATATATATACATATCTCTATATGTATGTATATAGATATATACATATATAACGAGCTCTAAATC
>VZSF01001157.1:0-20302 GCA_013398295.1 Chionis minor | reverse complement strand
GAGCTGAGTGGCTGGGAAGGTCATGCTTGGCTACTAAAGGGGCAGATAAAAGCCATTGTGGAGGCTCTGAACACTCTTGTCTGCAGAAATAAGGTGGGGAAGGCGAAGAGCTCGCCTTCAAGCGCTTGGGAAACTGATAAAATAGCAGTGGCCCCAGCGGGGGCTGCCAGGGCTTCCTCCCGCACTGCTGGAGGTGTCCCAGCCCTTTTCTAAATGCCTGTGATCAGTTATAAAAAATTATCCTGTAAATGGGCTCTCAGCCTTTTTTCACCTGCCGCCTCCTTATTTCCATGAAGCTGGCTGACGTGCGGGGATGGATCCCGCTTCTCCCCCGGCTCCAGTGGGGAAGGCACCACCAGGGGTATAAAAGCAGAAAGGCTGAACTGCCCCGATGGCTCAAAAGTCTTTCCCAGGGAGGGTTTTTAGTAAAACTGCCCCAGTGCTGAGCAGCGGGGACTGACTCTGGCTTTGGAAGAGGAAAATGTTAGGTTAAATTGCTCGCAGCCGGATCAAAGGGGGGTTTTGCAGGCAAAGGGTGAGGGACTGGAGGACACGTGGGAGAACATTCCTGCTCTTGAGAGCAGCATCCGAGTCGCCTTGGGATGGGAAGGGCAGGTGTTGACAGCAAGCAGGGCAGGATGGTTTTTTAAAACGCTTTTGATTTTGCAAGGTTTGGGTTCCGTGAGGTTGAGCTGAAGATTCTAGGCAAGAAAAGCCCCACCAAGTGCTGGTGCAATGTGTGGGTCAAGCGCATCCCTCCCACCCTGAGGTCTGGCCTGGGGTGAAAGGCTCTTAAATTTTAAAAAGCCAATAGCCTCTGCGTCGCCTGAGCTGGGGATGCTCGGGGGGGTTTTGCAGTGGCCAAATCTGACGCTGAATGGGGGTGCAGCTCTCCCATCGCTGGGCGGATGCTGGATGGGGAGATCGGAGGGGACAGGAGACCACAGGGTCCCCTGCTGCTGATTTAATCTCGAAGCGCTGGTTTAATTAATGCAGCGGCCTGGGATACATCCTAATTCACCGGGCACACCTGACTTTGCGGCACATGGGGCCTGAAACTGTGGCGAGGAGCCTGCATGCGCCTTTCTGTTCTCCCTCACTTTGTAGCTGAGAGAAAAAAATCAATGCAAAACCCTTCAAGATGCCCAGAAAGACCTGTTATCTCCCGATCGAGCCGGGGAGGTGAAGTTCAAACAAAACCCCCCCACTGCATCAAGGACGAGAGCTCCGTGCCTGCTCTTCTGAGGGTGGGTTAAAAATACAACTTCTTCCTTCTAGACGTGGGTCATTGCTTTGTTTTTAGGCAAAAAGAGCCTTGCTCGCCCTGACTGTGGGGTGGAAAGAGCTTTCTCCCTGGGTCTGTGACTTGGTCTGCCTTGGAAAAAGCATTTTACGTAAGGGAAGCTCCTGCTTCCCAAAGCACATATCCCTGGGAAGCAGGGGACACCCCTCTGCAGCCTGTTTCTGCAGCAGTGAGGGTCTGCTGGGCTTTCTCCTGCTCATTTTTTCCCATTAGATGGATCTTTTGAACCCAAATCTCTTGCTCGCTCTCCTCCTCACCCTCCCTCCTCCCAACCCCGCCAGTCGGTCCAAAGGAGAGACAGATCCTAAACCACGAAATGCCTGAAAATCAGCCGGAAAAAGCAGCCTGGCTGATTAGGCAGGCTTAGAGCAGCTCCCACCTGGAGAGGTTAAAAGTTATTCAGTAACTAAACTCCTTGGTCAGCTGCCGGTCGCTGCCGGGGACTCTGCGGCTGCGCTGGCACCGGCTGCTCCGTGGGCATTTTGGTCTCCCAAAACCACAAGTGATTTTCCCCATCCCAACCTTGGGGAGCCCAGGGGGATGCCCTGGCTGGGGTGATGGGCAGAGCGGGTGCCGGGAGAGCTGCGTGGCCTTGGGGAGGGGACGAGGACACTGCTGGGCCCCCCCCGGCGAGGGCGAATGCCACCGTGGGAAAGCTGGCTGGGGCTGCGCAGCCGGCTCGGCGTCGCGCACGCAGCCCTCCCGCGGCTCCACCGTCCCCTCCGCCGGCTCCACCGCCAGCAAAGCCTTTTCTCTTCCCCGCTCTGCGCTCCGGCCAGCCTCCTGCCTCTCCGACGGCTCCGGAGCGATGGAGTCGGTGTGTGCCTTTTGTTTGCTCTTTCTTTTGGGGCTGAAATCCCACAAGCCGGGGCGGGGAGGGGAGGAGCGGGGCCTCGGCCAAGCGGCATCTGCGGTGGGGGCGAGCGGGGCGCCATGCCCGATGCCCGGCTCTCTCCGGACACAAGTAAGGCTGGGGGCGGTGGGGGACACGGGACTAGGTTGGTCTGGCTGTGGGGTGGCAGGGGGGAAGCTTGAGGTGGCTCAATGTGGCCAGGGGGACAGGAAGGTCTTTGGGTCCCATCCAAGCAGGAGGTTTCCAGGTGTGGGAGCGTCCCGGTTTATTCAGGATGGGGCGTAGGGGTCGGCTCTCCCCTACCTCCCTCGTCCCCTGCTGGTCCCTTCACCTGGGACTCGCAGGGGGGTCACTTCTCATCTCCAACCGTCCGGGTGCTTCACGTGTTGCACCCCTCAGGTGCAAATTTGGCCTTTGCACGCTGGGCTGGGGGCCGGGGCTGCTGTCGGCATCTCTTTGGCCGGAGCAGGAGTTTGGCTGCTCCCTCCCACCTCAGCTGGCCGAGGCGCTGCGGTCCACAGGAGTATTTTCTGCACTGGAAGCCTCAGAAATCCCTCCCACGTGTATCTTGCTGCTCTTTTGGGACCTTTAGCTTCTCCTATGTGCCACGGGCCGGTGAGGTGTGCTCCGCCTTGAGTAACCACAGCAAATTGCTGAATTTTCGGCGCATGTTAGCAGGGGCGAAGCGATGTGTGGGGTACAGAGGGGCGGCCGCGGGGCCCGGGGAAGGGAGGAAGAAAAGCAGCCGGCGGGGAAGGGAGGCACCTCCAGCCCGCGCAGCAGCTTCTGCGGGGAGGCGTGCGCTCCTTCCTCCAGCAAGGACCTCTTCCTGCAAACTGCGTCGGCACGCAGCTGCTCCGGCTTCCTGGGAAGTCCTATTGATGCCAAAGCAATCCTGGGAAAGGGCTGGGAGGTGGGGGGGGGAGCAGAAATGACTGAAGTTATCCGGGGCTGCGTACGGCTGCAGATGCAGGGTCCTTACCCACCCCCACCCCCCCTTCCTTGTTTTTCGGGGAGGGGTTTGGAGACCGTGATCAAAAGCTGGAGCTGCCGTCCATCTGCTTCTGACAACCTGAGCGCTCGCTGGCAGCTTCTGAATTCAGAGCGTTGAATTCCTCAATAATTAGAGGGTTGGTTTTGGTGGGTTTTATTTATTTATTTATTTATTTTTTAAAAAAAAAACCCATCTGGGCTTTTTCATTACGGGAATGAAAAGCCAAGGTGGGTGTGGGAGGGGGGCAGGTGGATTTTTCAGCCTTAGCAACCCAAATCTTGAAATATTACATCAGCGCCGAAGAGGTGTAATTAAGTAGGAAACAAATGAGCCCAGCTAATCTGTTTTGCTTGTTTGAGCTTAGCGGAGTGCAGAAAACAAACAGTGGCTGAATGATGAATGAGACTTTTCTTGGGTTTTGTTTTTGGTTTTGGTTTTTCAAGGGTTTTTCTGTCGCCAAGCCCCAAGGGGGGGGTTGGGATGTGGGTCAGGAAACTCGGCCGTTTCCCCCCACGGCTCGGAGGCCACCCAGCCGCGGCGGCTGAGGCTGTGTGCCGGCGCTCGCCATTTGCCTGTTTCTTGCTTTAATTGGCTTCTTTGCCAAGCCGGCTCCCTTGGATGCCTTCCCGGAGGGATGGGAATGGATCTCCGTGCCGCTGCCACCCGCGGCCGGGGGAGCATCAAAGCCGTGGCACTGCGGGTCGCCGTGTGGGCTCCGCTGCTGCATCCCTCCCTTGGCTGCAGCCGCAGGAGCATCCGCGTGTCCTCCGGAGGATGAGCCCCTGCCCGAGGTTCTCTCTTGGCATCGATGATTCTGCCACCCTTGGGGACCCCACAGCATCCCGCAAGCCGCTCCCCATCCCTCCTGCTGCCTCCCCGAGCCTCGCCGCCACCAGTCATCCCACCAGGGCCAGGGGGGGCATGTCCCCGGCTGTGAAACCACCGGCGCAGGCGGCGTTTCGCAGCCCTTTAAACACCCCAAAGGACTTTGGCAGCTTGGCTGGAGAATACTGTGCCGCTGCTTCTCGCCGCCCGGCTGTGCCCCAGCTGCCTGCAACTCCCCCCTGCCTGCACCCAGCCCACCGGCTCGCAGGGCGGCCGGCTGCTTTCGGGAAGAGAGCTGGCTGCCGTTTGTTTTCTCCGTGCGCTCGCCGGCTTTCGGGCTCCGGCAGTGGCACGAGGTGCCAGGAGCAGATGGCAGCCATCGGCCGGGCTTTTTCTCGAATCCCTGTGGCTCCTGGCACGGCGTTGGGCAGCGGCTCCCGGTAACCCCCTCGCTCCCGCACTCTTCTCTGGGGAAAGAGATGGATTTTTAAATTTTTTTTGCCTCCTCTTCGAGCATTTAAGCCCCCTCCCAGAGGTGGCAGGGAGATTCTCGCTGTGGTTTTTAGTGTGACACCCCATGCTAGGGGCCAGAGGGGCCATAGCATGGAAGGGGTTTGTGTTACAGGCAGACGGGTCTGAGCTGCTGCCCATCAGCTGGTGTCAGCAAACGCCCTGTTCCCCCCCCACCCTCCGGCCAAACCTTCCAGAAATGGTTTCAAAAACAGAGCAAATGAGCAAGTCGCTCAGCCGCAGGGAGCGGAGGGTGCTGCAGGGAGGAGCGGGGGCTTGGCTGGGGTGGGGGGCAGCGTGCACGGGGTCCCCAGGGGCCGTCAGTGAGAGGAGTCACCCCGGGACGGTGGGCTTGGCCACCGTGGTGCTGCTGCTGAGGTCCTTGGGACCTCCCTGGGCTATGCGGTGACCCCAAACTATTGCCCGGCAGAGGTGATGCTCCCAGCGTGCCGGGGGTGTCTGTCCTGGTCCTTCCTTTGCACCCGCGTCCTCGATCCTGCACTTTTAGGCTGTTTTAAGCCTCCTCGACAGGGTTGTGTCCCCACTGGTGTCTCCAGCAGTCCATCTCCCTTCTCTCCGCAGCAGGAGGATGCTGATTTCCCCCCCACACATCTGGCTCTTCCACCCNCGGAGGGGCTGGGAAATTGGGAAACGGCCAAAATGAAACAAGTTCTCCCCTCCCCTCCTGGGTGACAATTTCAACCCCGCGGGAGCCCGGTGGCCGCCAGCCAGCTCCTGCATCCACACTGGCCCCCAGCAGCCCCCCCTAGACAGGAGCACCAGCCCCTGCCTCCCATTACAACTAGCACAAGCGTTCCCCTTCTTATTGTTATTATTATTATATTTTTTTCAGTTTTGTTTTTTCTCGGCGAGGAAAAGGCTGGTGCTATTTATTCGCAGGCATTGCAGTCGGCTGCCTGGTTTCACTGGTGTTGCAGCTCTCTCCGAGCAATAAGAGCATCTCTGGAAAAGAAAATTGAGGAACTAGGTAGCAGGCAGTGTCTTCCTCACCCAAGTGAGGGTGTTTATCCTCCTCGTGTTGTTTCAGATGAATAAATTTGCCAGACGGCAATGATATTAGCCTCGTCTCAAAGACTTTATCAATTTGCAGTTGTCTCTTCGATGATAGTTTTTTATTGAACTGTCTGAGATGATTTCCAAAGAGAGGACTGCAATTTAAACTATTAAGTAATTTGGGAGAGCAATTAGTGTTAATCTGGAAACTCCCTGTGTGGCTCCCGAATAAATCAACCTCTCTGTTAGAGCCATGCTGAAAGAGTCTGGGCTGATTTATGTAAAAGGGGGGCTTTTGGCCAGGAAAACAAGGAGGAGAAAGTTTCTTGCCTGGAAAACTTGAATAATGTAACAGGATGGTGTTGTGGCTCAGAGGGTGTCTGGGACTTGTGGGAGCCAGGCTTTGCCCCGGGGGTCTGCCGGGATGCCCCTCCACGCATCCCCATCTCCGAAACGCTTCCCTGCCGGCAGCCGCGCACAGCCGTGTGGTGCTCCCTGGAAAGGTCTCGGTTCCACCCGTCTCTGAGATTTTGCTTCTGGTTTCGTCTCTCCTAGGGGCGATGGAGGACGGGGGGCAGGGAGATGAAGGAGGGCAGAGGAGACCCCCCTGCTTTCTCTCTTGCCACACGTTCCCATGGGATCGGACCCGGCTCACGTCTGCCCGGAGCACAGTGTTGCACGGCGGGTAGTGGAAACGCTGTGTGGTCCCATCGGGTGGAGCTGGTGGAGGTGAAGCCTCTCCCTCCTCTGTCTTGTTCTCTGTTGGCTTCTGCTCAAAATCAACCAGCAAAACCAAGTGTGATGGCTCCAAACTCAGCTTGTACACCAACCTCTGTGCTCCGCCTTGCACCCTGCTTCCCCTGCCTGCACCATGGGTGTTCTCGGGCCGGTTGGAGGTGATTGCTCAGAGCCATGCCCCACCCAAGTTCCAAATAACTCCAAGGATGAAAAAAACCCCGTGTTTGACCTCCTTCGCAGGGTTTTTCCCCCCTAATAAGTTAGAATTTCACATGGCCCAACTTGAGCCGCTGCATCTCACCCTGCTCCTGGTGACCTGCAAGTGTCTTCTCCCCAGCTTCCAGTTAGGTGACTGCAGACAGCCACTAGGTCTCTTCTTCCCCTCCTCTTCTTTGGGGAGGAGGAGCCCAACTCCTGCAGCCTCCTGTTGTGCATTGTGTGCTCTGCTCCAGTCCTTGATCAGGTTGGTGGTCTCCACTGGACTTCCATGTGTGTCCATGTCTGTCTTATCCTGGAGAGCCCAGAACTGGACACCCTCCAGACCTGCAAGCACCAAATAGAAGGGAATAATACAGCCCAGGGAAGCAGTTGGCTTTAGCCAAGCAGAATGATGGTTCTTCTTGTCCACCAGGATCTCTAGACCCTTTTCTCCGAAGTTGCTTTCTAGCCATTTGGACCCACCTTGTCCTGTTACTTGCGGTTATCCCATTCCAGGGCAAGACTTGGTGTTTGCCCTTGAATTCCCTGAGCTCCTGTTGGGTTGTTTCTCCAGCCCATCGTGGTCCCTCTGGAGAGCAGCTCTGCCTTCCAGCATGTCAACTGCTCCCCCCTATCTGGTATCATCTGAAAATGAGCTGAACATGTACCCTGTCCTCAATTTGTTTGCTTATCCACAATTTGGCCACAAGGATGCTACAGGAGACTCTGTCAAAGGCCTTGCTAAAGTGAAGTTACACAGCTTGGACTCCTCTGCCTTGGTCCACAGAGCCAACCATCTCACCCTGGAAGGTGATCTGGTCTATTGGCCATGGTTTACACCCAAGAAATCCTTGCTGGCAGTTTTCAATGACTTTCTTGTCCATTGTGGGTGGAAACAGCTTCCAGAAGGATTTGCTCCATCCCCTTCTCAGGCAAGCTGAGCAGCCTGTGGTTCCCTAGATCTTCCTTGCTGGGTGACATTTGCCTTTTTCCTGTCCTCAGGAAACTCCCCCATTCCCCACTATAGTTCAGCGCCAGAAGCAGCCTTGGGCAAGGGCAGAGCCAGAGGGGCGAAGGCAGCCCCGGCAGAGAAGAGCGGACACCACGGCCCTTCTCTCCCTCACCTTACCTTTCTCCTCAAGGTCATCCTAGGGAAGACATTTCTGTTTGCAGGGAGCATGACGGCACGTTGCGAAAGGCAGCTTTGGAGAGGTTCCACCTCTCCGGGCAGTTGCTTCTGTTTGGAGCTATTGCTATTTTCTGGTGGCTGCTGTTTCCCCATTCAAATACCTTCGTAATCCACTAAGGGACCTCACATCTCCCTTTCTTTCTTCTTTTTTTCTTTTTCTAAAACAATTAGCTTGGCTCAAGCCCTCTGCAATACATCAATTAATACAAGCTGCAGCAGTAAATTAAAGGGAAACAGGAACAACTATGCTGGGATTAGGTCACTGAAACTATAAACTTTGGAACAAATCAGATTTCCTTGGGAAGGGAAATGGACAGCGGTGATATGTCAAGTCGTGAGATGAGACAGGCTCAGAACAACTTTCCAGAGTCTCCTGACTTGGCTGCTGGATGCCAGAACTTCTTCCCTAGGGAAAGTTTCGGGCTGCCAGACCCTGTTGCTGCTGATAAATGCTTGGATGGCCAAACAAACAAACAAGAGGAGAGACAAAATGGAAAAGAGGGTGGGGGGAAGCAGCGTGTGGTCACTTTGGGCAGCGTATGGTCTGTAGTTGTACCAAGACTTACTGCCAGCCAGGTTGCCCAGGTCAGGCCCCGTATCCCCTCCTCTGCGGTGACTGGTGCTCTTGGATGTTGTACGTGGCTACGTTAGGTCAGATTCCTTCACTCCCAGCTCACCAAGTGACATTTCTGTCCTGCGCAGCGGTGACAGGGAGCGACGCTGGGCAGGGTGACGGCGCTCGGGGGTCCCTGCAGAAGGGCCAGCTGAAAGCCAAGCACCGGTACCTCTGTCCCACCTCAGTCTGCAGCCAAAAGGGGCTAAAAAATCCTCCCAAAAGCCAAGGTGGTTGGTACAGCGACAAGTTCTGCACTGGGGGAGCGAGACCGTCCTTGCCCTGGCGCTCCGGCAAGGCATGGGCAGTCCCTTCCTCCACACCTCGCTGCCGGTGCCCAGGACAGACAGACTGCCGGAGAGGGAGGTCATCTGTCATCCCCCTCCCCAGGGAGGATCCGCTTGTGTTCCCAGTGACCTGAGGTTGGTGGGAGGCCAGAAGCGGGGGTTTAAGCCCTCCTCGGGCGCTCTCACCAGCAGGGATGATTACAGCCCGTATGTTCTCATTAGCCGCATAAACGCCTCATCCCTTTTGGCCTCTTACTCAATTCTTGGCTTCAGTGAGACGCTGCAAACTGAATTACACGCTGCGTGCATGAGCGAAACTTTTCCTACTCTCGGCTCTGCATCATCCCTCCCTTCTCCCTTCCCACCGCTTCTGTCTTCACCCCGGGCGTGCTTTGTCCCCCAGGCTGGTCGTGAAAAAAACCCACGAGGTCCCCACCGCCCCCGCACCTCTCATCCTGCTTGCTGCTGCTACCTGAGCGCTGCGCTGACCCCCAGCACTTAACCCCTGCCCACGCAGCTTCGTTAGCAGCGGTGTGCGGGCCACCGCATCCCTTCACCTCCAGAGAGAAGTCTTGCTAATGATGGAAACATCTGCTGGGGGAGCTGGGATGGCGTGGGAGCTGTGGGGACAGGGCTGCAGTGCTTGTTCTTGGAAAAAAACACCCTACGCGGCCTTTTATTTCCTCCAGCACTAATGATGTTTCTCAATCCTGGCGTATTTGGAGCATCAAAGTCAAGAGCCGACGCTCTGGGCTCCTTGTGTTGTCGGAGAGGAGAGGCACGTCTGGAGGTGGGGCTGTGGGTGGGATCCAACACCTTCCAGGGCTCCCACCCCTCCCTGGAGAAGGACCGGAGTGGGTTGTGGTCCCAGGGGACCATGGGGCACCTGGACACCTGCAGGGCTGCACCCTGCGAGGGTTGGTGTGGGCTCTGCCAGGGCACAAGCAGACGTGGGATGGAGCAAGGTTGAGTAGATGAGTGATGGAGCAAGGTAGTGGTGAGAGCATGGTCTTGCCACACTTGGTGGACCAAGTTTCCTGCTTCTTGCTTGTGGTTAAACCAAAACTGTTCCACCTCTCCCTGCTCTGAGGGAAGGCACAGCAGGCAACTCCTGCCCATTTTTGCACTCCTCCTTTCTGAGGTAACACCTGGAGGGATGCCACTGAGACAATTCCTGCCATCTCCATCGGGTTTTGTAGGCAACATGTTGTTGTATTTTGCAATGCTCCTGCCTGCCTGGGACTGGGCTGCCGTGCCAAGGATGCAGCCAGCCGCAGGCTGTGTTGGAAAAGCTGGCTTTGCCATCCTCAGCCTGACATCTCTGCCGGCTGCTGCTGGGGACAGCGTTTGCTTTCTCTCCGTGTACAAACCGGTGAGGTAACGAAAGGTTGGGAGCAGGTTCGTGGCAAGAGGCAGGTGGTCACCCCTGTGAAATGGCAGAGGTGGTTTTGTACACGGGGCTGCACCCAATTCCGTCCCTTTTCACCCTTCTTTGTACTGAGTGGGGAGAGGGATGGAAGAAGCAACAAGATTTTGGCATCGCTGAAGGCAAAATGTGGTCTTAGCTGTTCTGGTGGGTCCTCATAACTTCACTTCTTTCTTGATCCTCTGAGTTATGTTTTCCTACGCCCTCCTACCCCCTTAATGGTCCCACAAAACATGTTACCACGCAATGTGACGCCAACAAAAACCTCCATGTTCGTGTAGACTCCAAGGCTGACATCAGAAGGACCCTCAACCAACTTACATGGGCATCTTGGTCTTGGTTCAGGTGGAGCAGACAGGGTATGTCCCATTCAACCCTGTGGCAGAACTTGTGTTACTCCAGTGTCTCACTTGGGTTTCTGAGGTTAATATCCCCAGTCCCCTCATGGCAACCAACATGCACCATTGAGTGAGAATGAATCGGGCTGGAAGAGGCCAAGGCAACAAAGAAAAGTGGGATTTGTAGCTGGAGAGCCTGGGATAACGTCTGCTGAAACCTCTGCCAGCAGTGCCCACGTTCGCACCAACAAAGCCTCAATCTTTGGCTCCCCTCAGTCTTTCCTTCTCTGTGTCCACCTGCGTCTTGGGTTTCTGTGGCTGCTTGGGGTTTTCTGGGGTCCTCGAGCCTGTTGTGGGGAGTGGAGACAACTGCAGCGAGATCGGGAGGTTCAGACACTGGCTAATCCTGTTAGGAAGCCAGTGGTTATTGCAGGGCTTCCAGTGGGACCTGCTAAATGAACCATAATTCTGTAATGAGATTTCCTTTTCCCGGCCAGACTAAATGTTCTTGGGCATTGGGAATAAAAGGTCGGGGAAGGGGGGGTAAAAAATAGAGAGATGGAAAAAAAACAAAAAGAGGGGAGGGGGAAGCCTGTCTCAGGCTCCGTCTCCCTCGATTGTATCAAAGATTTGAAGAGCTCTCAGATGTGCCTGGTTATTGCCGCTCACTTCTGCGCCCCGTGAGTGCAACTCAGGGCAATAGGCTGTCCGGTCCTCCTCCGCGGGGGGTTGATAGGACCCTGAGAGCAAGAAAAACACATCTGAGGTTGTGATATCACTCCAAAATTCAGAGAAGGCGAGAGAGACTTCTTGACGAAGCAGCAGGACGCTGGGGAGGGAAGGGGAAACAGGCTGCGGGGCCAGCGAGGAGAAAACATACCCTAGAAAGACGGTTTCTTTGTAGGAAAGCTGAACTACGCCGAGAAACATGCAAAGTGTGTTTTGCTCTGACTTCTAGCTGCACGGGGGAAAAGCCAGCAGCCCCCTGCTCTGCCCCAGGAGGTCCCTGGGGTATATTTGCCGTCAGAGTCTGCAGGGGAGGGATGCTTTGGGCTGGGGCGGCTCAGCGCTGGTCCTGTCCCGGTTCGGCAGCAGGACACCAGCGTCACTGCGTTGGCCGGTGCTTTGGCTGGGGTGAAGTCAGGGCAGAGATGAGTCCAGCCCACAGTCTTTGCAAACGGCAGGGTTTTTAGGTGAAAAGCTGTGGTGGAAGCTGCCATTAGCTCAACCACCATCCACTGGTCGTGTTTGTTGGCTCCATGGTGATGGCTGCTCCCCCTGGGGCAGCCAGGGCACGTACCCAGCCTGGCAGGGAGGGCTGCGTTGGGCACCTCCTCGCCTGGGAAGAGCGCGGCCCCCGAAACCATCAGACAACGTGTTTCTGATTCAATCTTTCTGATTCAATTCAGCAATCTCTTCTTGCTGCGGGCGAGGGGCTTCAGGGAGCACTGCTGCGACTCCTCGCTCCCCGACAAGGCGGATGTCCCAGCTACTGCGCCCCGAGGGGTGGCACTGGTGGCAGGAGGGACACTTGGGTCACACAGAAGACATGCCTGGGTAAGGGGGCCAGTGCCATCTCAGTCGCAGGGTCAGCCACCAGTAATGGATCCAGTGCAATCTGCTGACACCCTGTCCCTCCCCTCCATCAGCTCGCTTGCAAGTGTTCCCAAGTGTCCCAAACTGGCCTCGTTTCACCCCAGGATGAGAAGCCAGCCTCCCCCCGGGAAGGGCCAGGCTCTGCTGGGGAGCAGTTTGGGGTGGCAGATTTTGATGCAGCCCAAGGAGCCCAGAGAGACCTCTCCGCTGCGACTCGGCGTCTCGCAAGAGCTCTTCTCTTGCTTGATCTTCATCTTGCTTGGGCTTTTTTCTTTTCTTTCTGGTTTTTTTTTTGTTTTTTTTTTTTTTTTTTTTTTTTTTTTTAATCTGAGCGTCTGGCTCTCAAATTTATTTCTAAATGGCAAACAGAAAGTTTTGGTTTGCCAAGTCCTAGGCTGGGCTTCTCCGGCCGTGGCTGGTGCTTTGCAGGAAGTGTTTTCCAGCCTTCCCCTGCTCGAGGGGTTCCTGATGGTCCTTTAACCTCCCAGCAAAACCCTTGAGCCCCGTCTCTCATCCAGCAGGCAGGTGAGGAAAAAGAAAAGTGCTTTGATCCTTTTCTTTTTCTTTTTTTCTTTTTTTTCCTTTGAAATTTGTTCTCAGAGGTGTTGCAAATGTGTTGGCTGACCTTGGCCCCTTCTGTGCCTCGTTTTCCCCGTTTGTGCAATGGGGATTGGTGAGACGGGTGGTTGTTTTCCAGGTTTTCACGGGGTAGTGCTTCATGGGGCCAAGGTGGCCTCTTTATTCGTTCGGCTGTTTTTCCTGTGTACTATGTTTTTAGCCTCAAAGCTCTCCCTCAGGCTGCGTAGATGGGTGCCTCCCGCTCCTAACTCAGAGCCTGTTTCCAGGCCATCAGCTGCTCTTGCTGCAAACACCCTCCGATGAGGATGGGAAAATAACTTTGCTAAAAATAAAATAAAAACCTGAGTGTTTTGGATGCCAGCTCGCCCGGTATCTTCTGAGGACCTCTCCTCCCTCCTGGTCCACAACTTTTCGATATGGATCTCAGCAGGGTGGAAACTGCTGCTGGGCTGGAGATGGGCACAATGGGGCTGGGACTGTCCTGCTCCACCAGCCATGGGGCTTGGCCAGTGTCTCCATCCCCCTGCGTGGGCTCTTCTCCAGTATTTAGTGGTGAGGTATGAGGGGGATTCAACCCACCCAACACGCAGCGGTGACAGTTGTCTGGGGATGCTGATGAAGGCTGGAGGATTCGCAACCCAACTTCCGTCACCAAAGGGCTTCTGCCAGTGGCCTGATGGCACAGGGACCGTCCACTGTGCTGAGCGCTGAAGGAGCCCCGGGGTGACGGCGGTGCTGCTCCTGCTGGGACCTCACTTCCCACCTCGCAAGGTGGGACCCATCACTCGCGGATGCAGAGCCGGGCTGGGAGCAGAAGCTCAACCAGATGGAGCTGGAGAGCTGCAGAGCAGCGAGTCCTACAGCCGTGACCCCAGGGCCGGCAGACAGATTACCAACCAGCTCCGCACACAGCATTACGGAAAGGCGAGGATATCCGCAAGCTTGTTAGGCAAAGCCCGAAAGCCCACGGCGACGGCTGGCTGTAGGCAAAACCCTACAGGTCAGATGTTAATGTCACGGCAATCAATTTAATCCAGACTTAACCGAGTCGTCTCATAAGAGCCCAAGCATGTTAAGATGCAGCAGGGAATGCGGGATCCCGGAAATAAAAGCAGTTGAGGCCCCTCCAGCATTTCCCTGGCATGGAGAGCCAGGATTTCCTGGGATTTCACCTCCTCCCTCTATAAACTGGGCAGGATCCTGGGTCTGGGCGGTGGGACTAGGAAGGTCTGTGTATGCCCATCGGGAAACCTCTCCTGGCCTGGGACTTCACCGTGGCACAGCTTGGGAGGGTAACTCTAGCTAGAAAGTGAGGAAAACATATTTTAGCCCCCAAAGCAGCTGGTTTGGGTTTTGTGGGCCACGATGCCACCCTTGGCGGAGCTACCATCACCCACCAGAAGTGTTGAGAAGTGGAAATCCTCCGGCTTTTAAACACAGGCACGATTCCCCTTCTCCAACAGCACCAAAACACTAGAAGGTTTGGGGGTTGGTTTTCTTTTTGAGAGTACCTTTGGCACCGCTTTCCTAAGGAAACAGGGTTCATCCAGCTGCGCTCTGGTTTCTCCATCTGCCTCGTCCGAACAAATCCAGCTGATTTTGAACAAACTTAATGGGAGGGTTGAGACCTGAAAAATCGGATGTTTTTGTGAGTTGCGTGAAAATGGGTCCCAGGTGGCTGGAATGAGCGGGATGCTGAGCCTGAGGGGGCCGGGATTTGGGCTGAAATCCATGCGGCACTGGTGATGTCGCAAGGACATGTCCAGGGATGTTCTCAACTACGGGCAAAGTCTCCATCATCCTTATCAGAGCCCACATCAGCCCCGCTCAGGGATGGGGTCCTTGGGGCTAACGAAGCTCTCACAGGTGACACTGGTGAGCTGCTCAGCCCCAATTCCCTCCCACTGGTGGGATCAGCCCTGCTTCCAGGAACCCAAAACCAGAGGGGCCACCTGCAAGCCAGGATTTGGCCATGGGGAGCCTTTTGCAGCCTGGAGGTAGATGAATCATTGAGGCTGAGCTGCATCTGGAGGTAGCCGAAAAGCTGTAAATTGTTTTTTTTAAAAAAAACAAACCAAAAACAAACCAAAAAGCTGTGAAGTCAGGGCCTGGCATGTTCAGTCCTGCTGCCAGGGCTCTGCGTTGGGCTGCTGAGCTCTCCCAGCCCTGGTCGTGCTCATCGGCTCAAAGGTTTGAGGAAGGGTTTGCTTCACTGTGGTTTAACCAGGAGAAGCTGTTTAATACCTTTGAATTACAGCAGCGTTTCAATATCCCATTAAAGTAATTCCAGAAATAAATCTAAATTCCTGGCATAGCTTCTGCAAACTTCTCCCCAGTCAGTGGGAAGGCTGTGTGCCGTCTTTCTTTTGTTTCTTTTGTGGCAGAATAGAGGGGGGGGGAAAAACCACAGCTCTGTCTCTCGACTTCTTGTTTTTCTCCCATTTTTGGGGGGAGCTGGTGACTCACGCGTTTGGGCTGGGAGAGATCCTCGGTCGCCGTTTGGCTGTGGCCAACCGGTGCCGATTCAGAGATGGGTGACCAACGTCTTTGTGTCCCCCTACGCTTGCACATCCCCCAAGGGTTTTTTGGGTTTGTGGTTTTGGTTGGTTGGGTTTTTTGGTTTTTTTTGTTTTTTTTTTACTGGGGCTGTGAGTGATTTGGGGGCTGGGATCAGCCTTCCACATCACCACCTTCCCCTTGGCCTTTGCAGCTGGGGCTGCGTCGCTTTGCTGCTCCTTCCAGGCTGGAAGAAGCTGGGACCAATGCGATGGAGGGGCCGCACAGCTCGTGGGGTGCCCCAAATATTCACTTAAGTGGGTCTGGGGGGGCGGTGAGGGATGCTGGAGCCTCCCTGCGGGGGGGCATGTGAGGGGCTTTGTTGGTGGGTAGCGGAGTATTTCTGGTGGTTTTCTTTTTTTTTTTTAATTTCTTCTTGCTCTTTTTTAGGAATTAAGAACTCAACAGCAGCTGTTTCTCTGCTTTTGGGTTTGCTTTGTGTTCTTTTTTGCAATGAATGTTTTGCAGATTTGGCTTATCAGGCTTGTCAGCCTGCTCCAAACCCTCCGCTCTCCTCCCCGTCCCTATTTACCCAGGGCGCTGGCTGACGCAGGGCCCTTTCCTGTGTTTGTCACCACCCACCCCAAGGTCCTCCGGTGATAACTTTTCATTTAAGATTAGGCATTTGGGTCTTTTCGAAAGAGTCTTTAACCTCCAGTCCTCTGAAATGTGTCACTTAATAGAAAAAAAAAAAAAAGAAATCTCTAAATATACTGTTTAAGGTTGACGCAAAAATGGTTTTTCTAGTTTGTAATTACCCCAATAATTGACCCAAAGGTTAAAAGGTACCATTCGAGGCGGGCGGTGGTGGGGGTGCAGATCCTACCAGACAGGAGCGGGCTTGAAATAGGGACTCAGATGGCAGAAAACACTGAGAACTGGCTGGTTTTAGCTGGCTTTAATGATCTCGATTCTGCTGATTTCAGTGGAGTCGTGTAGCTCTGCCGCTGCCGAGCATCTGCCCCCAAACCTACAGCTGCTGGTGGATAGCTCAGGCACTTGTGTTTCAAATCAGAGTTTGCATCTGAATAACTCAGAAGTAACTCGAACCCCTTTCAGCTTGTGAAGCGAGGTCTTAACGCAGGTTTTTTTAATCTAGCTGAATTAGACCCCGGATTTGCGAAAAGTCCTTGAACTTCGGTGTGTTTCTTAGCTCTCCAGCGGGGGCCTCAAAATGATAACGAAAGCAATTTTGATTTTGGTGGAAAGGTGGTAGGGCTTAGGCTGGAGGAAACGTGCTGCTGCGACTTTCAAAGGTAGGGGGGGTGTCGTATTTTGAAGTGCAAGCTAAAAGAAACGCGAGGGAAGACAGACAGGTACTTCTCTGCCCTGTAATAGCGATGAAACATTAATTCATCCCCCTGGAATTTCTTGTTTGTGTGCTCCCATAATTTCATTTCTTTGGTGTCTGTATGAAGCTTGAGTTAGTTGAATGCCAGAAGCCAAATACTCTTCGACTAATATCTTTTTATTAGATTTTGTGTGTGCGTGCATGCCCACGCGTACGTGTGAGAGAGAGAGATCACCCTTTATAACCCACTTTATACCCTTGGAGGCGGTGACATGCGCTCCAAAAGAGTCATTCCAGTGGCACGTTTTGATCTCTATCCCCCAGTGCAGGGTGGTTTAAGACATATATTTGGCTTTTGGTGAGAGGCTGGAAATACAGGTGGCATTTTGGAAGGAAGGGCAGTTTCGGGGAAAAGCAGACGTTGGTGTTTGGGCTGGAAGACTTCACATTGCCACGTCTCTGCCCGGTAGCTCGGGACTTGTTACAGCTCCTGAAAGTGGGGAGCAAAGAGTTTCACCCCCAAACATGTCCTGGAGCTGGGAGGTGGTGCAGGGATGTTTCTGGAAGCGAGCTCCTTTGGCTGCGTCCTCCCAGGTTTTAAAGGCAACCTGGATTTGACCAAATCCCAGTCCTTTCCCCACACACCTTGCAGGATGCCGAGCCCGTGGCGTGGGTGCGTGTTGCACGCGGGGAGGTCGGAGGCAGCGGGACACCTGGCAGCTCCTTCCTGGGAACAGGCACCTGTATCGATGCCCACAGCGAACACTTCATCTGCCACCAGAGTCCCCAACTGGGGACTTCCCAGGCCCTCCTGCTCTGCTCTGCTGTGCTGGGGAGAGGAGAAGAGCGAAGGCTCACTGCCACCTCTAGGCAAGCACCAGCATAGGCACTTGCTCTAAACTGGAGCACAGACAGACAATCCTGGGATTTGTCCCAAATCGCTGCAGTCTCTGTGCCAGACCCCCCTCTCAGCTGCTCTGTGTGTGCGCGCGCGCGCGTGTGTGTGTGTGTGTGCAGTTACATAGGCTCCTTAAGCTTTAGTATAAATATGTTTAGCCGTTTCTTTATTCCCCGGGCAGTAATCCCTCGAACACATTTCGAGTTGCATAGAAATAGCAGCCGAATAACTCCAGAGCCGCGGCTGCCGGGGATATTGTGTGTGTGTGTGATGTGTGCCGAGGCCACGGTTTCCTAAGGATCTAAGCTGAGCATCCTGAGCGGCGCGTTCCCGCCGGTGAGCCCCGGCAGCAGAGCTGGTTGCCGGCTACCCACCCCTCGCGAGAGACCCGTTGCCAGCTCCCGACCTCCCCGCTGGAGCCCACAGAGCTGCCGGCTCCCCCAGGAGAGGTGGGTGAGGATGAACGGCAGCAGGAGAAGGGAAAGAGCCTGGATTCGGGGCGGGGNGGGGGGGGGGGGGGGGGGGGGGGGGATGGAAAGGAAACTTGGATGAGCATTAGCTGCTTGTGTTTATATTTGGCTTCTCTAACCGCTGGCAGCATATGGCCAGAAGCAAAGAGCGCTGAGCTGATTTCAGAGGAGAGGGGAAACCGGGAAGCAGCTGTGTGAGGGGCAGGGAGGAGGCTCTTCCCTCTCCCGAGCAGTTTTGGGGGATAACTTGCTCGGTAGCGCCGCTTGCAGTTGCTCCCGGCTGTGAGAAGTGGGGAAGCAACTTCCACGGACGAGGCTGGCTCAAGCAAAGCTGGGGGTGGAGAGGCTTCTCCGGAGCTGGGGTCTCTTCTCCAGGGCTCTCGGCTACCCGAGTAGGATGAGGCAGGATGACAGGAACGTGCTCCCTATGGGGAAATCCTGTCTCCGAACGCTCTTTGCTGGAGAAAGGCTGGTGCCAATGTTTGCTGTCACCCCGAGAGCTGTGTGGGGACGGGCTGGCTGGATGGGCTGGAGAGGGTTTCGTTCCACCTTCTCCACACAGACCAACATCTCGTTAGCTGTTTATGAACCTCTGAGCCTTCCTCTCCAGCTGGCTCATGGCTACCAGCTGGAGAGAAAGGCTACCTGGGGCTCCCCCCTGGCTCGGGGGACGCGCAGGACACGCACAGCCCAGCAGCTCCCTTCTCACACTGACACTTCGCTGCTGGCTTGCCCGGATTTACGGGCTTCAGCAAAACGAGCGTTGTCCCATTAAGTTTTCTGCTGCCGTGTCCTGGTGAGGATGTGGCCCACGGCTGAGCGCAGCTTGTCTGGTTCTCTTAAGCTCTGGGCTAGCGGAGAGGGCTGGGATCCTGCCGAGGGTACAGGGGGTGGTGGGGGGTGGCCAAGGTGCTTTACCAAAGCTGCGTCCCGGAGTGGCACAGGGAGTCCCTCTCGCCTGGATCCGGGCACCCCAGCACTCAGGACTCCACTTCCCCATCTGCCTCGCCGGCAGGAGGGCGGGCAAGTGGTGAGGTGCTGGTGGCTGGGGCTTGTGGCCCTGTGTCAGGGTGGCGTCAGCAGCGCGGCGTCCCCTCCAACACCCCACCCGCCATGCGCGAGCGTGAACCCCAACCACGTGACCCTCACCCCATCTGCCCGCACCCCCCACCATCCGAGGGGGAACCACTCCAGTTTCCCTCATAATCAGTGGCACACGCAGCCCGGTGGCGCTGAGGCCGTGCCCAAAGACGTGAAGGGAGAAGGTTTTGGACTGTTTTCCCTGAAGGGAGAAGGGTTTGGACTGTTTTCCGTGAAGGAAGAAGGCTTTGGACTGTTTTCCCTGAAGGGAGAAGGGTTTGGACTGTTTTCCGTGAAGGAAGAAGGCTTTGGACTGTTTTCCCTGAAGGGAGAAGGCTTTGGACTGTGCTTAGCGCCGGCTGAGGCTGACAATTTCCAGCCGGCGACTGGGTCACGAAGCCCTTCGTGGCTGGTGTGCACCTACTCATCCCTCCATGGGGCAGGTTTCCCTGCCCAAAGGATCAGAGCAGATGCCGTTGGGTAGCTCGCTGTTAGATTAGTCCTCCTGCAATCTTAATAGGCGTAATTATGTTTTCATTAGCCCCAGACAGTGCGTTACGGCTTGATGTATGGGTAGCGTGAGGAAGAGGGGGGGAAGAAGCAGCCCCAGCCCCAATTCTGCGGCTGCGTTTGCCTCTCCTCTCCCCTTCGCCACCTCTGCAAAACTCCCCGTGTGCCGGGGAAGGAACAGGGCGGCTCGGTTTCCTCTTCCCGGTGGGAAGTTTTGTAATTGAATCGCCTGCTATGCTGGGCTTTATTCGCCTGCCTCCGGAGAGGCAGCGGGGCAGGAAGGCCAGGGCTGCCCGGGACGGCTGGATCCCGGAGCTGCCGGACCTCCACAGGCTGCACGTCTTCACCAGGGTGAAGCCACCTCGCCGTGCTCCGGTGGGAGCTGCTTCCCGGGCTTGGGAGGGGGCTGCGAGCAGGTGAACCTCGCGCTCCCCGCCCGAGAGCCCGCTTGGCTTTATATAATATTATATATCTCTAATTGTGTGTTTGTTGTTGCCATGGGAATGAGCACAATCGCAAAGCCTGGAGGCTGATGTCAAGCCTGGGTCTGCACCGGGCCTTACTGGGGGCAAGTAAAGAGTCAGAAGGGGAAACGGGGTGAGGAGGAGCCCCTTCGCGCTCCCCCCGCTGCACAGCCCAGGCTCGGCTCTGGCAGCGCAGGTACAGGCAGCTGGGAGAGGGGCAGGACTGCCCCAACCTGCAGCAGTGCCCGGCTGGGGGCACTGGGAGCACTGGGGGCACTGGGGAATCCCAGCGGGGCTGGTTGCATTTCCCCTGGGCACAGAGAGGCCAAGGACAGAGCCGGCAGGAGGGGGTCAGGCAAAGAGGAGGGGGGGTTCCCTGCAGCACACCCCAGCTGGGAGCAGGCGGGTGAGGGGTGCAGCTTTCCCGGGATGCGGGGGCAGCTGCCGGTGGAGCGGGGTCCAGGCAGGGGAGCCGAGGCAAGGCAGAGCCCCCCCCCCGCTCCCTTTGGGCAGGCTGAGGAGCTTCCCCAGCAACAAGTGGGGGCCGGAGGGGGGGTGGTGGTGGTGATG
>VZSF01001155.1:143-12534 GCA_013398295.1 Chionis minor | reverse complement strand
TGGGTGCCCTCCCACGGCGCAGATGTGAATCGGAGCTCCCCGCTCGGCCATCTCCCCGCTCTTCCAGTGGAACACCTCTCCCAGGACAATGGCAGCCTACGGCCACCATGCTGGGCTCGGGGGCTCCAGGACATGCTTTTAAGNGGACAATGGCAGCCTACGGCCACCATGCTGGGCTCGGGGGCTCCAGGACATGCTTTTAAGGTTGATTTCCACTTTTGGGGCACTGCGAGGTGGGGTTGGGGGGGGATCTAAGATCACGATATCCGCTTTTTGAGGTCAAGGTGCTTTTCATGTGGCCCTAAACACAGCCCAGCAGGTAGCAGCGTGGCCAGAGGAGGCATCACCCCAGCTGTGCCCAGCGCAGCGTGCCATGCGCATGCCCGCTGCGGTGGCGTTCAGCATGCAGGGCACGCGGCTTCCTATCCAGGAGAGCCCCATCCCAAGCCACGCCGTGTCCATGCAGTAGGCAGCTTGGAGAGGGGGGTCCCAAAGAGCCATCAGCTCTGTTGGTGTCAGCCCCTTCCATGAGCATCTCTCGGTACCCAGCCCCGGTGGTGAGGGAGATGCTGAGAGGAGGGAGGCTCCGGCAGCCCCGCGTGGGTGCCCGTGGCAGAAGATGCGGTAGCGCAGCTCGGGACTGGTGTGTGTTTTACTGGTGTGGGGTTTGTTGGGGTTTTTTCCCCCCCCGGTGCTACAGGCAGTTTCGTTGCTGGTCTAAGCTAAAGCACATGCATGCAATCCCGCTTCCAGGACCCTCACTGAGCCTGACCAGAGCTGCAGCACGTGGTCCCGCTCCAGCGGCTCCCGGTTCTTGCCGTGCAAAGGGAGGGGGCGAGGGGCCGGGTACCAGCCAGTCCCTCTGCTCCCACCGTGCCAGGGATCACTTGGCATCCCGGGAGTGCTGCCGCAGCACCGCAGCCATGGGGTGGACTGGTCCTTTGGGCAGGGTGAGCCATCCGCTCCAGCTCCACCATGAGCTGGTTGGGCTGGGGAAATCTCACCCAGCCCAGCTTTTTCTGGGATTTGGTCAGTTTGGAGGAGTCTTTCCGCATTAAGCTTGGAGGAGAGGAAGAGAAACCCAAACTTACTCCCTCCTGGTTGTGCCGGGCGGGGTGTGGAGATGCTCTCGTGTGAAGGAGCATCCTGAGAGCGTAGGAACGAAGCAGCCCCCTCTGCCATAGCCCTGGGAAGGGGAAATGCCACAAGCGGTTTCATTCCCATTGTGTCTTGGTCACAAAACCCGAAACGGGCTCACTTCGTAACTCATCATCCAAAGAGCTTAAAACAATCTACGTGCCACCACGTTGTTCTCGAACGACGAAAAAAAAAAGCAGCATTTCCTTCCGCAGCTGTTCAAAGGCCGCTTCGC
Source organism: Chionis minor (assembly GCA_013398295.1). Classification (NCBI taxonomy): domain Eukaryota; kingdom Metazoa; phylum Chordata; class Aves; order Charadriiformes; family Chionidae; genus Chionis; species Chionis minor. Next base: position 11,162 of record VZSF01001155.1, on the reverse strand, counting down.
CAGCATGTCAGTCCCCTAATAAGAAATGTCAGTCACATCAACGCTGCTTTTCCTGAAGTGTCTTGATTTTTGGTGGAACCACATTTGGGTTGGGGTTTTGGTTTTGGGGTTTTTTTTTGGTTTGGTTGGTTTTTTGTTTTTTGGTTTTTTCTTTTTCTTTTTCCAGCAGAAAAGGTTTCCTTTGAACTGCGTCCAAACCGAGTGTATAAGGGGGATGGATGGTGGCTGCCGGGAGCCCTCCCTGGCCTTCCCTGGGGGAAGGCAACGCTCCGAGGGCCCGGCATCCCCACACCGCTCCAGCACGGTGGGACACGTCCCAAGAGGGGAAGTTCCTCTTTTTAGCATCACTCCCAGCCTGCAACAATCCAGGGCAAGAATTGCATTTTTCTCTATATCAGCAGCTTTTTTTGCAGCGGAGGGACCTGGCTGGGTGCTGCTCCGGGCAGGGTGATAAATCCCATCCATGAGCATTCCCGGGCGATGCCCGGTGCTGAGCAAGGAGATCCCTTACATGCAGGGGCCGGGCTGACGGTGTTTGCCCTAACGGGGCTCCACGTTTAGGGACCCCCTCGATTTCATTGTGGTTTGGGTTTTTTTTCCAGCTGCAGTGGAGGGGCGAGGTGGTTGTAAACCCACCCCTGCTTCTTCCCAGGGAGAAAAACGCGTCCCCGAAGGAACCAGATGAATCCTGGTTTTCAGAGTGTGTTTAAGGCAAGCAAATAAGCCAAGGTTTGGGGATGGAAAGAGCAAACAGCTGTCACTGGGGGCTCTCGAGGGCTGGCAGCCCACCACCCTTGCTCTCTCCGGGCAGCTCCGGGGCAGCCGGGCACGGACAAAGGCATTTTGGTCACGTCTCAGGAGCGAGATCCTCTTTTCGCCCCGTCTTGCCCGTTTCTGGCCCTCGCTCACGACGGCAGAGCCGTTCGCAAAAGTAGCCAGCCCTCCACGCCGCTGACCAGGGCAGGGACTTCCGCGCGGCTCGTGGTGCCCNGGAGCGAGATCCTCTTTTCGCCCCATTTTGCCCGTTTCTGGCCCTCGCTTGCGACGGCAGAGCTGTTCACAAAAGTAGCCAGCGCTCCGCGCCGCTGACCATGGCAGGGGCTTCTGTGTGGCTCGTGGTGCCTTTTTTTGCCTTTAATAATGTTGGTTTTGGCTGCGCTCTGAGGGAGCTGGCGGGGAGCGCGGGGTATATTTATTGCCGGCTGTTGTTGCTCCTTGACCCTCCCCTATAAAACACTGGGGCTGTTGGATTTGCTGATGGCGGCCGGTGGCCGGGGACCTCTTGGCGCTGTAAAACGGGGCAGAACCCCCCAGTGCTGCTGCCCCGGAAACCTCGTCCTGCACTCCCGGAGCTGAGAGGGTCAGCTAGTCCCTGTGCCGCTGACCGCAGGGCCAAAATNCTGGCGGGGAGTGCGGGGTGTATTTATTGCCGGCTGTTGTTGCTCCTTGACCCTCGCCTATAAAACACTGGGGCTGTTGGATTTGCTGATGGTGGCCGGTGGCCGGGGACCTCTTGGCACTGTAAAACGGGGCAGAACCCCCCAGTGCTGCTGCCCCGGAAACCTCGTCCTGCACTCCCGGAGCTGAGCAGGGTTGGCTCGTCCCTGTGCCGCTGACCGCAGGGCCAAAATCCCAAATCCCTGTGGGCTCCATCCTGGTGGTTGCGGTCCCTGAGCAGCTCTGGGCTGCGGCCAGCGGGGCTGTGCCGGGAGGAACGGGCAGGGCACGGTCCCAGCGAAGTGCTGGAGTGGCGTTTTGGGTTCTCCCTGTGGTTTTCCCCTCTCTGCCGCCTTCCCTGCGGCAGGCGGGAATGCCGTGCCCTTGTGCAAGGCAGGGGGAACCGAAGCCAGCAAAAACCTTGANCGTCTTGCCCGTTTCCGGCCCTCGCTCACGACGGCAGAGCCGGCGGGAATGCCGTGCCGTTGTGCAAGGCAGGGGGAACCCAAGCCAGCAAAAACCTTGGTTGCGAACCAAAAATATCTTCATCCCCTCGAGCAGGTGCCGCATCCCACCCGGACACAGCAGTCCCATCCCTCCAGGGTGTCCCCGAGGAAACCTCTCATTTAATAGGGCAGCTGCTGTCTTCGTTAAGTGGTGCTGGCTTATTAAGAGCACATTTTTGAGGCTTAGCGGCTCCACGGAGCCATATGGGAGGGACGGTGCCAGCGGCGGAGCCGCCACATGTGGCAGGAGGATGCGGGAAGCGGCTGCTGGCAGCGATGCTCCGCCGAGCCGGGCTGGGTGCCGGCGGCATCGCATCGCTGCCCCAAAATGGGGGGGGGACGGGACACCTGCTTGTTTAGTGCCTCAAGTTTGGGGGGGAAGAGGGGCAAAGGAGAGGCTGGAAGGATCCAACCAGGATTTGGGTGGCTTGAGCAGGGGCGGAGGGAGGACGCGTAGGCATGAAGGGACGGTGGTGTCCGGCCATGCCCTTGGCAAAGCCTCGCTTGCTGTAGGATCTCCCTGGCAGAGGCCTGGTGGGGAGGAGACGGGATCTGGCCCCCGCTGGTCTCCAAGAGCAGATCTGAGGACGGCTGATGTCCTCCAACCCCAGGCGCAGGCACGGGAGCTGCGGTGGGATGGGTTACGCTGGCCACGGGTGATGGAGGAGAGGTGGCATTGGCCAGCCCAGTGCTTCCCGCCAGGAGAGGGACCACAGCGGGATGTAGGGCTTGGCCGTTCCTGCTTGCTCCGCTCCCGCAGGCAGCAGGAGAGGAGATGCGCAGAAATCCGTCTCCTTGCTGGAGATTTCTTCCTCCAGCCGCGCCGTTACCTTCCAGCGGCGCTTTCTTTAATTTCCTGTTGCTCTGAGCAGCGCCGGCAGGTCCCGCTGCCGCACCTGGGCTGGGAAAGGTGGAAAAGGGGCAGAAAAGGGGCAGATTGTCCCTGCCCACGTCGCCCCGCGGTCCTGCCCTCACCTCGCTGGCGGCGTCGGCTCCTCCGCAGGAGCACGTGCAGGATTCGGGCGGCTGCGCTTCAGTTGCAAATAGTGTTTTACGGCAGCCCAGAGCGCACCACACCATTGGCTGGGGGCAGGAAAAAACACTCCCGATTTTTTTTTTATCCGCAGTTTTGATTGGATCTGAACCAGAGTCGCGGGACATGGATGGGAAGGGCAGTGCCTCCGCAGCTCTCCCACACCAACGTCCTGGGTGTGATAAGAGGGCTCAGAGGGTAAAACTTTGGGGTTTTTTGGAAGCTGCGTGGCTTTTCCATGCAGAAAGCCGTCGGTCTTTGAGGCATTCCAAGCAAGTTTTTCCCACAGTGATGGGAAAGCTCAGGGGACTGGACCGTCTGAGTTGGTGTGATGCTGTGCCACCTTATCGGCATCTCTCCATGCAAAGGTCCGGGTCACTCTGACCTGCTGCCTTTTGGAGCTATTCCCGTTACCTCCAGCCCTCTTTATCTCCAGCATCTCCCAGTTTTGAACTTCCTCCCCCCCAAAAATCTCTATTCCCAGTCCACCGCTAGTGCTGTCTCAGGAGGAATGTCTCATTTGCTTGCTCTGGAGCAGCGCTAAGTGGTTCAATATGTCGGCAGTTGCTGCTGGAGTCAGACAGTAAATGCTAATGGGATATTAGTCTGTGCACCATCCAAAACCCACTGGAAAGGTTTAGCGCAAATTGGATATGCAAACCTCTCTCAGGTCTCTCTGCCCTTAGCAAAGTGCTGTAATCCCCANTCTCCCAGTTTTGAACTTCCTCCCCCCCAAAAATCTCTATTCCCAGTCCACCGCTAGTGCTGTCTCAGGAGGAATTTCTCATTTGCTTGCTCTGGAGCAGCGCTAAGTGGTTCAATATGTCGGCAGTTGCTGCTGGAGTCAGACAGTAAATGCTAATGGGATATTAGTCTGTGCACCGTCCAAAACCCACTGGAAGGGTTTAGCGCAAATTGGATTTGCAAACCTCTCTCGGGTCTCTCTGCCCTTAGCAAAGCGCTGTAATCCCCGGGCGGGCGCCTTGACAAAGCGGCTCCTTCTGTGCAAAAAGAAATTAAATATATATAGGGAAAAGGGCGGTAAAGATACGGGGGATTTCCCACTGCCCGGCTGGAGGACGTGGCATCGGCACCACCTGCGCTTCTTGGTCGGGAGGCTGTTGGGAGAGGCCGTTGGGGGGACACTGTTGAGGGGACACCATTGGGAGATGCTGTTGTGGGGGATGCCGTTGAGGGGATGCCATTGAGGGACGCCGTTGGGGGGACACTGCTGAGGGGACACCATTGGGAGGTGCTGTTGTGGGGGATGCCATTGAGGGACGCCGTTGGGGGGACACTGCTGAGGGGACACCATTGGGAGGTGCTGTTGTGGGGGATGCCGTTGAGGGGATGCCGTTGAGGGACACCGTTGGGGGGACACCATTGGGAGATGCTGTTGGTGGGATGCCGTTGAGGAGAGGCCATTGCGGGGATGCCATTTGGAGGATGCCATTGCGGAGAGGCCGTTGGGGGGATGCCATTGAGGGACTCCATTGGGATACACTGTTGAAGGGAGGCGATGCCGTTGAGGGACACCATTGGGAAATGCCGTCGGAGGGCATGCCATTGAGGGGATGCCATTGAGGGACGCTGTTGGGGGCATGCCANGGGGACACCATTGGGAGGTGCTGTTGTGGGGGATGCCATTGAGGGACGCCGTTGGGGGGACACTGCTGAGGGGACACCATTGGGAGGTGCTGTTGGAGGGGATGCCATTGAGGGACGCCGTTGGGGGGACACTGCTGAGGGGACACCATTGGGAGGTGCTGTTGTGGGGGATGCCATTGAGGGACGCCGTTGGGGGGACACTGCTGAGGGGACACCATTGGGAGGTGCTGTTGTGGGGGATGCCGTTGAGGGGATGCCGTTGAGGGACACCGTTGGGGGGACACCATTGGGAGATGCTGTTGGTGGGATGCCGTTGAGGAGAGGCCATTGCGGGGATGCCATTTGGAGGATGCCATTGCGGAGAGGCCGTTGGGGGGATGCCATTGAGGGACTCCATTGGGATACACTGTTGAAGGGAGGCGATGCCGTTGAGGGACACCATTGGGAAATGCCGTCGGAGGGCATGCCATTGAGGGGATGCCATTGAGGGACGCTGTTGGGGGCATGCCATTGAGGGGATGCCATTGAGGGATGCTGTTGGGGAGACACTGTTGGGGGGATGCCATTGAGAGATGCCGTTGGTGGGATGCCCTTGGTGGGATGCTGTAGGTGGGATGCCACTGAGGGAGGCCGTTGGGGGGATGCTGTTTGGAGGATGCCGTTGTGGAGAGGCCACTGGGGGACGCCATTGTGGAGAGGCCGTTGGAGGGACACCATTGGGATACACTATTGAAGGGAGGCCATTGGGGGGACGCCGTTGGGAGATACTGTTGAGGGATACCAGTAGGAGGAGGCCGTTGAGGGGAGGCCGTTGGGAGATGCCATTGAGGGATACCATTGAGGGATGCCGTTGAGGGATGCAGATGGGTGCTTATCCGTTGCGGGACACCCGGAGGCTGTAACTCCTCCATCCTGCCCCCAGCACAGCTCATACCTGGCCCAACCTGTCCTGCACGCAGGGATGCTGAGTTAGTGCAGGATTTGTTTCTCTGGGGATGAGAATGGGAATTCTTAAGGTGGGAGCTGAAGGGACCAGCCCAGCCCACCAAGGACACGTGGGAAAAACAGAGGTGGCCGCTCTGCTCCCTGGAAAAATTCATGCGCCCTGGAAAAATGGGGAATTAATAAATGGGAGTTCTTCAAAGGCCATTTGTGCTCCCAGGGCATTTTTACAAAGGGGAAACTGAGGCACGCTGTGGCACAGTGACACCCCTTCTCCCAGGAATTTGGGGAGGGGGGGTGGAACACGCTGCGATGCCAGCCAAATCCGCAAAGAAGGAAAAACCCTACAAAACAGGGAAGGGGAAAGTAGCCAAAGCCACTGTGTGGGAGAAGGTGATGCTTTTATGACAGCCCTCTTGCCCTCCTGCCTCTGTCGTGGTTTTCCCTCTCTGGCTCCCACCAGGGCTTTTACTTTCTTGGGAAAAAAAAGGAGATTTTGCCCCCAGCGCACCCGTGGCAGCTCACAGATGCCAGCGGTGTCGAAACCAGCCCAGAGGAAAGCACATCTGGGGCCTGGGCTCCGTCTCGCTGCCAAAATTTAAGCTTTTAACCCTATTTCCCGAGGCACTGGGATTGTTCAAACAAGCCACAGTAATTAGTTTCCTCCAACAAACCACCCCTTTTTGGCATCGTGCAGTTATTTAGTCCGGGGGTGGGGTGGGGGGGTGATTTGTCACTCTGGGGAAAAAACAAATTGATGTTCAGACTTCAGGTTTCGGCAGGAGCGGGAAATTTTGGGCTGGAGAAATGGTGTTGAGTGGTGGATGAGGCGATGAGGCTGTTTGCCACCCGTGGGTGCCTGGCGGGGGGGACGGGTCTTGCTTGTGGGTTTTTTTTGTTGTTGTTTTGGGGGTTTTTTGGGGTTTTTTTTTGTCTGGAAAATCCCTGATCTCCTGCGGGGCTAAGGAAACCGTCCAGGGTTTGGTGGGATTTCAAACGACACGTTTTATTTTCTCCACCCACCAGCAAATGGCCGTTTTCACGGGGATTTGGCTCCATCAGTGGGATTTTTTTTTGCAGTTTTTATTCCCGCCCGGTTCCCCGTTAACGGTGTTATTTCGCCTTGTGCCACGAGCCACGCTCCCTGCTCCAGCTGACGCGCCGAGCAATGCGCTCCCGAGGCATTTTGTCGTAATTTTACTTGCAATTACTCAACTCTTATCATAAAGGGCGGGTCTTGCTGCTGCTTTGAACTGACTAAATCAGCTTATAAAGGGCGAAGCAGTCACACCTCGCTGGGGACATGCAGCCACTGGGCTGGGGACCAGCACGTGCTGGAAACCACAGGCTGGGGACCACACCACCCGCGGCCAACCAGCCGGAATTTTTAAACGCTTCGGCTGATTATTTTTTTAGCTAGGGAAAAGGAATAGAGATCCCCAAAATGTGCTGTTATCAACGATTTTTGACCTTTAAGGTCCCTTCCAACCTAAATCATTCTATGATTCTACGAGGGACATGGTTCAGGGGTGGTTTTAGAAGTGCATGTTAATGGTTGGACTCGATCATCTTGAACGTCTCTTCCAACCTAAGTGGTTCTATGATTATTATTATTTTTTTTGCAGAACTCGGGGTGGGGGGGGTGGGGGGAGAGGGGTGCGGGTCCCAGCCGTGTCCCCCCAGCCCTCCCTGCCGGTGCCACCCAGGTGTCCCCACACTGGCTGAACGCTGCAGTGGCTCCTGCTGCATTTAAACCGCTTTTTTTGCCTTTTTTTTTTTTAAAAAAAGCTGATTTATATTGCAGCTGCGTATCTGCCTCCGTTGTGCCCTGGCAGGCGATGGAGAGAGCGGCAAGGATGGAATAGGGAGGGTGGGAGACGAGGGCAGCCGAGGCTGGAGGGAAAGCAGCGTCTTTATTTGCCCTCGCAGGGATCAGGGATATCACAGGGATATTTGCCCCAGCTGGGGCTCAGCCGTCCCCATCGGGAACACCCGGCCGGACACCGCGGCAGGAATCGCCGTGCCGCTGCACTCAGATCCGTGGCTGCAGCAGGATCGCTCCCCGCCGGGTGCCCGCTGCGTATTCCCTGTTAATTAATGACACGAAAACCCGCGCGGGACCTCCGGGAAAGGAATCAAAGGTGCCGGTGTTGCCTCCCAGGGCACGGATGCATCCTGCGGGGCTGCCTGCCTCCCCGCGCCGTGCCGGGGCGCACGCTGGATGGTGAGAGCAGAAATCCGGCGGCAGAGATGGGAGGCGGTGAGATCGGCCGGCGCCATCCCGGCATCTGTCTCGCAAGGATTCCTTGGAGGAATCCGGCCCCAAAATGGGTCTGAGCGGGGCTGGTTCTGCTCTGGGGGCTGGGGTTTCCAGTTTGGGGGGCACTGAGGGGGAGCAGTGCCAGGCGCTGCGTAGGGCACGCCACTCGCTTTTCCATCCCGGCCATTTTTGGCTTCTGTCCGCGCAAGCCGGCACAGCTTGGGGCGGCAGGGTGCTGCCCCCCACCACGCAGTGATGGCTCTTCAAGGTGCCCCTTGGCTGTGTCACAAATTGGGATTTTCATCCCCTGTGCTCCATCCCCGCCTGGAAGAGCTCCCAGACTTTGACATCCCCTCACTGGCAGCACGTGCTCCGTTCCCCTCGGCACCACGGGTTCCCCCGGCTTGGGGACACGGGACAGGGCATCTCCCTGGCGCAGGGCTCTGGCCGTGCCGTGGGGGCTGCGGGGGCTCCTGTGCCTGCTCGCTGCTGGCTCTATGGTCCACAGGGAAAAGACGATGCCTTTCGGTGAGGCACATTGCCAGCGGTGCCTGGGGATACGGGATGCTGGTGTGGCACGGATGAGTTAATGTACCCAGCTCCAAGCTTCCCAGCACCTCCTGGTGCCATCTCCGGTGCTCAGCTGGTTGCCTTTGAGCTGGGTTTGGCTCCCCACAGCCCAAAATGAGGGAGATGGTGGGAATATGGATGGGGACAGGAGCAGGGCTGCTTCATCTGACGGCAACTAGCCGGGCTCAGCTCGGCAGGGCTGGAAAGCTGTGTCCCAGCCTTGCTTCTTGCTTTGGGATGCAGCGTCCCGGCTGTGGCAAAGTCGTGAAACCTTCCTTCTCCAGCCACAACCTGGAGCGCGGCGTGGCCGTCACCCCCCTGGCATCGCCTGCGGCAGAACCGACCCCGGCACAGCCCTTAGCAAACCCTTCAGCTGTGTCGCACGGGCTTGGTGAGGACTTATTTTTCTTCTTATTATTTTTATCATGATGATGGGGGGTGTGTGTGTGTGTGTGTTTTGTTTTGTGGGTTTCCTTTTTTTTAAACCCAGCTGTTTGGAGAGATGTAAAGTAAACCCGCCGTAATTCAGCCCGAACGTAAATGTCATGTCAGCGTGGGAATGGCGCAGCTTGCCGATGGTTGGCGCCTTCAGCCGAGGGGCTCTCCATGCTGCCGGGAATGCCGATGCTCCCCCCGCCCAGCCACGGCCCCTTCTTCCCCTCTACCATCCCCACGGGTCCCAACCGGCTCGGGGTCCCGACTGATCCTCTCCAGGGCCGTGCCAAGCGGCTGCAGCCAGGAGGGGTTTTGGCTGTCGCCCACAAAAAGGCTTTCCCAGAGGAGCCGGGCTGCGGTGGGGAGCCCGGGAATGAGGGCCTGGCTCATTTGTGGTCGCCTTTTGGGGGGAACCGGGGGAAGCTGGGGCTGCGGGAAGAGCTTTGGAGTTTCTTACATTGGGCTGGTTTTCACTTCAGCAAAGCAGAACCATGTGTCCCGCGCTGGGCTCTGGTTTTGCTTACGGGGGAGCGGGGAGAGCTGGGGGGGGATGGAGGAAGACGGCTCAGGGATGAGCCGATGCTGGGATGCGCCGTGGCCGTTGCTGCCTTTGGCATTCAAAGCACAGGGCTGAGCCACCGGCGAGGACACGGGTGCTGCTGCCGTGGGTCCCCAGCCACGNAAGCTGGGGCTGCGGGAAGAGCTTCGGAGTTTCTTACATCGGGCTGGTTTTCACTTTGGGTGCCGCTGCCATGGGTCCCCAGCCACAGGGATGTCTTGCAGTGAGATGGTGGCATTCCATATCCCTGGAGCAACCTCCGGAGCAGAGCTAGAGATGGGGACATTGTCTTTCTTCCCCTCCTTTATGCACCCACTTACTGTGAAAAGAGGAGGAAAAGCCAACAGTTCAGCTCAGATCAAGGTTTGGGGCTTTTTTTCCTTTCAAAACCCCCCATTTTGGGGGCAGTTTTGCTATTTGGGGGCTGGTTTGACCCCGGGGCTCTGGCCANGAGCAACCTCCGGAGCAGAGCTGGATATGGGGACATTGTCTTTCTTCCCCTCCTTTGCGCACCCACTTACTGTGAAAAGAGGAGGAAAAGCCAACAGTTCAGCTCAGATCAGGGTTTGGGGCTTTTTTTTCCTTTCAAAACTCCCCATTTTGGGGGTGGTTTTGCTATTTGGGGGCGGATTTGACCCTGGGGCTCTGGCCGTCCCGCTGCAGTGCTCTCGGTGCAGCATCTGCCCTGGTGGAGGGCGTCAGACACAGCGATGCTTTTTGCCATGGAGATTCAATTCCCAAAAAAACCACATCAGGAGCTTGTGCTAAGTTTTGGGGAAAACCTGCCCAGGCTGCCTCTCTGTCACCCCCCATCCCCTCCGGGACCAGCTGACTGTTCTCCGAGCGGGAACAGGCGTTGAGCCGGAGGCTGATGCTGGAGAAGCCGCTTTTCAGCAGCCCTCGGAGCTGCTTCACCATGAGCCTGGATGGAAATTGTTTAATTCCTGCGGGGTGAGTCATGAGGAGCCGGGATTTCAAAGCAGCTTGGCTCCCATGTAAGGCACTAAAATAAACAGCGTGTGGCAGGTGGAAGCTCTCTCTGATGTCCCGTCAAGGCCATCATCTTTCCAAGTGTTTCGCGTTGCCAAAAAAACCTCGGCCACTCCGTGGCCTCATCCATTCTTGCGGCGTGGCTGAGGCCGAGCGCTTGAAAATAATGAATCAATGCCCGGAAGCATGAATCGACTGAAAATTTATGACACACTTAGAATATAATGTCTTTTGGGTTCTCTGCTTTCTGGGCTTTGAAGCGTCGGGACTGAAAGTTTTCACATCCCCTCTTTCCCTCTCCAGGAAGGAGGATTCAGGGTGGAAAAAAAAAACCAAACCAACAATTCTGCTTTTCCCCCCTCATCTTGTGACTCCAGGAGCTGGGGCTTTAAGGAGTCAGCAGATATCGAAACAAATCCTAAGAGTGTGCTTGGAAAATTGGAAATGAGTTAGAAGAAAAAAAAAGACAGCGGTGAGAACAAACAAGAGCTTGAAAAGCAAGGGAAGAAGGCCAAAATGCTCAGTTTTTGTGAGTGAAGGTGATGCATCTGCGGGAAGGGATTGCCGCTTTCTGATTTAGTGGGAAAAGGCAGCGGAAACGCCAGTGCTCAGGAGCTGAAGCGAAGAAAAACAGAAATGTGGCTGGATTGATTTGACCATTTTTTTTTTTTTTTTTTCT
>VZSF01001154.1:149483-200512 GCA_013398295.1 Chionis minor | reverse complement strand
GAGCATTCCCGGCCGGAGCATTCCCGGCTGGCCCAGGCGGGGTGCAGCATCCCGTTGGGATGCGCGGAGCGTTTGTCCAATAATCCCTGAATTGGGGCACTTGGGAAAACGCGCGCGGGGGAAAGCTGGGGGCAAGAGCGGCTTCGGTCGGGGCAGGACGGCGCTTCGGAACGGCAAGTGTGAAACAAAATGANCCGGGGGGGAAAAAAGGAAAAATGTTGGCTTGGGAGACGGCGGGAAGGCTCCGGCTCCTCTCCCCGGCGTTTGGGGCGCCTGAGGACACGTCAGCGAAGGTTTCGGCTGTGCAGCGGTTCTTATTACCCGGGTTACGGTGCGAGGGGTCGGGATCTGCCAATGCGCCCCCCTCCCCTTAAAAAAAGCAACATGGGGGGCTTGCAGGGAGCCTCGGCTCGCTCCGTCGGCTGACAGCGGGAACGCCGGCGGAGGAACAAAACTCACCGCGTTGGCCCTTCGCCTGCATTAAATGGGAAGTAAAACAAGGGCGAACATTAAAAAAAAAACACCCCAAAAAACCCCCCCAAACCCAGCAAAGTGCCTCGAGAGAACTTCCCAAGGCAAAGCCATCCGTAAGGAAATACGGGCTCGGCTTCTCCCTCCGCTCGCGAGTGTCCTGGGGTTGTGCAACAGCCAAATCCCTGGGAAGGGGTTGTGTAACCCGACGGCAGAAATAGGCCAGCGGCACGGCCCGACTTCTGCCTCTCGGGCTCCGGGCAGCTCGCGAGCTCCTTGTCGGGAGCTGGAAATAATGGAGAGGGAAAGGTTTGGTTTAAGGTATTCGGCTTCGCTGCCCGGTGGGAAAAGGGTGTGCGAAGCCTCAGGAACCGGCTTCGTTTCCCTCCCGGCTCCGGAGCCCAAACAAAATGGGTCGCAGAGGTGTGGGGAGGCAAAAATAAAAATAAAAATACCCAGGAGCCGTTGGCTGGGGCTCCGGCTGCTGCGGGAGACAGCTCTGCTCTCCCGGCCCCCAACAGCCGCCTCCACAACTGGATTTCTCCGGGTTATTTTTAACCAAATGCTTGTGAATCCTCCCGGTAAGGGAAAGCCGGGGTCGGCACCGCGTCCAGCCAGAGCACGGAGCTCGGCTTCGCTGCAGGGGAAAGGGGGGAAGCAGCAAAAATTATTCCTGGCGTGTAAATCTTCCCAGGCAGAGGGGCTGAAATTCCTGGAAAGCTGTGATTTTCTTTTTTAATCAAAGCCAACAGCTTTACCCGGAATTTGAGACCGTATTTGGGAAAAGATGTTCGGGCGGTCGCCTGGGCTGCGTTGGAGCCGTGCGTCTTTTTGCTTGGGATGGGGCAGGAAAGGGGCTCAGCCATGGGAAGAAAGTGGCCTTTCCACATCGAGGCCTTGAAAATAGCTCCCAAAATAGGGGTTTTTCTCCCCATTCTTGACACGCAGCAGCTTCACCTGCACCGCTGCCCACCAGGGGGGTGTCACATACGTCCCCAAATCCCTCCCGCCCCTCGCTTTTGCCCGGCTGGGAAGTGAGTTGCCCGACTAACTTATCTAACCCCCAAGGGATTGTGCAAACTTTAATTAACCTCAGCAGCGTCCTTTGAGAGCCCGGCTTGAAAGTTTGCCACGGCATGAACCACCTTCCCTTCGGATGTGCCGGCTCGTGCTGGCTTTTCCTGATCCCGGAACCTCAGCCTCGTCACGCCAGGAGGCAACCGAGCTAAAGAGCCGGGCTGGCAGCTCTTCTTCCCTGTTGCTCCTTCTAAAGAGGGAAAAAATTAGCGCTGGAGTTAATTCTCCTGTATTTATGGCTGTTCCAATGCAGGGGGGAGCTTTTCCTCTGTTTCGATTTTTTGGTTTTTTGGTTTTTTAAGTTTTCCCTGCGCGAGGGAGGTTTGGTTCCTCCAGCCGAGTCCTCCCTCTCGCAGGCTCCTCGCAGCGGCGGTGGGAGGGATGCCTGATTGCAAATTCCTGGAAACCGACTAAACGACTTCTCTTAAACCTGTCAAGGTCAGCGCGGGAGGATGGCCTTGGCCACCCACCATCCCTCCGGGGGAGCCACCGTGCGTCCCCTCGCTCCTCGGTGTCTCATCTGCGCCGCCACGGGCGCTGCCTCAGTGTCCCCAGCTGTGCTGGGACGCTGCCAGCAGCCAAGGGAGGGGGGGTCTCGGCACCGGCGCGGCTTTCCCAGGGGGATTCCTGCCGCCTGGCGTCTGCCCCGCCGACCTTCTGGGTTTAAAACGGGAGAAGAAGAGAGTGCGTGGGCAGGGGGTGTCTCAAAGGCCAGTGGGAGCTGGGAGCGCTTTGACGTCTCCGACTGCCGAGCTGGAAAGCGGAGCGTTCATCCGGGTTAAACTGGGCTTTTCATGGGGCCGCGGGGTCACCCGAGGGCGGGCCCCCGTCCCCCGCCGATGCTCCGCAGCGTGATTTCTTGGCCGTGGGTGCCCGGCTCCACCTGCGGCGTGGGGTTCAGCTGCCATCCCGGGGATGGGGGGGGGGGAAGGAGCGAGGATGGGGAGGAACCGGCTGAGCAGGAAACCATCTGACTCACGCGGGTTCAAGATGACTCCAGGCGTGTGTCATCAGAGGCTTGGCTGTGGCGGGGAGGGCACGTGGGGTTTAATTCGGCGCGGAGCCCTCAATCGCAGCCAAGGACGTGGGTGCTGCCGGGGTCAGGCTGGAGGAGGGTGGGTGCAGCATCAGTCCTGTGTCACCGACGGTGGGGGTGGCGGGGAAGGGGACGAGCCGGTTCCCCGCGCTGAGTCAACCCAGGCCGGGTAACGGCACGGTGACACGGGGATGAGGAGTCGCTGGTTTTCGGTACGCGGGGGCTGAGGACGTGGCGTGGTGTCCTGGGCTGCGGTGCCCGTCCCCGACCCAACAATAAAAGTTGCGAAGTGCGAGCCCGGTTACGGGCCCGAGCCGGGAAATAAAGCGCTCTCCGTGCTGGAGGCTTTCCCGGATTCACCCGGTGACCTCGGCGAATGGCTGCCGCTCCCTTTGCCTCAGTTTCCCGGAATCTGTCGCGTCCCGCAGCTGATCCAGGCAGGATGGGGTCACAGCCGCCGGCTCACCCTGGTACCTGCTGGGTGCTCGCACAGCATCCCCCCTCTGAGAGAAACAGGGAGACAGTCGGCATTCCAAAAAAAACTTTGGAAGTTTTTAAAAAAGCGGCGTGTTTTAAGTCAAAAACTGAGGGAGGGAGGGAAGTAATTTAAAGAAAAAACAACTTCAGGCGGAGAGAGGGAGGACTGACGGAGCACAGGGGCGAGTTAGGAGCGCTCAAGCCTTCCCCAGACTCGAACATCTCCCTGTCGTTCTCGCAGGAGACACATGTTTGACTTGCTCTTGCCAAAAAGGAAAAGAATCCAGCCCAGAATCCAGCTACCCTCTCTCAGCCTTATCCTTTTTCCCCAAACGCTGCTGAAATTATGCGCGTGTGGCTGGAGACTACAGAGGATGGGAAGCGTTTACTCCCGGTCCAGTTCTTGCCGTGGCTTTGGAAAGAGACCAGGAACAAAACTAAAACTAGAGGGGAGCAGCTTCCCCTTCCCAGGCCCTGGGAGCGTTAATGGGGAAGATGCGGCCGAGACCTTTTTGCACAAGAATAAACCGCCCCCGAGTCCTTCCCCTTCCCCGTCCCCTTCCCCGCAGCGCTTCGCTGGGCAGGAAACGGTTGCGCTTTGCCGGAAGCCGCCGTCACGCTGTCACCTCCCTCACCCACGGCAATCCTGCCCCACGTCCGCCCCACTGAGCGCTGGGGAAAATGGTCCCCACCACCACCACCACCACCATCACCACCGCCGCCGCCGCCACCAGGGGAACGGCAGCCGTCGTCCTGCCTCCCTTGGGACCGCTGGAGCCGGACCACCCACCGCCCCTCCATCCTCCCGCCCAAGGGGGGACAGCGCGACGGGGAAAGGTTTTTCCACTCCTGCCGGCAGCTGCGTTGGTGGCACCGTCTCACAAACGTATAAGCCAAGGAATTCCGTTTTTTCCCTCCACGGAGAGCGGCGTTGAGTTGGAATGAAGTTACCTGCGGGCTAATACGTTTGCAGCTCTTGGGTCTAGCCCCGATGGGAGGGCTGAGGGCTGGGAGGAGCATCGTCCAGCTGTGGTGCTGGTGCTGGAGCCGTCAGTTTGGTGCCACCGTCGCAGAGACACTCCTGGCTTTTGGGCTACTTTTGCAGCCCGGCTCAGTACAGCTCAGCTCACCCGGTTTTCAGCTGGCGGCAAAAATTGGGCAACTCGAGGTTTCTTCAGCCTTGGGGTGGATGAACCTCACCCGACGGCGGCCTAGCAGCCGGAAAGGGCGACGCTGGGCACTTCCCTGGCACCCGGCGTAGGAATTAGCTGAGCTTTCGGAGACAGCCCTGAGCTGGGAGACAGGGATTTGCTCGGTTTTGCCTCAAAAAAACCGGCATCAAACTCATTACCCCCGCAGCGGCTTTAACGATCTGGTCCTTTACCAAAACCTCCCGCCCTGCGTGCAACTGTCCTGGGCTCCGCGCACACCCGGCGCTCCCCGGCTTAGGTCTGTTCCTCCTCCCTTCAGCTTAGATTTCCTCAGGGAAATGCTGTTATTTATGATGGAAGCTTTCCAGGAATTAAATTGCCCCCTTCTGGATGCTAACCTAGTGACTTTATTTATTTGGAATTGGCAATCGTCTTTAAAAAAAGGTTGAACAACCGAGAAGGTTGTTGAGTCTTGACAGACACTCGCGCTTCGGCGCCGCGGACCGAATTCCCCTGGCTTATCAGATCTTTGCTGCCACCTGGGGTGCGCTGGGGTGCAGGGGAGGGTAATTGGGGTAACGAACGGGGCCGCGGGGCTGGGGAGCCGCGGGCGAGAAGGTGGCCATGGTGGAGCCCCGGTGGTCTCGCGCGGGAAGGAGCCGGTCCGCAGGACGCCCTGACCTGCCTTAGCTGCCAAGTGGGACGACGTCTACGTCCGTAGGAGAAGATGATCCAGGTTTTAAAGGGCTTTGGAGATTAGAAGAAGGTCACCCTGTTTCTCACGCTGCCGATTATTCCTGGTGCGCTGGAGCCTGGAGGACATGGGGAACGTGCTGAGCCGTGGCCTGTCCTGGGGGAAGGAGGTGAAACCTCCGCAGTGTTTCCCCGCGCTGGGGTTTTGGGGGCTGGCGAGTCGGGCAAGCAGTGGCTTCGCTGCCCCGTGGCTCGGGCAAGAGTTGAGGAGCAAACAGCGACAGCTCCTTGTGCATCCGAAGCTCCTCTGGGATGAGGTCTTTCCCTGGCAGCGTCTTGCGGGTGTAGGAGGAAAAGCAAGGACAGTCGGCGGACGGGACAGGGGCGCCAGCAGCACGGGGGCTGTGCAAGGGTGAAGCTCTGCCCCGGGCCCTGCTGGTGGGGCACCCACCGCTGCGGTGGGGACACCTCGATGGGACCCCGTCCCCGCTCCCCACGGTCTCACCAGAGCCCCCCGAGCACCACAGGCTGCCGAGGAAGCCCAGTGGGGGAAGGTGTGATGGGGACGGGAGGCTGCTGGGAGGCAGAACCCCCGGTAGCAGCCGGGTTTGTCCCTAGTTGTCACCCCCAGCCCAGGTCAGAGGCTGCTGGAGAGGAGACGGAGCCTGGTTGAGGTCCAAGGGGCGGGTAGGTGGTTCCGAGGAGGTTGTGAAAGGCGCCTTGGAGCCGGGATGATGTTATCTCTCCGGCTGGTGGCTAAGAAATGGGGTTGGGCCATTGGGTCAACGGTGTCCACACACCCAGTAACCTCGGGGCGGCGAAACAGGAGATTTCCTGCCCAGGGGCTGGGGTGGAGGTGGCCTCCGGACCCGCCGTCCCTCTCGAAGCTGGGAGAGGAGGGAGAGGGTGGAGGTGAGCCGGGGCAGCGGCCACCTTCCCCGTGCCCGTCACCGGAGCCTCGGTGCACGGGTGGCAATTTTCCGCAAGCGAAAGCAAACAGGAGGGGAGTGTTTGACTTCCTGCTGCTGGGGTGGATAAGGAGGGGCTGGTAAACAGCCGGCACCGGGAAACCTCCAGCCGTACAGAAGCTTGGAACCCAGGGTGGAAGGGACCTTTAAACTCATCGAGTCCAGCCATAAGCCCAACACCACCCAGCCCAGCACCAACCCGTGTCCCTCAGCACCACGTCTGCCCCCCTGGGAAATCCCTCCAGGAATGGCGACTCCACCCCTGCCCTGGGCAGCCTCTGCCAAGGCTTGACAACCCTTTCTGGGAAGACATTCCTCCTCGTATCCGATCTGAACCTCCCCTGCACAACTGGAGGCCGTTCCCTCTCATCCCATCTCCTGTTCCTTGGGAGAAGAGACCGACCCCCCCGGCTACACCCTCCTCTCCGGGAGCTGCAGGGAGCGAGAAGGTCTCCCCTCAGCCTCCTCTTCTCCAGCCTCAACACCCCCAGCTCCCTCAGCGGCTCCTCACAGGACTTGTGCTCCAGCCCCTCTCCAGCTCCGCTGCCCGGCTCTGGACACGCTCCAGCCCCTCCGTGTCTTTCCTGGCGTGAGGGGCCCAAAACTGGACACGGGATTCCAGGTGGGGCCTCCCCAGTGCCGAGGACAGGGGGACCATCCCTGCCCCATCCTGCTGGCCACGCTATTCCTGACACAGGCCAGGATGCTGGTGGCCTCTTGGCCACCTGGGCACTCTGCTGGCTCCTCTTCATCCCACTGTCCACCAACACCCCCAGCTCCTTTTCCAGCCGCTCTGCCCCCAGCCTGGAGCGTCCGTGGGGCTGGTGTGACCCAAGGGCAGGACCCGGCACTTGGCCTGGTTGAACCTCGCCCTGTTGGCCTCATCCCACGGATCCAGGCTGTCCAGGTCCCTCTGTAGGAGCATCCCGCCCTCCAGCAGGTCAACTCTTCCACCCATCTTGGTGTCCTCTGCAAAGTGGCTGAGGGTGCACTCCGTCCCCTGGTCCAGGTGCTTGATGAAGATATTAAACAGGACTGGCCCCCATTCCGAGCCCTGGTCACCACTGGTCACCACTGGTGACCGGCTGCCATTTCCTTGTCCTTTCCTGGTCTCCCAGCTAGTGGGCATTTGCTCCCTGCTCCCAGTTAATGGGACTGTGCTGAGAGCACTGGGAGAAATCGGGAGGAGATTTTGCCCGTCACACGGGTGAAGGGTGCCGCTTCCCAGGGAATAAAGTGTCTATCCTGGAGCGGGCTCGGCCGGGCTTCCCTCCACCCTCCCACCTCGCCGCGGCACGCGGAGCCACTGGGGCCTCAGCTTCCAAATTTCCAGCAGAGCTGGTGGGGTAAAGGATACGCCGGAGCATCCCCAGCCCAAAACGCAGGCAGCCGGAACCACGGCAGAGCTGTTTTGTTCAGCCCAGGGTCTGAGCGGCCGCATCCGTGAGCGAGGTCACGCTGGGGCAGGTGGCTATTACTCGCCCACAAAATGCTCATTTCCTATAGCGTAGCCCTATAAAAAAAAAAAAAAAAAAAAAAAAAAAGAATTCATGCTTGATTTCTGATGACCTTTTGTTACGTGCCTGCAGACAGGTGAGCTAACTGGGTGGAGTTTTCCTCTTGACTTCGCAGGGCTTGCAGCTGCCCTTTAATTAATTTTAAGTGAAGTTAATTGAAACAGGGCATAGTTTGGGAGCTGGCAGTCTGTCCGCCTCTCCGTTTCCCTTCCCTGCTCCGGCCAGGCTGCGGAGACGTGCACGGCGCTAATGGATGGGGTCGGGGGCGGAGTTTTTCCATGCCTTTCCCAAGGAAGAGGAGACGCTTTGATGCCGTTTGTAGAAGGAGCCGGTCGTCTTCATCGCCCCAGCGGGAGGGTCTAAGGGATTGCCGGGAGCAGGGGGGCGGATTTCTTCCCTTTCCGGCCACGGCACCCACTTGTGTCACACGGCGTTGTTTGCTCACGGGGGTTGAGTAGCTCTCGGCACCCCTTTGTAGGGGTGATCTCAGCAGCGAAGAAATGAATGGGCAGTGGATTCCTGCCGAGCATCCCTCATGCAGGGAGAGGCCCCCGGGGGGGTCAAGGTCAAGGCGCGTTGCCGCCGTGGCGTAGGAAGGGCTCCGCCGCTGGAAAACCACCGGCACTGACCTCCTGACTCACAGCCCGGGCAGGGAAGGTTGTTGAGTTTGGGTCCTACTTGTGTCGCAACCTGTTTGGGTGCCCGTGGGTGAACGGGCGGAGAAGATGCCGCCGAGCGTCGGGAGCGCCTCAGGGTTCGGCGTTCCCGCCTTGGCACCCGTTTGTGCGAGGGGGTGCTGCCCAGGGGGGCACAGGGTGCACGTGGAAAGTGGCCCCTGGTGCTCGGGACGAGGGGCGAGAGCGGGGGCGGGTGTTGCCGGCGTGCCTGGAGCCAAGCTCTTGCGGCACTGCCGGTGGTGCCGTGTCGGCAACGTGCCGGCACAGCTGTGTCCTGCCCTTCCAGCTGGGTCACGACCTGCTCCTGCTTCTTGCATCAGCCCCAGGCAGACGTGAGGGGGGGCTGAACGCTGTCCCGAACGTGTCACAGGGCTTGTGCCCCTGTCCCCAAACCTCCGGCTGACTCTTTGGCTTTGTCTCCACCTTTCAGATCGACAAGTACCTCTACCATATGCGGCTCTCCGAGGAGACCCTCCAGGAGGTGTCCCAGCGTTTCGGGAAGGAGATGGAGAAGGGGTTGGGAGCAGACACCAACCCCACCGCCTCGGTGAAGATGCTGCCCACCTTCGTGAGATCCACCCCGGATGGGACAGGTACTGTGGGACGGGAGGTGCTCCCTCCCCGCAGACGTGGGGGGTCTCAGTAGGTGCCAGGAGAGAGGGCTGGGGCCACCCATCCTCACGGTGCTGCCAAAACAGGGATGGCACCCATGGCCACCTTCCTTCCTGCTCCTCGGGGCTTCATCCTGCTTCTGCTGCGCAAGGCTTAGCGTGGGGACAGGTCTCATTCCCAGCGCTGTGCTGGGACGTGGTGAGGGGGCTCCCAGTTCCTGCTGGTGCGAGGGAGGGGTGGGAACCAGCTCTCGCGTGCTCTTCCTGGCAGGACAGAGACAGTCACGGGTCCGGCTCATCAGATTTCATTAGCACTGAAGCAGGCAGCGGTGCCAGCCGCGCTCTGAATGCCACAAGGGCCACCAGGGGAGAAGGGGACTCTCCGCACTCCGCTGCTCACAATACGGCCTTTCTGCCCGCTTCCCGCGCCAGCAGGAGCCACGCTGCCTGCAGCACGCTCCCGGCAGGACGCATCCCTCTTTTGGGCTCCGCCTTGCTCCTCTCAACCCAAAAATCTGCTTCCTCGAGCATCCCTATGGGAAATGTCCTTGTGCCTCCTCTCCTCGTTCGCTGCTTTGGGAAGGAGCTTTGTCGCGGTGCCTCCAGCATCGCCTCTTGCCCGACGGCACGCGGTGGGATGCGGATGCCACCCGGGACCTGCCAAGTCTCCCGCAGCTCGAAGCCGGCGCTGCCGGAGGGCAGGGAGGGACAGAGAGCCCTGAGCAGCCAGAGCCGCCCCCGGCTCTGCGTCTGGGCTGGCAGCAGCCCCAGGGAATGTCCGTGGGCCGGTCGGTCCCGTTGGCTGGAGTTGCTCAGAGCTGGGGTTGCTCCAGCGCCAGCGCCGTCACGGGGGTCCTTGCAAAAAAAACCTCGGTGGCAGGGATTGCTGGCGGCCAGCGGGAGAGGGGGATGGAGAGGCAGGGAGCTGCTGGAAAGACCCATCTGCCCTTCCCTCCCCGTCCCCAGCTGTTTTTTCCGCTGTGTTTTCCTCCCTGGCTGCTGGAGGTGAGCGGGTCCCAGCAGATGCTGCAGCTGGAGGAGTCTCAAGCGACGCAGCCTCGGCAGGCAGAGACTGGGCAGACTGGAGTTTCCTCTCCCGGGAAGCGCACCACGTTGGCGCGAGCCTGCTGGTGGAGAGAGGGTGTTAAAGGGGGTGTCCCTGAGATCAGCCATGAAGAGCCGAAAAAAGCCCCGCTGGCTCTCTGGAGGCTGGGACCAGGGTGACAAGCTGAAGGTCTGCGTCACTGGCCAGCTGCGGGTGGGTGTTCGCTGGCGACATCTCGGTGGGGTCTGAGGGGACAAGTCCCTGGGAAGCATCGTAGACTGGTTTGGGTTGAAGGGACATCTAAAGGTCACTCAGTCCAACCCCCCTGCCAAGAGCCAGGGACGTCTTCAACTGGATCAGGTTGCTCAGGGCCCCGTCCAACCTGACCTGGAATGTTCCCAGATTCCCTAAACCTCCCCTCCTCTAGTTTAAAGCCACCACCCCTTGTCCTATCGCCGCAGGCCCCGCTGAAAAGTCTGTCCCTGCCGTTCTTACAAGCCCTTTTAAGCATTAAGTGTCCCCTTGCACCCAGAGCCATCCTGCTGCCTGCTGCGTCCCGCGTGCTCAGCTTCCCCCGCTGCACGTACACCCAAACGCTGGACCTGGCTACCTGCCCCGGGACGGAGATTTCAATCTATTTAAATATTTGAGAATATTTTTAATTACAGGGATAGCTGGAATGCCGCCCCTGGGCATGGGAACCATTGCAGCCAAAGGTGCTGGGTGCTGGCAGAGCGTGCGTCAGAGCTCCTGGGAGGCAGGAGCGGAGCTCCCAGCACCCTGATCCACGCTGGGGAGAAGGTGCAATCCCTCTCCTTGCCAGCCTTCCCAATATCCTCCCGATTTGCAGCTTCCCCAGGGTCCCAGCTCACGTGTCTCACCCAGCGCGAGCTCGGCGCCGGGGGAACAGGGGCACGGCAAAGGGAAAAGGGGTGCTGGGGCAGCCAGGGGGCTGCAGCTTCCCCGGGACTGGGAAACGGGAGGTTTTGAGCCATGAGCTGGGATTCCCTGCACGGCTCCGGCTGAATCCGGGCTGTGAGCGGCGTCACTGTCTGTGCCGTTGGGTTTTGGTGGGGGTACGGGGAGGTGGCAGGTCGGTGCCACAGCGGTGAGCCAGGGCCAGCCCCCCCTGGCACATTGCTTGGTGACAAGACGGTGTGACAACGGCTGGGGAAGGGCTTGAGGTCCAGGGGCGCGTCCTTCCTTCTTCTGGCTTTTTATGAAGCTTCTGGGCAAAGTCGGACTTTGGCTGGGCACGATGAACCGCTCCCACCCGCTTCGGGAGCCGGCAGCTGCCTCCCACCTGCAAGACAGGTTATTCCTCCGCTCCAGCCCTGCTGGCGGCCACGCCGGCTCGGACCCAGCGCCGGTGCCACGCCGGCTTCAGGGGCTCCACGCCTTCCTCCTCCGGAGCATCCCTGCCCTTCCTGCCCCTCCTTGCTAGCGCCCGAGTTCTCTCTGCTTTCAGATTATGCCCCGTGTCTAATGCGCAGCCGGCAGCTCCGGGGATCCAAGGCGGATGAGAGGCGCTTATAGAAATACAAGGTCACATCTAGGGGTTGGAGTCAAAACACAGACCCGGCTCCCGACCGCTCCACCCTCCTCTGCACTCCTGGCGGCTTCGCCATCCCGATGCCGCAGAAGAAGGGGGGTGGATTTCTGCTTCTTGCAGCAGGGTCTCTGCTAAAAGTGACTTTTCTTGCTTCACTCGGCCCCGGCACCCACCGGAACGGCCGCTGTGCCGTGCTTGCAGCGAGGCAGGGGCGTCCTGCCGCGGGCTGGTGGGGGAAAACAGCCCAGATGAGCTTCTCGGGGGAGGCCGGTGACGCTGGGCACGGGCGCTCCTTGCTTGGTGCAGACACCACCTTCCTCCCTGCCCCTATCCCGGTGTTCCCAGGCTTTGCCTGTGCTGCCGCGTTTCCTCCGCCGTGCCGATGTTGTTGACACAAGGATCTGCTGGTGCATCCCCCGCTAAGCCCCAGCAGCTGATTTCCACAGCTGGCGGTTTTCAGGAGGGTGCTGCAGGGTTTTGGTGTCGTATCCCTGGAAATTCAACGGCTGGTTCTGGGCTGGATGTCTTGAAGGGTCTTTGCCACACTCTTCCCTTGGCCGATGGGCTCAGTTCCTGCTGACAACCAGCTGCTTCGGCAAGGAAACCAGCTCGCACAGCCCATGAACTTGAAAGGCTTTAAAGAAAATGCCGTTTTCATATCCAGAACCCTTTGCCCAGCGGTTTACTGCACTCCCCAGCGAGGAATGGCATTCAGGAATCGCTGCCCGGACGACTCTTGCTGCCGTCGGTGGGAGTTGATCTTTGCTGGACCCAGTTCTGTCCAAACCAAGCCACCGGGTTAATCCTGGATCTTTTGTGGCTGCAGACCCGGTATTTCACACCCAATACGTCATAAGCCCCTTTGCTGCTCTCCGGTGCTAATTCGGTGGAGATGCTGATGGAAGCACCGGGGCTTTTCTCTTCCCTCCTCTGCCCGAATCCTCTCAGCCGGCGGAAGGGAGGCCGGGTAGGGCTGGCGAGGGCGTCCGCAGACAGGGATGTGGTGGGGAGTGCTGGGGGCTGCACCCACACCTCATCCTGCATCTCCCTGAGGGGCAGAGCCTGGACCTGCTGCAGCTTTTTCCTCTTCCTCTTATTTAAATTTTTTTTTTTATTTTTCAAATTAAGCCGATTCGACCGAGAATCCCTACAAAACGGGACCGCGGCCGGTTGGGAGGTGTGAGATTTGAGGTGGGAGGTCTGGGGTGACCCATCTCCGAGGTGCCGGGGCATGATGCCGCCTGCGCTGCTCCGGTCTCCCGGCCCCGGCTGCGTTTCTCGGGACAGCAGAGCTCCTCTGCCCGCTTTGCCCCGTGCTTCCTCCCAGGGAGCGCGGGCGTTTTTTCCAGGCACTAAGCCTGGAACACCCTTAGGTGTTTTGCTGGGAGCAAACAGCCCCTTGAATCAGAGCTCCGTGTTTGCCCTCGCTGTTTGGTTTGTGGGCTCAGCGGCGCAGCCTCTCTCTTATCACCTAACGCGGGAGCCCTAATCGCAGGGAGGACCCCGGGGTAGCGGCCAGCGGAGCCCATCGGCAGCCGTATTGCTTCAGCCTGGGAATTTTCCAAGGGAGATTTTGCTGCCTTTTTCCTCCTGGAAAGCTGATCCACCCAGGAATCCACCCCTTGACTTCAGCAGTCGCCACTTGAGTCCCTTGTACCTCTCCCGCGGCGGCTGAGCGGCTTTAATGGGGAATTTTTGGTTGTTCCCGCTGCTGCTCCGTGGGCAGCAGGTCCAGGGAAAGTTGGTTGGTTACGGCTCCGTGGGCCGGGAGCCTCGCAGGGATGGTTTGGCCGAAATCCCAGGCGCGTGGAGGGCTGGGCAGGACGGGAGGACAGCCCCATCCCCAGCTCCTCGGCCTTTGTCTTGGGGGGAATCTCTTCCTCCCGGGTTCTCCACGTTATCTCCAAGGAGCTGGGCAACCTGGGACCCTCTTGGCTCCAGCATCCGTAGCCCTGGCGTATTTATCAGCCCCCTGAGGTGTTTTCCCTGCTCTGCCAGCATGCAGGATGGCATCTGTGCCGCCGGCAAGGGAAGCAGGAGTGCGGCTTGACCCCTGCTTGGGGCAGAACACGCCGCCGCATCCAGCTCTGCCCGCCCGTGGCTGGGGCTCAATCCCCGCCATGGCCTCCCCGGTGCCATCCGGATGGTGAGGAGCTTCGCTGAGGGTTTTTCCTGGTGCGTTTTTCAGCGTCCGCGGAGAGGGACGTGGCCAAGGCATGCCCTGTGGCTGGCAGACAGTCTGCGAAACGAGCTGCCAAACTGGTTTAAACCTCATCCCTGCAAAGGGTCACGGCGGGCGGGCGTGCGGCGAGGAGGAGAAATGGATATCCGGGGTTTGACTGCCCCGACGACGCGTGAGCTCGGGCACCCCCGGTGCCGGATGGGACATCTGGTGGCTGCGCTGCCTGGCTCAGCGCTACGCCCAGGGGGGTTTTGGGGGAGGGATGAGTTGCAGAGCTTTGCGGGGATCCAGGTTTGGGGAGCTCCGTGGCTCTGGGTTAGCGGCGTCACTCCGGAGATGAAGTGAGGATGGGCCAGAGCCCGCGCGGGGACTTGGCCAAACGTCAGCTTTGGTTAAAATAAGGGTTTAACTGCCTGGGTGTCCCCTCGTCCCACCGGGGGGTGTAACCTTCACCGCCAGGATGCAGCCGGGGCACCGCAGCCTGCGCTGGCGGGGCTCAGCGTGGGCTGGTACCACCGAGAGCTGGGACCTGACCTGCCCTGCGCCACCCCCGGGGTGACGAGCGGATCTCTGGGATCCCCCCCGGCGTGATTCCCCTCCCCAGCGGTCCCCCCGTTCTCCATCCCGAGCCACAAGGCTGCTCCAGACCTCCCAGCCCCTCCTGTTCCGCATCCGATTTCCTCGGAGCACGAGAACTGCTTCTAGTAGAACCCTTCCAGCAGCAGCAGGACTTTCTAAAGCCGCTCTCAGCCCAGGCTCCAAGTCCCAACTCCGTCCGCAGTTCCCTCGCCCCGAGTCCTCGCAGGGTCAGCCCCAGGAAAGGTGCCAGGACAGATGGACGCCCCGCAGGCTTGGCCGGGCGAGCTGCCTTTTCAGCTGGAGTCACTGGAGATGCTGGCTGGCCTGGTGTCATTTGAATACTAATAAACCACACTTTTTTGTTTGGACTGTAGCCCCTTTGTAAAAGCCTCGGCGGGCACAATGCGGCCCCCGGGCGCTGCAATCGGCCAGGGGAACCAGCACAGCACATTTAATGCATTCAGAAATCAAACAGTGCTGATAGAGGGCTTTCCCCCATCCCTCTCTCCCCACACCCCCTAGGTATTTAAAACAGCCAGCTTGGCGCTTTTCCCGCATCCCGGGTCTCAGCTGGTCCCGAAATCCGGCGAGCGAGTGGCCTTGGTACAATAAAAACCAGCGGGAGGGGAAACCCGCTGGGCTCAGCCCTTGGGTCTGGGAGGCGGCAGGAGCCGAGGTTTCTCTTGGCCAACGCTCCGCTTCCCACCTCTGCCCGGGGAAGGCAGCCATGGGTCCCCACAGGGTCTGTTGGAATTTTATTTTTTTTAAGTTTTTTTTTTCCCCCTCCCCTCCCTGGTTTCCCGCTGACACCTTTCGGTCTTGCCTTCGGCGAGAAGCCACATGCCGGGAGTGCGCGGGATTCCTGGGGCAGGGCAGGGGTGGTTGTCCTGGATTGCAGCAGCCAAGCCTGAATATGCAGGTTTTTTTCCATATAACAAACGTTTAGCCAAACTCGGCTGTTTTGACAGCTCACTAGGAGGGTTTGAACCGCTTGGGCTGGAGGTGTAGGAGCTTTTGTGAGCATCCTGCATCAAGAAGTTTGGGAACGGTTCTGCTGCCTTCCTCCTCCTGGAGCCTGAGGCTGGAGCGCTTCTTGCCTGGGTGCGCCGTTGGTTTGGGCTTGTCTGGATGGGGCCGGTGGGATCCATCCTCCTGCCGGCGGATGCGCTTCTAGCTCAGCCCCCGCCTTCCCACAGCCTACCCAGAGCACCGGGACACCCCTCAAAGGTGCTGCGTTGGTCCCCATCAGCCATGGGGGTGCCAGGGGTGCAGAGGAGGGGCAGGGAATGCAGCCACAGCTCCGATAAAATACCCAAAAAATATAAAATATAATAGCAATAAATGAAACGGCGACGAAATATTAAAAAAATAATGCCTTACCCTCATATTTTGAGGTGGCTGGTTACTTCCTCGCCCGCTCCAGGGCTGTCTGGCGCGAAGGGGCCGCCGAGGTAATGGTTGTTCTTGTCTGGGCTCCCACAGAGGACGGGGACTTCTTGGCGCTGGACCTCGGTGGCACCAACTTCCGCGTGCTGAGAGTGAAGGTGTCCGACAACGGCCTGCAGAAGGTCGAAATGGAGAATCAGATCTACGCCATCCCCGAGGAACTCATGCGAGGCAGTGGGGTGCAGGTGGGTGCAGCCCCTCCCTCCATCCCCCCCCGACTGCAGGGCTTCCCCCCGTGCTGGGACCAGTCTCCTGCCTGAGAGGGGAGCTGGTGCCTCCCCAGCACCCTGAGCTGTGTGATGGGTTGGAGCAGCAGCCTGTGGCTGCCTGGCCCAGCAGGATCCGGGTTGATCCTTGCCTTCCCTTGCCTGGAGCTATTAATCCCTGACACCACCATGGCTGAGGACCACGGAGGTGTCCTGTGGGTGACAGACCACCGGTCCCGCAAGTGGGCAGGGATTCTGGCGCTGCTCCGTGCACTGGCTGGGTGGGGGCAGCCGGGTGAGGGCTCACCCTTTGCCTTTTATTTTTCCCCCCGCAGCTCTTCGACCACATTGCTGAGTGCTTGGCCAACTTCATGGAGAAGCTGAAAATCAAGGACAAGAAACTCCCCCTTGGGTTCACCTTCTCCTTCCCGTGTCACCAGACCAAGCTGGATGAGGTGGGTGAGGGTCACGCGTGAGGGTGGTGACTGGGATGCAGTGGGCTGGGGGCGAGCTCTCGCTGGGGGCAACACCAATTTAGGTGCTTTTAATTAGGCTCGTTGAGGTTTGGGTGGCGCGCGAGGTCTTCATGCCAGTGGGAGCGTAGGATGTGCCCTGGGGCTTGCAGGGGTCTCGGAGGTGATGCGTAACGTGCCGGCTGCTCCGTGCTTCCGCCCTGCGCGGATGCCTCCACGGAAAGCGGCTTTTTCCACTCCACAGACGGAGCTGAAGGAGAGTGGCTGCGGCGGGGAGAGCAGCTCAACCGCCCGCGGCTGAAGGCAGCCCAGACGTGCCGGGCATCACATCCCCATCATGCATACAGGGAGGAAGTGGGGGNGGGGGGGGGGGGGGGGGTGTCACCCTCCCCGGCTGCTCGCCGTGCTCCGGGCGGCCGGGAATCGATGGCTGTCAACTCCGCTCAGCCGTGCCGGCTCTCCGCCGGGAGCGGGTGACCTCGCCGGGAGACTAAACATCTCGGCAAGCGGAGCCCAGCCGAGGCACGTGGCCACCCACGGCCTCTGCCGGGCTCTTGCTCTTGGTGGTGGCGGCGGGGGGGGCTGGTGCTTTCCTTGCCCTTATCTCACCCGGCTTCCCGGGCAGGATCGGAAAGGAGGGCGGCTCCATGGCACGCTGGCGATCCGGCACGTCCTCCCCCGGTGGGAATGCGGTGGCATTTTGTACCAGGGATGGGGCAAGTCATGCTCTCGTGCCTGAGCGATTCAGCACAAGTATTGAGGAAGAAGATTAACGCTTTCCTGGGGGTGGTAGTGAGGGCTGTAAAAGAAATAAACATAAAGAAGCTGGGAGAGGAGAGAAGCACCTACCCCTGGTGACCTTGTCTGGGTCGCTTCTCTCCGTGCCTCAGTTTCCCCATCTGTAAGGCAGGGTGGGGTTTGCCCCCCTGGGACATCCGGGGCTCAAGGGATGGAGATTCCCAATGCCATCCAGCCCCCTCCCTTCCCTCAAAGCTCAGCGCAGCCTCCGGCCGGGTGACAGCGGTGGCTCTGCTGGGTGGGGACGCAGCCGGTGCCTGCGGCCGCAGGGGATGGCGAGACCCCCATCCCGCAGGGGTGGGGCAAGGAGCTCTCCTTAGCCTTGGGAACAGGTTTCGCTCTGGGGCTCCATAAAACCCAGTCATGGGAATAATGTTCCCCCCTGCTGGCAGGAGCAACGAGCGACTCGCGTGTGATTTGGCAGCCATAAACTTTATCTGTGCAGAGACGTGGAAATCGTAGCTGATACGGCAGCTCGCGGGCTGATAACAGGGAGAGACTGGCCCGCGGCGCTGGGTGTCCATCCAGCCCTTGCCTTGCGCCGGGGAGCCCTGGAGGGGCTGGGTGGGTCTGTCCTCCGAGCGTTCCCCCTTGCCGTTTCTCCGCAGAGCATCCTCGTCACGTGGACGAAGGGATTCAAATGCAGCAGCGTGGAGGGGAAAGACGTGGTGTCGCTGCTGCGCAAGTCCATCAAGAAAAGAGGGGTAAGAGGGTGGGCAGGTCTGTCACCTCCTCGGGTGGTGGGTCGGGGGCACACGGTTCCCCGGGACAGGACACTCGCCGCTCCGTGCCTCGGCTCCCCTGTGGCAGCAGGGGTGATTCCATCTGTTTTGGCCACGCTGACTCAATCTCCGTCCTCTCCACCCTCGCAGGACTTCGACATTGACATCGTGGCCGTGGTGAATGACACCGTTGGGACCATGATGACCTGCGGCTATGACGATCATAACTGTGAAGTTGGCCTCATCGTTGGTGAGCTGCAGCAAAGGGGGGAGAACTGGGGTCCACCTCTCCGTGAACTCCGGAAGGAGATCACTTTTCTTGCAGATTTCAGGTTTTTTTTGCGGGGGGGAGGAAGTGAAGGCGATAGTGACGTTAGAAAACCAGCATTGCCCAGTGGTTGTTTTCTTCCATCTTCACTTTCTGTGGCTGTTGCTAATCATGGGGAATCAGGGAAAGGCAGCATCCCCTCACCCTGTCCCCGTGCTTGGCTCAGGTACCGGTACCAACGCCTGTTACATGGAGGAGATGAGGCACATTGACCTGGTGGAAGGGGACGAAGGCCGGATGTGCATCAACATGGAATGGGGGGCCTTCGGTGACGACGGCGTGCTCAACGACATCCGGACGGAGTTCGACCGCGAGATAGACATGGGCTCGCTCAACCCCGGCAAACAATTGTAAGCGGATTCTTGGCTTCGGCTCAGGCTCGGGGTTTGCTCCGCATTGTCCGTCCTCCCATTGCGCTGGCGTTAGTGGGACCGAAGAGGTTGTCCCAGTTAACTAGGTCACCCCGTCCTCCGCCGTGCCAGCTACACCAATGCAAAGAGGTGCTGTGCCACCGAGTTGGGGTGGTGCCCCCAACCGAACCTTTCCCTTGAATGTGTCCCTTTCTGTTCCTTTGCCCTGCCAATGCAGTCATCTGCCAGCCACGGCAAACACCACCACCTAATGTCCACATCCAAGTCCTACACATCTCCCGTTCCCCAGGGGGCTGCTGGCCGCATGGGTGGGACTTGAGGGGTCTCTGCAAACCATAAGTCCTTGCAGAATGACGGTTGTGTCCACATGGCTTTTCCAAGTGACGGGATAAACTACTCTGGCAAGAGGTTACCTAGATTGCTTTTGGGCCTGGAAGGCCGCCAAGTGTTTTTGAGATCAACCCGTGGCCCCGTCACGGCACACGCAGCCAAACGAACGCGTCTTGTGCTTCCCCCGTGGGCAGGTTTGAGAAGATGATCAGTGGGATGTACATGGGAGAGCTGGTCAGGCTCATCCTGGTGAAGATGGCCAAGGAAGGGCTCCTGTTTGGAGGAAAGCTCACACCAGATCTGCTCACTACTGGCCACTTTGAGACCAGATACGTCTCTGCTATTGAGAAGTAAGTGGGATCCGGGTGGTTTCCTGGGGTCCTGACATCTGTACTGGGGGAAAACAGGCCCCATCACAGGGCTGTCCGCTGGGCAAACCAGGGTCGGATGGCAGAAGCTGGATTTCCAGGCATGAATCCTTGTTTCTTCTTTGATGTGCAGGGAGAAAGAAGGGCTGCAGAAAGCCCATGAGATCCTCAGCAAGCTGGGCCTGGAGCCATCTCATGAAGACTGTGTGGCCACCCACCGCATCTGCCAGATCGTCTCCACCCGCTCGGCCAACCTGTGCGGGGCCACCCTGGCCGCCGTGCTGCGACGCATCAAGGAGAACAAGGGGGTGGAGCGGCTGCGGTCCACGGTCGGCGTGGACGGCTCCGTCTACAAGAAACATCCTCAGTGAGTCCGTGAGGATAGGCAAGGCTGGTTGGGAGGGACAGGGAGAGAGCACAAATCCAGGGATAAAGCTTGGCACAAGCAGAACGTCTCCAAATATTCTCCTGGGCACCTCTATTTGGGTCCCAAAGGGTCCTTTACAACCCCAGAGGGTCCCATCACCCGTGGTGGCATACTCAGGTCCTCTTTCCTCCTCCGTAGCTTTGCCCGGCGCCTCCATAAGACGGTGCGGAAGCTGCTGCCGGACTGCGAGATCCGTTTCGTGAGGTCGGAAGATGGAAGTGGCAAAGGGGCCGCCATGGTGACAGCGGTGGCCTACAGGCTGGCCGCCCAGCACAAGGCACGGCAGAAGATTTTGGAGGCGCTCAAGCTGAGCCAGGACCAGCTGCTGGAGGTGAAGCAAAGGATGAGGATAGAGATGGAGAAGGGGCTGGGCAAGGAGACGCACGCAGAGGCGACGGTGAAAATGCTGCCCACCTACGTGTGCTCAACTCCAGATGGGACAGGTGACGTACCGCCTGTATAAGCCCACCTATGTCCTGGGGAGGGCAAAGAGCCGGCGTCGCAAAGAGCGCTTCCCTCCGGGAAGGGCTGGGATCTTTGCCATGGCTGGTTCCTTCTTCGTGGTGGGAGCGGCACAAGGTTTTTAACCACCAGCGTGATGCTGGGAAAAGCAGCCGAGCCTCCAGGACGTTCTGCACTTGACTTGGGACAAAGCCCGGCTTTCCCTGTGGTTTTTGCCACCACAGGTTTCTCACCACCATTGTCCCGGGTGGTGCTCCCAGTTCTCGGTGGCTTGGAGGCGCACGTGCCCCTTGGCTTGCAACCCTGGGATTTCCCTAAGTCTGGAGCAAACCCCTCCATCACATTCCTGCCTACACCATTCTCCGTTCCCAGCCAGGCCTTGGTTTCTGGTCCTTCCCTGGGGAGAGGGCAGATCTGGCTCAGCTTCGTGCCACCCTCACAATGCGCCTTGTCAGCATCTCTCTCCCCTCTGACGGTTCTCTCTTGGGTTTCAGAAAAAGGAGATTTCCTCGCCCTGGACCTGGGAGGTACCAATTTCCGTGTGCTGCTGGTGCGCGTGAGGAACGGCATGAGGCGCGGCGTGGAGATGCACAACAAGATCTACTCCATCCCGGTGGAGATCATGCAGGGGACGGGAGAGGAGGTGAGGATGGGCAACCGGAGGTGGAAAACCGGGGCACCTTCCCCACGGTGGCAGCAGAAGTGGCAGGAGGTGGCAGCGGATCGGACGGGCTGACCCCGGGGGCTGTTCTCGCCTCGCTCTCTGGTCCGGGGTGCAAAGCCAGGAGGGTGGAGAAGGCTGGTGCTCTCATGCCTTTAGAGCAGCGAGTTCTGCCCGAGGCTCTGGAGTTTGAAACGCGCTTTGGAAAGCCTGAGACTGTGCTTTAGGTTAGAAATTGTGCTATTCCCAGACATGGCCGAACTCCTCCCTGAACCCCACACACTCCGCCGGGGCAGATGAGCATCATCCCCCTTTCCCAGATAGAGAAACCACAACACACGCAGTAGGAGATGTCTCCAGAGCCTTATTTGCAGATGGGAAGAGTTTTGCAAAGCACTCCAGGCAGCGCTCGGGGACTGGGAGTGTTTCTAGCAGACAGGCTCTGGGGATACCTTGCAGAGGGAGACTGGATTTCTGTGTCTCCCCTGGGAAGCTGGTCACCTCCCCGCTAGCCCCTCCATCCCTTCCGGGGGCAGCACAGGACACGCAGGGTGGAGGTATCGCAGTGATACGACCGCATTGTCAGTGAGGAAGAGGAGGAAAGAGGAGCTGTTTTGGGCTTCCTCGCCTCACACAGTGCAGCTGAGTAGCGTCCTGGTCCGTTCAAAGGCTTGGGAATGGATCGGCATCTCCGGCGGGTCAGGCAGGCTGGGATCCATGTCAGCTTTTGGCTGTGCTGGTAACTTCTCCTTCTGGCTTTGTGCACCCAGCTCTTCGACCACATCGTCCACTGCATCTCCGACTTCCTGGAATACATGGGGATGAAGGGTGTCTCGCTCCCGCTCGGATTCACGTTCTCCTTCCCTTGCCAGCAGAACAACCTGGATGAGGTAACTCCCCATCCACCTCGTGGCGCGCGTGGCCGGTAGCCAGGTGTCGTGGTTTGGGCTGAAAAGCCAAAGCGCGGTGGGAGCCACGTGCCAGCACCAGCGACCGTGCGGCAGGTCAGGTGGAGACCCAGGAGAGGGGGAAGGCGGGAGCTCGGAGCTGCCGGTGCTTCTGAAAAGCTCCTTTGCTGCACCAAAGCGGGTGCAGATCCCTGGAGCTCTGGAGACAACCTGGCTGAGGTATCCTCCACACGAGAGGATCTCGCCTCCCCGTGCCGGGCGCTGCCGGTGGGGGGATGTGGGGTCGCTGTCCCTCCCTCCCAGCGGCCTGCCGGGTTAACCCCGGGGTGTTTCCACAACAGGGGATTCTCCTGAAGTGGACAAAAGGTTTCAAGGCGACCGGCTGTGAGGGAGAAGACGTGGTGAGCCTGCTGAAGGAGGCAATTCACAGGCGGGAGGTGAGCGTCCACGTCGCTGTGAGAAGCTGGCTGCTTGCTCCTGCACCCCAGCTGTCTTTGGCATCTTTAATTGGCCTGTAAAGCAAATTAATGGGCTGAGCACAGGGCTAATGACTGTCTGAATGTTAACAACCACCTTTAGTCATCGCTAGAGGTTGGATTTTCAGACCCTGGAGCTAAGAGCTGGCTTCTGGCCAGGGCTGGAGCAGACGTGTCTCGCTGTGGGTTAGGGAGACACCGTGCTCCTCTCCTCCGTGCAGACCACCCAGAGCTCCTGCCCCGGGGGCTGGTTCTGGCAGGGATTGTCCCAGCGTGTCACCTCCTCCACGGTTGCTTCTTGCTGGAGGTGCCTTGAGGTTTGGGCGTCCACCTGCAGACACGTGTGGCTGCAGGGAGCCCGTGGGTGCCTGGAGGACTCCCACGCGCTCAGCCCCCACAGGTCCTTTCCCGGTCGTGGGAGCAGACATAGCCAGCCACATCCTCCAGGAATAACCCGTGCAATCCCATCCCTCCGCAGGAATTCGACCTGGACGTGGTCGCGGTGGTGAATGACACAGTTGGCACCATGATGACCTGTGGGTACGAAGATCCCTATTGCGAAGTTGGGCTGATAGTCGGTGAGGACTGAAACTTTCTTACGGAGTTCCCCTGCCCCGTAGTCCCAAATCTGCTCCCGAGGGGTTCTCCTGGCCGCAGAAGCTGCCCGAGGGCTTTTACCTTGCGTTCGCGCCGTCCTTCTCCGACGGCCCCATTGAAAGATGCTTCTCTCCCTGCAGGCACAGGCAGCAACGCCTGTTACATGGAGGAGATGAGGAACGTGGAGCTGGTGGAAGGGGAGGAGGGCAGGATGTGTGTCAACATGGAGTGGGGGGCATTTGGTGACAACGGGTGCTTGGATGACATACGGACAGAGTTTGACTTGGCGGTGGATGAGCTGTCTCTCAACCCTGGGAAGCAAAGGTGCGTGGTGGCTCTGGGGAGCTGGGAAGGGATCCCCGATGAGGCTGGGTGTCCCGGAACGGTTCAGTGCTGCCCCACCAGCCTCGTGGTGGATCTTCAGGGGACGAGCCTGGCTTTGCGGCACACCGATGCGTCCCTTGTCCCCTGCCTGCAGGGTGGGGACCGCACTGCTGGACTTGCTGCAGGGTGTCAGGCAGAGCCGGGATCTCGATCCGGATCCCGTGACGCGTCCTGACGCCCAGCCTTGCCCTCTCCTTCCCAGGTTTGAGAAGATGATCAGCGGGATGTACCTGGGGGAGATCGTTCGAAACATCCTGATGGATTTCACCAAGCGAGGGCTGCTCTTCCGGGGACGGATCTCGGAGAGGCTGAAGACCAGAGGGATCTTTGAGACCAAGTTCCTGTCCCAGATAGAAAGGTGAGGTCCAACAGGCGGGGCGGGCACCGGCTCTGGATTGGAGCAGACCTGGAGCTCGGGGAAAGCGTTCCCAGGGCTGGTGGGAGAAGCCCCAAGCGCTCGGTCTGGAGCCAGGATGACGTAGGGGTGGTGCGATGCAGATAACTCAGCAAAATCCACGCGGTTCTGACAGCGCCGGCGTTGAGAGACAAGGAAACTGTCTGGGGTTGGCAACACAGACGCCTCTTTATCCTCTGCCCGGGACAGAGAGGGGACACGGGTTCAGTAGGCGTCGCGCTCCAAGTCAATGGCTTTTTCCTGAAATAGCCTCACTGATGAGGACGTGACACCAGAGCCACGTCCCGGTCGGAAAGCTGAGGTTAAAGGGGAGCTGTAG
Source organism: Chionis minor (assembly GCA_013398295.1). Classification (NCBI taxonomy): domain Eukaryota; kingdom Metazoa; phylum Chordata; class Aves; order Charadriiformes; family Chionidae; genus Chionis; species Chionis minor. The sequence goes on along the minus strand of VZSF01001154.1, from coordinate 176,785 downwards.
AGTCCCTCCAGTTGGCACCAACCCATCCACGAGCCCCCGGGCTCTGCAGGATGTAGCTAAGGAAGGGGAAGCCACACGGCCGAGTTGCTCCGTCTCCTAACGCTGCCTGGTCCTTGTGTCCTCCCCAGCGACTGCCTGGCCCTGCTCCAGGTCCGCTCCATCCTCCAGCATCTCGGCCTGGAGAGCACGTGCGACGACAGCATCATCGTGAAGGAGGTGTGCGCTGTGGTGGCCCGGCGGGCGGCTCAGCTCTGCGGGGCCGGCATGGCAGCCGTGGTGGACAAGATCCGGGAGAACCGGGGGCTGGACTTCCTCAAGGTCACGGTCGGCGTGGATGGGACGCTCTACAAGCTGCACCCTCAGTGAGTTCTCGGTGGCGGGCGGGTGGCTGTCCTCCAAGGAGAGTCACGCTGGTGCGTCTGCTCGTTGCAGGCAGACGGGGCGCAGCGTGGAAAGCTTCACGGGGTGGCTGGGGAGGAGAGGAGATATTTTAGGGCCCCAAGGGCTGCCGGTGGGTCGCTGAGCTAAGCTCTGTCGAGGCACGGCAAGATCCAGCTGCTCCCTACAGGTTGGGGTGCCAGGACGGGTAACACGGCAGGGACCTCGCAGCAGCCAGGACCCAGTTCACCCAGTCCCACACTTCCAGGCTGACCCAGAGGTGGTGACCAGGTTCAGCCGGGGGTGCAGCTCAGCAGGCAAAGTCACGGCGATGAGGCAGGTCTAAACCTAAAGAAGTGGGTCCATGACCCGGGTCAGGAAGGGCCACGGCTCGGCAGACACGGGACGGCGCCTGAGCTGTGTGTGTAGCTCAGGGACTAGAGGCAGAGGGTTGGGCTTAAACAGGGCTCAGGGATCCATGAGTAGGGGGAGGGCTCTGAGGGTCCCCCCAGATGAGGCTGCTCAGAGCTATTGAGGTTTATGAGCGCTCTCAGGGCTTGGGGGGACTGGAGAAGGGGCCAGATTTGGCCCCGAGTGGGAGGAGACCAGGAGTGTGTTCACTAGTGGCAAACAAGGGGTGATGGCTTCAAACGGGAAGAGGGGGAGATTTAGGTGGGATCTCAGGAAGAAATTTTCCCCCCGTGAGGGTGGTGAGCCCAGAGCAGCTGTGGCTGCCCCATCCCTGGAGGTTCAAGGCCAGGTTGGACGGGGCTGGGAGCAGCCTGGAATAGCGAGAGGTGTCTCTGCCCAGGGCAGGGGAGTGGAACGAGATGGTCTTTAAGGTCCCTCCCAACCCGAACCCTGCTGTGATTTGATGACCTTGGGTTGAAGCGTGGAGACTCATGCTTTCCAGTGCCTCCTACCTGGCAGGCGTCTCTCCATCCGTCCTTGTCCTCTGTGTCCGTAGCACTTGGGGACCGTTGGAGGCAGCTCCGCGGACAGGTGGGCTTTGCTCCCAGTGGGAATTTCACCTTCAGCCCAAGGCGGGTTAAATCAGCGTCTCTTCCTTCCCCTCCCTGCGCCCTACAGCTTCTCCAGCGTCATGCACGAAACGGTGAAGCAGTTGTCTCCAAAGTGCGAAGTGACCTTCCTGCAGTCGGAAGATGGCAGCGGCAAGGGCGCAGCGCTCATCACGGCGGTGGCCTGCCGGATCCGGGAGGCCGGCCAGCGGTAGAAGGAAGGAGGTTTGCCGAAGAGCTTGTTTTCAGCAAAACAGGATGTTTCCCCACCCGGTCCCTCCTTCCCTCCCTCCGTACACACACACACACACACACACGTGGCCTCCCCTTCCAAGCAGACTCTTAGCTTTACTTGTTCTCTTGAGATACCACCAGTGGGACTGGAGATGCTGTGTGCTTTGTATAAAGAGTTGTCTTAGGAGTTTTATTGCATGCCATAAAACTGCCTCTCGAGTAAAGCTAAAAGTGTCTTTTGGCTGTCTACCTACGCTTCCAGTTAGAGCTGGACCTGTTGCACTTGCAGCCTCTCTCAAACACCAGCTCTCCTCCCCACGTCTCCCAGCTAACCGCTCTCACCTCTTCCCTAACAGCAGAAAGGATAACGCTAGGATAATTACGACGCTGCATTGTCACTTTACAGTAACTGGTACCTATTTATGTCCGAGTCGTAGCGTGTCCGTGCTGTAGAAAGCAAACCTCTTTAAGATTGGGCTAAAGACCTCCATTAGTCTTTTACCCTGATCAAGGCTGTATTATTTCCATGAAAGTCATGGTAACTCTTAAAGCACAGGGTGCAGAATTTCAGCCGGCGTGTTCCGAGTCTGCACTGGGAGATACCAAGTATCTCTGTTGGTGAGCAATATTAAAAGAACCTGCTGGATCCAAGTCGGAGGTGCCCCTTCGACTGCTCCGGCAGAGCACGTGCCTGGAAATAATTGGGGACTCAGGGTCTAATCCCATTTCCCGACCTCTCACCCGCACCCTCAGTAGAGTGTCGTAACGTGGCATGTGCGTGCGGTTGTGTTACACCCCCCTGGAAACCACTAGCCCCCCTTCCTTCCCCCTGCACGTGCGGATACCAGCAGCCAGGGCGGGTCGGTCTCTTCCCGGCCCCCGCAGCGTCGCGGCCGCGTGTCTCCGCTCGGCGCGGCGAGTTTCGGTTTGCTTTTTGTCTGTGAAATAGTTCGGCGTCTTCAGCCTTTTAGGTGACACCTGGATTTATACACTGTATATTTATGTTTCGAGAGACCTTACGTCTTCTTATGTACATAGTCTGGGGGGGGTTATATTGCTTAGTTTTGACTTCACCTTTTAATGTCATTTAAGAACAGTACAGAGTACTTATTTTCTTCTTTTTCTCGTGTTATTATTATTATTTTTTTTTTTTAATGTAAAATTTTCTCGGGGCAGACTGGAGAAAGAGACCCGAATTCCTGAGGGCAGTCGTACAAGAGGTTTGGGCATTCTGAATTTATCACCAGCGCGAAAGGCAAACCGGGATGCGACGCCCGGGGGGCGGCGGGGCGCTGCGGCGAAGCTGGCAGGGTCAGGCTGGTTTGAACCTAAGGAGAGGTTTTATTTTGGGCCCCCCTGTGCCCTCCCCGGCCCGTTTTGCGCTGGAAAGTCCCGTTGCTGCCCCTTGCAGAGCGCAGTGAAATATCCCAGGGCTCTGCGGGGCCCCGTGTCTCAGCCCGCATCCCTCCGGCCGCCGTCCCGCTCCAGCAGACACCGGGCACGGACACGGGCGCTGGAGCGGCGACGGTGCGTGGGGGCAAAGGCAACCTCATCCCCCACCTCCCTGATGGCGTTAGCAGCCATACTTGGAATCACCCGGTTTCCATTTGGCATCCTGGGGGCTGTCGGCATTCCCAGGGAGCAGCAGCCGTTAGTTTTTGCCGACGGAAAAGCCCACGGATGAACTAAGCACTGCGGTTCTCTGCCTGAGCGAGCGAGCAGGGGCAGACAGATAGGGGTGAGTATGTAAATATTTTGCAGAAGATAATGAAATTCCAGTGATGTATCAAAAAACCCCAACAAACAATTAATAATTCCCACAAACAGACCTTCAGTTTGGAGGATAGAGTTTTTGTCTATTTTTATGTATATTTTTATACTGCTTGGGGTAACCTCTTTACCAAAAGTATCTCTTCTATGTCGGGGGTAGAGTGCAGTAGCACAGTTTTAAAGCAAAATTACTCTTTTGGGCATTTTGAATGCTTTTTTTTTTTAATAAGCCTCGAGACAATTATAACAAATAAAACCTGACCGTGTATAGAAATGATGTAAGAAACCAAGTTTAGTGGAAGCTTTAGAAGCCGCTAAATAAATTTTGGAAAGACAGTACAGAAATCCTCCAACACGGCACCCAGCCGTTGTGTGTGATTCTTTCCTGGGAAAACCAGCGTTTTGCCTAGTGAGAAACGGAAGCGGGAATGTTTTTACCTGCTGCACCGTGCTGAAGGGCGCGCGAGGGGCTGCATTTTTAAACTCTTACCCTGCTGCACCCCTGCAGAAACATGTGTTTTCATCGGTTGGCGAGCTGAAGTTCACACAGAGGTAGTTTTTGGAGGGGAGAGCGGGAAAGACGGGGGCTGTGGGGCAGCCCTGCTTTTCCAGCTGGTTCAGGCTGCGGTTCAGCGGGTTGTCGGAGCGGGTGACTAAAAGGTGAGAAGAAAACATGGGTAGTTTGGTACCTGGGTAGCGAGGAGGGGAGGAGCAGGGTCACCTCGCTCCCCTTGTCCATCTCCGCGGCCAAGGACAGGCTGCACCTTTACGGCAGCGGGGAGGATCAGCCCCGAGCTCGCAGGGCAGCGGCAAAATTCCAAGTGCTTTCTCTTCTCCTGGGAGCAAGGAAATCAAGGAAACCCGGAGCTACAGCTGCTCTGGGTCTGTGCTGCAGTACCTGGTGTGGGGGTGGGGGAAACAGCGGTAGGAGCAGCTCCATTGGGCTGGCAAAGCCAGAAAGCCCCATGCCAAAGCTGGGGGATACGGATCTAAACATCCCGGGAGGATTTTCCGCTGGGCTTGCTCAGATGGATACCCACCCCGAGAGCCACTGGGCTCCTGGAAGAAGCTTGGAAGCTTGCGCTTCCCCTTCGCTTTGATGCAGGATAAAGCAGGGGCTGGGACGTTCCCGGTTAAAAAGCAATCCTTGAAGCGTTACACGGCGCCTGTGTTGGCCTGCGACCGCAGAGCCGCCCCTGGCAGGTTTTTATTGAGCACGTGGGGAAGTTTGTGCTCCTCTGTCTCCAAGGGGACGAGCACCGGGAATGGTTGCCGTACGGTCTGACCGTAACGCTGGCGGGACTGTAACCTCACTCCAAAACGTGGCCGTGGGATGTCACGTGAAAGCATTTAAAATGAAGAAGGGAAGATTAAATCGTAACTCTTGATATGAAGGGAAGACGAAACCTCTGTTAGGTAGGGAGAGATGGACAGACGGATGCGCTTGGCTTGCCCAGTCTGTCTCCTTCCTCCAGTAAGAAGTGCTGCTTTGTGGATTTAGGATGGCTTTTTTTGTTTTGTTTGGTTGTTCCCGTTAGGATGCGTTTTCTTTGCGCTCCCAGTGTTGTGCTGGCACATTCACCGGCTGCACCGGCAGCAGGAAACCAGGGTCTTCCACTGCGTCAACTGCTACGCTGGAGACACTGACCTTTCCTCCTGGCAACGCTCCTCCTTCGTACTTTGAGAAGGATTTTATTGTTACTGCTTTTTTTATATATATGTACACACCTACATACAAGCAGTAAATTATTGAGCCTTGTGGGAGGAATTTGCCTCTTCCCTTCTTGGAGTGAAAGGCCACGTAGGGAGAAGCGTCACCCGGTCGCCCAGGGTGTCCGAGGAGCATCCGAGAGCACCGGAGCCGCAGCGACCTCTGGCCCAGCAGCAGCTCCGAGGCAGTTTGACCCGAGATCACCCGGTGCCTCTGCACCACGCCAGCTCTTATCGGGCCATCCGAGCGCACCCGGGTTGTCAGAGAGAGATAAGAGGGTGAAAAGGTCCTGTGCGCGGGAGGGGAGAGGTGTCAAAGAGTGACAAACCCACTGCCCCTCCCCAGGGAACAGGGGGGGCGAGGTACTGGAGAGCACTGGAGTAAACTGGGAACGGGCTCCCACCCCGCCACCACCTCCTCCCCCCAGCAGATAAAGAGAGGAAAACACCTTCTTTTGACAGAGCCTTTCGCTGCTCCAGTAGAAATGTGGTCACCGAAGGCAAAAGAGGCGATTTCCGGTCACAAGGTAAATTTGGTCTAAGAAAGAGCCAAATTATTTACCTCGGGACAATCCCTGGCAAGTTTGGGGTCTTCCCGGCGCGAAGCAAAGAAAATGCATCTTAATGTGGGGGTTGGCTCCGTGCGGGGCAGGGGGAGTTCAATAAAGCCAAAGACTGTTCAGCTGCTAGCAGAAACGAGTGACTGTAGATTCACCTGATGTTGTTATTTCGTGTTTACAGTATTTATTTTTAGTAATTGACTGCAATTATATTATATATAGGCTTCCTTATTTTTGTACTTTTCATACCATTCTCCTGAGTGTGGTGTTGTACTTCTCAGCTCCCCTGTGCCACGATTGCTGCTCCTAGTCAGTGACAAATAAAAGAGAGAAAAAAAACCAACCCCAACCACTCGTTTTCTGGGGTAAATTGTGCTGTTTCTGAGTTTCCGTGCTCCTCTCCCTCCTGCCCCCTGCACTCCTTCGCAATCCCTTCGGAAGGGCACACCTGCGCCACTGCCCCATCCCAAATCCCTGATCCTGCCCCACTGGGAAAAAAGGACCAAAGCTGGGAAGGGATTTGTCTCTTTGCACCGACACTCTGCCCCCAAAGCCAGGAGGGCGGCCGTAGGTCCGGGACACCCACAGCTCAGAGAAGGAGGCGGTAAGGAGTGGGAAAACCGCACAGAGGTGAGTTTGATGTAAGCTCTGGGCTCCGTATCCCACATCCGCATCACACCTGGGCTGGGGCTGCCCCAGCAGGGGCTGCGCCGGCGGCCGGGAGGGTGCAGAGCAGGATGAGACCGCAGCGGGAAGCACTAAGCCCTCAGCACAGAGCAGGAACCCCGCAGGAGCTCAACCCACCCTCCAAGCTTGGATTTCAACTCCGGCTTTCCACAAACCCCAGGTATTTTCACGTTCTGCCAAAAAACAAGCAGCCCATCTTTCTTTCTGCTGAATCAATGACAGTTTTCTAGTTAAAAAGAACAACCCACAAACTGCTTGTATCAGTATCTAAATACAGAGTTTGATGCTGTAGCAGACAAACACCTTAAAACACTTCTCCTTCCAAAAAAGTATGCCGCGATGCAAGATCATACAGAGCTCCATCCATGGGCTGAATCCAATAGAAAAAGCCATTCACGGCAGAAAAGGATAGACACTGGTGAGTATTCCCACCTGAAATAATTTATTGACAAGTTGCCACGTTTTTCCATCTTGCCCAACACATTTTTATCCTTGTTATAAAGTACAAATGGTTTTATACTTTTCTGACATTAAAAAAATAGGCTACTAAAGAGGCAAAATCGCCACTTTGAATCCAAAAAATCCCGCCGTAAGAATTCAAAATTGCAAAAGACAAACAGAAAACCCAACACACACAAAGAACAAAAACGGTGTACCTCTTACACTCGACTCATTCGTCAAACCAACTGAAAAGGGATCCCTTGTTCCCAGCTCCGACTCCGGATCCTGTGACCTCGCTTAACTGATGGGAAGTTTGCGTTAACACGTACAACTCAAAAGGCACTCAAAGGTCACAAGTTCCTGAGCTAAAAGGGGATATAGTCCCAACGTAGCAGTTAAAACAAGTCACAAAAAACAATGTTTAAAAACTGGTATTTGGTTCATGTGAGTATAGTAAGCATCCAGCAGAATCCACCTGAAAGCGGCTGCCATATAATAGACTCAAACGATGGTTAGTACATTAAGAGTATCTTCAGTACGTGGAAAAAAAATAGTTCACTTGTGAGCATCCTTATTACCAAATTCATGTGCTAAAAAGACATATTTTCTGCGATGTTAAAAAAAAAAGCCCAAGAACTAGAAAGAAACATACGCAGATGAGATGCAATAGAGGCTTAAAAACAAGCGCGTTTGAATGTCTGTACAGTTAAATAACTAACAAAAGTCGACAGGCAACATTTACACAGATGGATTTGGCCCTAACGGAAAAGGGCCACAGAAGTGAGCAGAATACGGATCTGGTATCTACAGATCAGTTATTAAAAAAACCCCAAAACACACACTAAGAAAACCCACACATCCCACAACGTGTGCTCAGAATCCGACAGGGAAGTTCGCTAAGATGTCATCCACACAAATTCCCTATTTCCAATTTGGCTCAGTTTTTGCCCAGCAAAATGGAAGTGTAGCATTTTGCAAACATGGAATGGCTACTGTCTGAAGATGCAGAACAGAAATAAAATTAAAAAAAAAAAAAAATAAAGGGGATAACTAGTTTTGGCCTGTATAATTTCTGATCTTCTCTTCAGATATGCATAGGAGTATACTAAGGCCAGATATATATATATATTTGCTACAGTGTAAGGCCTTTTCTTGTAGTCGAAGCTCTGTGCGTCAGCAGGGCGTTTTACTGAAAGCAGGCAGACAGAAGTGCTTCTAGAAGTGCTGCTTTATTCCACCAAAGAGGTCTCAGGTTTCCGAATTATCCGGCAGCGCCTCACTGTCAGCCTTCTTCTCCGGCGACGTGTACAAGAAGTTGCAGCAGATGTAGAGCGGGAAGATGAGGAGTCTGCTGTCCAAATTCATCACCACCTCCTCCTGTAAGGCACACGCCGCGGACGTTAGCACAGCGAGCGAAGCCGATCAAAAAGCGCATGAGATTGATAGCTAACAGTCATTCTGGCACTTTAATTACTACGTATTAAAAGCAGAAGATAAAGCAAGCCAAGAGAGCAATTCACCTTCACCTTAAGCAGATGTTTTATAATATTAACACTGATAAGATATTCTCAAAATGCTTATAACCCCTTGGCCCAGTGCTGCCAAGCCTCCTGCAGCAAAGATAGCAGAGCCGTAAGACACAGCTGAGCAAACTTTACCTTCAAGCACGTTGAAGAGAAAGGGAGACTTTTCTGCCACTACCAGTTTCAGGAGATTTAACCAACCAGGCAACCCGTAACAGCCTTCACTTTAAAGCAAATTAAAGTTTGTTGGTAGGAATTTTTCAGTTTTGCTCTGGGAACTGGGTTTGGGGTAGCAAAATTGAAACTTTATCCTACGGTGAGGATGGCATTTGCAAGGAAAAGTTTTCCATGTACTCACCATCTACCTATCACCGCTGATTAGGATTTAAGAAACGTGGTGATCAAGTCTTTCACATTCCTTACTGAATTCCGCTGGCCCAGATGGGTGGGAACGGGCAGGTTCTCTTAAGAAAACTCCACTCCTCTCCGAGGCTTTTACTTATTTTTTTAACAGAGTAATAAATACCACCCTTGAACAACACGCAGACACTCTTTTAACTCTTCAGCTCACAATACCAGAGACTCTTCAAACAAACGGCACATTTGCCTCTAAATAAGCAGGAGGCTGATGGAGGTATTATTCAAACGGGCGAACTCCCCACCAGCGCTGGAAGCCTGGGAGAGCACGGTGCCATCCAGCAGCACCACAGGAACCAATTTCACTGGGATCAACACTAATGAAATCCACACTATCCTACTCTTAGTCACACTTCACAAGTTCGCTTCAGCTTCCACTGCCGATAAAAGGCAGGCTTGAAATTCCACATAAGCCACAGCGACTTTTCTTCCAAAGCATTGTTGACTTCTCAGCGTTTTTTTCATGCCTTGGACTCCACCAACTCAAGTTCAGCAGCTCAGAATTCCAGAATCACAGAATGCCAGGGGCTGGCAAGGACCTCTAGAGATCACCTAGTCCAGCCCCCTGCCAGAGCAGGGTCACCCAGAGCAGGGGGCACAGGATGGCGTCCAGGCGGGTTGGGAATGTCTCNATCATCTTCGTGGCCCTTCGCTGCCCCCTCTCCAGCAGTTCCCTGTCCTTCCTGACCCAGGGAGCCCAGCACTGGACACAGGACTCCAGCTGCCCCTCCCCAGGGCAGAATGAAGGGGGAGGATGACCCCCCTCCACCTCTGGCCACGCTCCTCTTGATGCCGCCCAGGATGCCATTGGCCTTCTTGGCCACCAGGGCACATCGCTTGCTCAACATACCTGGTCCTTCTCAAGGGTTAGGATCCGATATCCCGTTGTTCTACTGCAAATAATTTTCCCGCTGCTATCAAAAGAGGCTAGACGTAACCTAGGGATACAACAACAGTTAAATTACTTAGTCTCTCATAACTTCAGTTTTTCCAGCGCAAGGAGACAGAATAATGTGTTCAAACATAACTAAATTGGTGGCAACAGAATTTAACGCAAGCAGAGAGGGAAGGACTTAGGGTAGGACATTTCAGGATACAGCACAGGGGCTGCCTTCGTGGCCACCGCTCACCTGAAGGCTATGTTTCTCCGAGGCTGCAGACTGACGGAGCCGCTGCACGGCTGATTCAGCGTGTTCCGTTTGAAAATGATGTAGCGATTTGTGTAAGTCACAAGAAGGTCAAAGCCAAAGTTGAAGCCAGTCCACCGCCAGCAGTACTGAAGAACAGGAGTAAAACAAACAAACAAACCAGCCTGAGTATCGAACAACACGAACCGTAAGCGCCACTTCCCCAACAAGTCAAATTTGGGAATGGGATTCTCGGCTACAGAGACACATGGTGGATTCAAGGATCCTTGCCAACACCTCTCCGAAACATAAGACATCTTGGTAGGCAACTTCAGCAGCCAGATGACTACACGAGACGAGCTTAGTATCAGCTGCCTTCCAAACACACTGAAATACATCTAACACCAGTGGATTGAAAATTCCTCCGCCTCCAGCCCAGAAAGCCAACCTTATCCTGGGTTGCATCAAAAGAAGCGTGGCCAGCAGGGCACGGGAGGTGATTCTCCCCCTCTACTCTGCGCTTCTGAGACCCCACCTGCAGTACTGTGTCCAGCTCTGGAGTCCTCAACATAGAAAGGACATGGAACTGTTGGAACAGGTCCAGCGAAGGGCCACTAAGATGATTAGAGGGATGGAGCACCTCTCCTATGAGGACAGGCTGAGAGAGCTGGGGCTGTTCAGCCTGGAGAAGAGAAGGCTCCAGGGAGAGCTGATAGCAGCCTTTCAGTATCTGAAGGGAGCCTACAGGAGAGCTGGAGAGGGACTCTTTGTCAGGAAGTCTAGTGATAGGACAAGGGGTAATGGTTTTAAATTGGAAGAGGGGAGATTTCGATTAGATATTAGGAAGAAGTTCTTCACTGTGAGGGTGGTGAGGCACTGGAACAGGTTGCCCAGGGAAGTTGTGGAGGCCCCATCCCTGGAAGTGTTTAAGGCCAGGCTGGATGGGGCTTTGAGCAACCTGCTCTAGTGAGAGGTGTCCCTGCCCATGGCAGGGGGGTTGGAACTTGATGGTCTTTAAGGTCCCTTCCAACTCTAACCAGTCTAGGATTCTATGATTCTGGTAACTGGTGCTGTATTTCTACGTAGCACCTAACGACAGGCCCCATTCATGCATGAAGCACTCCTTGGAGTAAGACATCCTTAGGTTAAGCAGCTTCAGTGGGAAAACATTCACATTTCCTGGTTTTTCACAGGACCTGTTACCTCAAGACACATATATGTCTACGAAACACACGGGGGTTCTGGCTGTGACTGTGGCACATTTTATCGAGAAAGCTTCCTTTTCCAGTTAAAAAGAAAAAGACACCAGTGATCAGAGCTGTATTTTAACTGCAAGTATTTTACAAGCCTCAGGTGACAAGTCATGGCTATACTCCCCCCTTCCACACACTAAGAGCTTGTCCAAACACGGGCTCGCTTGCAGCGCAAGCTGCAATGAACACGGAATTCCTTATTCATTGTAAAGGCAGCACGTGGTTTCATCCTGCCAGGGAGAACAAAATTATGTCTTTAACGCACCACCTCCTTTTTGGTGCAGTTCGACAGGAAGACCTACATGTTGTGCAAACGCCGGACAGGTCTCGGACGGGTCAGCTGTACGCAGACCAAGTCACACGCCATACTTACATCACCATCCTTGGCAAGTTTTCGGCCACACCTCATGCTGTTTGCTTCCAGTTCCTCTTTATTTATTTCTTGAGGCCTACAAAAAAAGTGCACCTTTAAGGACAGAGCAGCTCTGTATGGTACTCTTCACGGGGGAAAGATGAACAGAGCTGAAAAAACTGGCCTGGCCACACAACTGATCCTTCTTTGAGCAGAGGTTAGGCTGGTGACCTCCCATGATCCCTTCCAACCCGAATTATCCCACAAATTCGACAAAACCACAATATAAACCTCAGCGAGGCTGGACTTTTACGAAAGAACCTGTCCAGTTAGGAAAAGAAATAGCTGCTCCAATGAAATACGTTCTCTAATCCTCCTAAAAAAAGAAAAAAAGTCCTTCTCCGACGCGGTAGTGCAGGCTCACTAGGCACAACCATAAATGAGCGCCGCTGCTGAGGAACAGCTGCAGGGCTCCCGGAACAGCCGTGCGACAAAGCAGAGCCCACGGAGACGCCGTGAAAGATTTCTCCAGAGGCTGGTTATGCAACTTGTCTAAAAAAAGTTGACCCACAGTGATCATGAGGTGCCATAAGCCTCTCGCTTCTGTCATCCCGTACCAACGTGAACTTGTTTCACCCAACAGTTTCCACTGGCGCTTCAACACGTAGAAAAATCTTGCAGAGCCAGCGTAAGTAAAATCAGTCCCACTTCTCCAGAGGTATGTTACTCAGTTTTAGACACGGTGACATCATTAACCAAATAAGCAACCAGTGCCAGAAAGTCTTCAAGTTACACTGAGGACCAACGCTTAAAGTGAGTTTTATAAATCACAACGAAAGGCAACCCCCCCACGCATTTAAATTATCACCCTTCAATATCAAACAATATACTCCAAGCTACACAAGCAGCAAGAAACGCAGCAGCTGTTCTCTTCCTACTGTACACACACCACAAGAACTTGCGGCTTTAGGTTTTACGAACAAACTCAGTCTGTGGTCTTTTCACCCCGTTTCTGTAAAAACCAGTCCTGGAAGATTAAGCATTTTATGAATAAGTCAAGGAAATAAGCTAATCACGCTAACCAAATTCATCCACGAACCTCCCGTGTGCTTTTTCCACATCTTCTAGCTGAACTGGTTATGTAGTTGACCTAAATTCAGTAATGGCACTAAAAAGATTTATTTCTGTTTAATTAGTGACAAATTTCACAAACATTAGTACTTAATGTTCAGACAGACATTAGTATTCCCACCTCCCAATTCCTCGAGCAGCCTCAGAAGATGCAAAACTTCCAGCTTTAACCACTTACTCTGGCCTAGCTTATGCTTAGGGAATAGTCAAGTTATATTTTGTTCTTAAACGCTGCCAAAGAGACTATTAGAGTAGAAACGATTCTAGTCATGGACTTGAAATATCTGTCTTGCATCTGCCACTGAACAAACGTTTAATTAAAAAAAAAAAGTGATCCACTTTAGTACAAGTAAACCTTGAGGAGCTACAGTTCAAAGTTATATTCCAGAATTACACTAAAAAATTCTCAAATTCTGAAGAGCGAATAAAACATTTAGTCCTTTTAAATGCAAACTACATGAAGTAGAAGAGAAACATTTTCTTCCCCTCTCTCAAGTTAGCAAAAGAGCAAACCACATCACACATTTCAAAGCAGCCTAATTTCCACGTCGGCAGTCCCAGAATAAGCAGGTGCGATTATGCTGCGCACCAGGCGGGACATGGAAATAGAGCCTTACTCCAGCTCCTGGGAGTCAGAGCTCACATTTCACTGGGCTCACAGGCTGCCTCCTCACCTCCAGGGAGCAACTCTGCCACGGTCCTGACGCAGGCGTAAGCGGGGGAGAAAGGGCAGCCCATCTGCGTAAAAGGACCAACTTAGAAAAACCTCAATTCTTTTTGTTTTTCCAGCTACAGGTTGGTCGAATGTCCAAAATAATACAAAGCAATTTGCACGTCTTCCCTTCTTAGACAGGAGTTATGAAGCACGGGTGCCCGGCTGCAGGGCGGCACTGCAGCGTGCCAGTGGGAGACGGAGACGCGACCTCGGGACTCCAAACACCATTTATCTTCCCAGCAGTTACACGCTACGGACCAGCGACGGTGCAACTGCAGGGAAGCAGAGGGAAGCTCTCCACGCGCTCCTGCGTGTGCAACCCCCCGCCACCCCCCTCCCGCACAACTCCAAAGGACACCGTGTTCAAAGCCAATTAGCCCATTATTGACTATTAAACAAACAGTAACCTGGATGCCGCCTCGGACCATCAAGTTTGCAAACTACTAAAGTCAGAGCTGAGACATATTGAGAAGGAACACTACATCTCACCCGCCTCTTCCCGCTGCTGGTCATGAAAGACCTTGGCAATTAATGTCAGAGTAAGAGATTCAGGCAAACAGGCGTCTATTGGTAAGTAAAACTTTCTCTGCCCGAGAATTTCAGTTTTACCTGCTTTAAAAACAAAACAATAAAAAAAAAATCCCACACTGCAAAAGAGAAAACTAGACAAGCAAGAAAAACCATGGAAAAATACTCTGCTCATTCCAAGAGTCACTGAAACTGTCAGCGCTGTAGTTGAACATGAAAGTTGCCTTTTAAAAGCCGGTGTGATCCCCATCATCTCCACTTCAGCCTTGTATGAGAGCTTACTTTTTCAGAAGCGCCTAGATCTGATGGCTGACAATTAAAACACTCTCACTGTACCACACTGAGCTACCAAAAGACATCAAAAATAAGCAAATACACGGTCTTATCTTGTGTCAGAATTTTGACGACTATGTTAATACTCACTTTCACATTAACTGTGGTTCCCATAAGAGCTAGAAGGTAACGCACAAGGTATGATCTACTGTCAGATACATCAATGACAGCGTTACAAGAAAAGTCTTCCCAAGAAAACAATAGTATCAGAAACAAGCTACAACCACTCAACGTTAATTTTTAGGAACTGAAATGACGAGATTTATAAGATTTACAATTAAGTGCTCTACCTCTGCCATCTTCTAAAGCACTGCTATTGACAAAAAGAACCACCTCCTTAAGAACTTGACTTTTACTGAGACCAAAGTCAGTTGGGGGATTTTTTACACTATTGCATAATATCAAAAGGAAGTAATTAAGGAAATATTTTCTATATAATATACAATTAAGCCACAGGGTATTGGGGCTAAAGACAGGCTGTTTCAAACCCCAGCTCTACATATTTAAGAACAGGTCTATGGGTGGTTGGTCGTTCAGTAATGACCCAGCCGAAGCCTCCAGCTGGAAAATCCTCACCTACTGACTGCCAGAGAAGTACACCCAGAGAATACCCGCTCTTCACGTTAAATGAAGACGGGAGATCTGTAAGCCGAATACTGCCGCAGACTGCACGGCCTTTGGTTCAAATCAGGACAGTGGTTCTTACACTTTTCAGACTGCAATTAATAAACAAAGGCTACCATTGCAACCGAACGTGCTCATCTTCAGAACAGCAAATGCTGGGCTAACCAGAACTGATAGAAGAAAATTAACTCGTCGGTTTGTTTATCGGGTTTTGAAAGGTAACAAACGTTTTGCAGCTTCCTGACCTGACATTTATGCTCCACAAAGCACACCAAGAACTAGGAGAGAAGACAAAGGCGGGAACAATTCCCGCAGCTGCATTTTGCCACGGTTTCAGTATCTGGAAAGAGATTAAGGGACCTGGCTCAACGCAGCGCGGCAAAAAGCAAGCAGAAGGAAGGAAACAGTTTGTGACCAGAGGTACACGTAACGTACATTAAATCAAAGGGCCTCGCTGCCCAAGCCACCACAACCCACAGCCCTTGTTCGGCTGGAGAAACCCAAGCAGGCGTTACACGCACAGAGACCCGTCGGGGCGTCACGCAAAGCGCAGCTGCAGGCGGCTCTTTGAAAGGGCACAGAAACAGGGAAGCTGTCGTGGAATTTCCTCAACGGCAATGAAATGCCAACACGTCGCAGCGCGTGGTCTGGGAAGGAGAAAAGATATAAAATAGGGTATAGGTAGGGTTATGGAGAGACCAGCGTCTCGGCAGCAGAGGAGGATGCCCTGCCTGGGACAAGATGGAGGTGCTGGCAGCGGAGAGAGCTGGCAAACATAAACACTGGGTGGGGAAAGGCTGTGAAACGAGAAGGGAATGAGGCGAACAGGTCACAGGGTGCCAAGCCCTGCTGGGTGCTGGGCCCTTGCTCGCTTCCTGGGAGGCTAGGCTGGGAGAGGCAGGAACAAAGGTTAGCGTGCAGTTACCCCTGCATAAACAAAAGGCGGACAAACCGCCTTCTACACCACCACAGGGAGTTACACGCACCACCAGCTCTTGCCCACCTAGCGCAGGGCGGAAGGAAGCAGGACACAAAAGGCTTCTTCTCCATCTGCAGCACTTTTCCTGAAGTCGTCCTCAAAACGGAGAGCAGTTCCTCTTTCGCAGCCTCAACACTTATTTCAAGGCAAGGTACCAGTGAGAAGCATTAACCAACATAAAAAAACCCACACAGAACATCCCTCCCCAGTGTTCACCTCTGGTCGCGTTGGACACGTTTTCTAGAGTTCTGCTGGTTAAAGGGTGGAGATCAGCCAGCTCCACCGAGAACAACAGAGTTTAAAACCACTGAAGTGTGCTTTACCCCCACTCTTCTTAAAGTAAATGCCAAAACTTAATTACGTCAGAATTTATATGAGAGGAAGGTTTCTAATTTCAGAAAGAAATAAAGGAAAGCCTGTAATATACCTACCCAATATCATTGTCTTGTTCTGCTCTGAGCATGGCAAACCACTGCTGTTTGTAAACAGAGGACAGCCATTCTAAAATTAAAAAAAAGAAAAAAAAAAAGGCTTGGTGTTGTCTTTGGAGCAGGGAATGGGGACGTTCATAAACATTTGAAATATCAAAAATAAAATTACATTGAAATAATAAGGTTACACTTATTAACTGGACAGCCTATGCAAACCCACCACCTGATAGCATGCTCGTGTTGTTCATCTCCAGGCCTCAACTACAGAAGAAGTGGTACAGATAAAAATCAACAACCAACACGAAGTAACTCAAGAGTATATTCATCTTATCAAGCACTCACAATTGCCAGAAGTGATGCAACTCAACACATTTTTTCGGCAGGCAAAGTTTTGTTAAGCTGAGGAGCTTGTTAACAAGCTCTTGGGAGAAGATGATTTTTTTCTGAATCCCCAACAGAATTTTACACAGGTTAAACAAGAAAACAGAATCAAAGGATAAAGGAAACAGTGACTTATCACAGATATGGTAAAAACAAACAGAAATTGTCCCCTGCCAGGAAAAACCAAAAATCATGTCTTCCTCCGAGAACACCATAAAGATTTTATCGGCTGTATTAATTTAACAGTTGCAAGCAAGAGATAAAACAGAACAAAACCGAACAGCTTGCAAGTCAGTCACACAAAAGGGATCACAGGCACCCAAAAGCACAGCATGTAAGTTCTTCTTCATCAAGGTAACGACCAGGGGCAAGTATGCAAGGTCACGCGGGAGAACACACTCGTGGAGGAATGGACTGGGATGGAAGGAACAGCGAGAACCACTGGGACCACGCGAACAAAACAGGTAGTTGATGAAGATGACAGGAGGGAGAAGCAGGAGATCACAGTGCTGAGAAGTCCCAGGTGCAAAACTTAAAACCAGCCCTTGCCCTAATAACTCGAGAGCGGAGAGTCAGACCGCGACAGGACCAAAATGGGAATTCACCAAAGCAAAACAGAAAGTATAAAAATGATTTAAGGAAAACCATAGAGGTAAGGAACAGAGAATGGGTGTGCTAAAAGAAAAAAGTGAAGTATCCGGAGAGATAAAGCAGAACAATGAACACTTTGCTTGCAGACAGACACATTATGTATTTCTGTCTCTTACATCTTTTCTATGCAAACAAGAAGAGACTCCCTGTCGTGATCTCCTGATAGAGTATTTCAGTTTTCTCCTGCAGGTCCTGCGCACATACAGGGTATTAAAAAAAAATAAAAATGCACCATTTCTTTCAACTATTCAACGTGATTTCCTTCTTTAACTCCCTGAGAACAAATTAATCTGGAACAATCTAAAAAGCTTACTCTACAATACAAACTACCTGGCAATTTCCACATTTATAGGCTCAGGTACGATGCAATCTCACCTCAAATACTGGCAGCCAAGAATCTGTTCAAAAGTGCAACAATAATATTTATCTAAGCCTCCCTTTAAATGGTGAGCAAAAGTTCCTGATCTTAACACTGCTTTTGCCCACAAACTGCTATGAACAGATTACAAGGGCTAACAAGTATTAAACTCTAACAGCACTTCATTACACACCCAGAGGTCTCCACATTATGCTCTTCTTCCCTCCCCGCTCTTCCAGTTCTCTTGGAATTCAAGCTTTTTATTTTTTAATTAATAATCAGTGGCAGAGCGTAAACATCAGATACTCTTCCTGCACTAATTACATACTCAAAAATTGTCATGAGACCACCTTTCCTGCTGTACGACTACGAAGCAACCAAGCCTATTTCAGCATTTATCGCAGCTTATGAACTGTGTTTGCTTATGAAAGCCAACACTCTGCGCTCTGATACCTTGTGAACTATGAGAAAATTACACATTCTTTTTCAGTAAGCACATCAGCCTCCAAGTTGCAATTAATCTTGTAACAATTGAAGAAACATTCTTCCTCTGAGGTACAAAGATAGGAGGTTTCTGGGGTTGAGTACAGCCACAAAATCTATCCACTGAAGAACACAAAGAAAAGGCTGCCCGCCACAGTTCTGGTAAGCGATAACAGCAGCAACATTAAGAGCAGAAAAATCAAGTGCAGCACTGGCAAATTTCTTCTTTGCAACGTCTTATTCGCATGCTGACAAAGCCACTTCTCAAGGAAATAATCCACAATTCTCCTGTGTCATCACTAAATTAAGGATCTACAGGGTCATTCATCCCAAGTTATCTCGGTTTTTATCACAAAATGAAGACGCCTTTGCACTTTGTTTATAATCTGTACCAACATCAATCTTCAGTAACATGGATTATATTTACTTTACACATCACTTAAGCATATGAAATATCACGTATCAAAGATCAGATCTGTCACAACGAAGATGCCTTTGCACTTTGGCTGTAATCTGTACCAATATCAACCTTAAGTAACATGGATTATATTTACTTTACACATTACTTAAGCATAGAAAATATCACATGTCAAAGATCAGCTCTCCTCTTCTAGGGTTTTTATGCGTAATATAAAATTGTATTGCTCGCTCAAGGTCAAAACCTGCCCCCTCTGCTGGACACAAGCGCCCAGGTCGCTCACCCGAACTGCACCTGAGCTCGGTGCAGCGCTCAGTGACGCGCTGCCTCCACCTGCTGTTCGGACACCGCCGCTAAATGGGCATTTTCAGCACAGGATAACCCAGCTCCTTCCTGCTTTACTCTGTCAGAACTAGTGCAGAAGACAGTCTCTTCTCTACCTATTAAGGCATGAATTTCAACCAGAAGCGGGAGAAGGGGAAGCCAGTACATTTGAGCAGTAGTACCTGCCCTCTTCCATGCAAGGGACTGACAGATTTCTGGTGAAATTTCTAGAGAGGACCCTACCCCCTCCCCAGAGGTACCCCCTGTCGTAGCAGGTCCCAATCCAGCTCCCGACAGCTGCGCTCCTCAAACATTTCCGAGCGGGAGAAGGAGGCGCTCAACGTTATTCAGCCACAAAGAGCAACTGAGCCGTTATCTCTGGCAGAGACAGGACACAGCAGTACAAGACAGACAAACGGAGCAGCGATGCTCACTGCATCTTCCTCCTGGCACGGAAAGCACTTTAATCTAACGATTTCATCAGGCTAGCAGGCTTCAAAAGAGATATCCCGACAGGTCTGTTTTGGCATTACATCATCATTGTGTTGTACGGCACATGAAGGGCTCCCTACGGCAGCATGAAGGGAAAGGCCAATATGAGATGAAAAAAAAATAAATTAATTTTACAGGAAGATAGTAGCGTAACTGAAAGACAGGCTAGATATGTGTGTATGGCAGGAGTCCAAAGCAACCCCCAAGGCTACAAGGATGGAGAGATGACAAGAACACAGATGTTAAGAAGTGACAAACAAGAGTGATAAAAGCTCAATAAAAGCAGTCTTAATTGACATTCGGCAATTGCACCTATAAATAGACATCACAGACAGACAGATGAATGGTTGTACTGTGGACAGATATTAAAAAAATCAAATCAAAGCTGCGTACATGAGAGCTAGGGGAAAAAAAGCTGTCAGAGTTAAGATGCAAAATTCAATGCTAAGATTCAGCTACGACAAGGGATGAACGGAGTGAAATGCGGAGCGAGGATACCAGGAGCCAAATTCAAAGGCAGAGCATGAGAAGTCCAAACACCATCACAACCAGCACAACTAATTCTGGGGAGGGACAAAAATGAAAAATAAAGAAGTGGAAAAAGAAGGAGGGGCGGGTGTTTCAGATGATAAAAGACATGAAAGATAGCAGAAAAACACCTTCAAGTGACAGCCCAACTGGGTAACTCATTTCCAGTCTTACTCATCTCTCAGCAGCCAGGTTTACACAGCTTCCAAGCAAAGAACAAAGCCTTTCCCTGAACTCAGCCTTCAGCAGCAAGATGAGAACAGGGCCTTTTATTTTTCAGTGATAATGTGATGTTAGGAACAGTAATCTATCATAACATTAAATGGCATTTCACTCTATGGGCTTCAAACAGCACCAGGACCCAGAATGAGAAACTATTTTTATACAAGTAAAAATGCAAATAAAAGGATGAGAATGGAATACTTAAATATCTCCTCCTAAATATCTGTTAGCAAGTAACACTTGTCTTTGAAGATGGGGCAAGAGTTCACAGCACCTGGTGCTTTTGGTTTTCATTTTCAGGTATTATTCTAAATACTACCAAAAACTACCCAGCTCTTTTTAGAAAGACAGTGGCTAGAAAACGGTCAGATCTTAATTTGGTCTCTTAAAAGGAAAAGCTTTTTTGCATGTCTGGGGCTCAGGGGTTACTTAAACACCGATAATGAACTAGGTATTGATTATAGAGAATTTTGATAAACTGACCAATTGACAAAATGCTTAACACACCTCCGTGTGTGCCTTTTAAGACTTTTACACGTGTAAATTTAATATTCAACTTCTGCTGAATCTTCAGCTGCCATTCTGACACTGCAGATAAAGACACCAGCAGCACGACCAGTAAAGGCACCTGGATCCTCCCCAGTTCCTCTAAGGTAAGGCAGGACAGATGAGGGAGTCTGTCGAGTACCGGCTCACCTGAGGGGATCAGGGAATCCCGCTCAACGATTCTGGCTGATGCCAAGTCGCTGATAATATACTGTAATCTCAAGTGGGCGAACACCGACAGGAACGCGTTCCCCTGTTCCGACTCCAGGAATGCAACGTCGCCCTCAAAATCTGCAAGACAGAACGCCTGTATTACAACGCACGTTCATAAATATTTTCCGGACGTGACGTGTTATTTGAGATTCACTTATCGATCAGAGAAAGTTATTACAGACACGCAAATCACACTTCGCCGGTAAGAAATTACTTACTTTCAAATCCTTTCAGCAGAAACGTTAAACCAAACTCCTCCTCTTTTGAAATACACTAGTGCCTTCTAGTGAGAAGGCAACAAAAGCTTATCCCAACCGAACAATAGCAAAAGCAACAAAGCAAAACCAGTGACCATGCTCGCTCCCTTGAAAAGGTGTGGACAAAACAGCAAAACAGCTACGTGCTCACTTGAAAATACATGGACAAAACGGTGGAAATTGCTATCACCGTTGAGAATCTGATGCCGCGAACTGATGGCAGAGGTAAGCCTCCCCAGAGGGAACGGGAGAAAGTTCGGAAGCGGAGGAAGACTATCGTATTTTACTTCTAACACGCATCTTCCACAACCCAAGGCCATGCCAATTAATCCTACCTGTCCTGCGCTTGGCAAACCAGGCATCAGCTTCGGTTAAGAGTTGTTTCAAAGACCCATTCCAAGAAGGCACTAGCTGAAGGAACATCCACTAGGTGGAAAACAAACTCCAGTGAGCTAATTGAAGAAGTTTTCAAACAAGTAATGCTCTCACTCCTACAAAGATTCTGATACTCTATTAAATACTCTCCCCTAAATACCAAAAAGGCTAAAATTCTCATCCCGTTACAAACCACCTACTCCCCAGGGGTTCAACTTCCCAAAGGCCCTTTGCCAAGTACCTTTTTGAGAGCAGTATACACGTCCATCTCCACTTGCATGACAAAGAGGTTAGAAGAGCTGATCAGCTGTTTCATGAGGTTTACGCTAGAAAAAAACCCAAACAACCAAACATAAGAGTTTTCTGAGACAGTAGAGCCAAAACCAAGCAAGCAAGCTAGGTAACAAGCAATCATCAATCGCCTAGAAAGTTCTTTCTGGTGGGCTATACACTTTGGAAGAAATTGTAGTTCAGCGTTAAGAGAAGCTTTTACCTGAGTTCTTTGAAGAGTTCAACACTCTGGTGAGTCATCAGGTTATTCAAGAGCCACTCAAGGCACCTAGATTAAAAACAAGGAATACCTTGATTTTTTTCTTATATATGTCAACATTCCTGCAACAGTCGCTCAGGCTCACAAAGCCTAATTATGATTCTGAAATACCACTTTAACTTGAGACGTGAAGGCATAAAAACATGACAAAGAGCTAGTTCAAAACCATGACGTTTACCACAAAATTTTACAAAATTTTCTGTAACTGAAATTTGCATTTCATTTCTCTTCAGGGTACAGTGAAAGCTAAATTCAAAGTACTATTAATGCCACAAAAAGCTCTCAGAACAGATTAATTCACAGCAGAAGGAAGCAGTTAGTGCTAACCTCAGCATTCTGCTCCCAAAAGCGTAATTATCCCTCCTAATTAAGATCAAGTCAAGCTTAAGTTCTGAACATTAAAGCAGCTTTGTGATAAAACAGTCAATGACCAGGAGGATTATTTCATTGTCACAGCGAAGACCAAACACATTGTCTTTATCGATGTACTTTAGTAATTAATTCATTCACAGCACAGGCCAATCAATCTACTACAGTCTACACCAATTTTAAGGTAATTGTAGAAATTGGAAAATTTATATAGTATAGTAGAGCTTATACAGTAGAAACTTGAAAACTAAATGGTACAAGTAGAACCCAAGTCAGATAGTTCAAAAATAAACTAACTTGGGCATTATATTACCGTTTGTAAATTCACACTTTTAATTAACAATGTATAAAGCAGCTTGGAGAAAGAAATTCTTACTTTTTCTTCACAGAGTCTAACCCGTATGTCCCCGCTGAATTATAATAACCACACACGGTTTTTGCATTAATGCTTTCCTTCATTGTTTCACCACATTGCTGGATTAAGCCGTCCTGCGGGAAGGAAAAAAAACCCACAAATATTCAAGGTTTGATTTTCCCCAACAGGAAGCGTCAAAGATTGTGCAGTTCATACCAATTTTCATGTCTGAACAATTACCAAAGTCACATGTGCTACAGTGACCTATATGATGCCATCCAGAAAATTTAAACCAACGTTCCTCAGAAAAAGAGATTTTTTCTAAGACTGTATCACAGGAAAGAAAAGCTTAATGAATACCTTCGGGGTAGAACAAATGAGCTGTTAAAACATATTTTAATCTATTTCTAGAGAGGATTCTCAAAGCGGCACTTAATATTACAACTCAGTCTTAGTCATAGCATTTTTAAATAAAACCACCGCATTATGTTTGGGGGTTTTCCCCACTTAGTCTCAAAAGATGATTAATTTCTCTGGGTGAAACAGTACGTGCATGTGAGTATATCGTGAACTGTTAGCTTCATCTGAAAAGAAACCATAGAAATATTGCATATTTATTACTTACAAGCTGCAGCATGCAGGCTGCTGCTAAAAGTGCAACTACTCGACTGGGCTTTATTAACACATCATCTCTATACAGCGAGCCAAAAGCTACCTGCAGAGCTGAAAAAAGTACAACAACAAATTGTCAAACAATATAACATTGAGGATGGAAAACTAAAAGAATCCTTAAATATAAGCAAACCACTTGAGTGCACAGTGGTTTCTCTACAATCCTACTTGTTCTGGAGAAAAAGGGAGTATTTATGAGCCCAAGCACACACGTAAACACAAAACAGGGCATTAACCAATAAAATACAGTCCTTTTCACTATTTAAACAAAATATTCATCTTAAACCAGCCACCAAGTCATGCCACAGAGCAATGTGGAGAGCACTAAAACTAGATAAAAAGCAGCTAAACCTCATCATCCTTCTCTGCAATCGATCACTAGTGTAACGCTGAGACACTACAACGCTGAGACACTACAACGCTGAGACTCAGAGGTACAAAAACGAATTCAACTCTACTGGTGACCTGAGTTAAGCTCAAAACTGAATGAGCACAGAACTCATTCTCTCAAGTTTCCTATTTATTCGTTTGAAGATTATTAAAAAAAAAAAAATTAGTTATTTTTTGTCAGGTTCAACCTCTACCTTCAGAGTTTATGCAAAATAAAAGCTTCCCACTTACCTTCTATATCAATATTTTGGTCAGGAATCTCCAACTCTATGACATTCATGCTAGATTCTTTCCAACATCCACTGAACATACTGGAAAAGTAGCCTGACTGTATGAGGGAAGATGAGAGAAAAAGAACTCAAGTAAGAGATTTCATTCAAATTAAAACTGTCAAAAGCAGCACACGGAACGAAAAATCATTAATATTTACCTTTATGCAGAACAAAATGTATTAAGGGAACTTTTCACAAGCTAAAACATTCTGACACACTTAAGAAAGGGCTAATTGTAGTTGCTCTATTTCTGAAAGTGAAAACGCTTACAGAAAATTTGGACTACATGTCTGTAATCAGAGTAAGTAATGAGCTTTAAAGGGCCAGAAAAGCCACATAAGCTCTTTTCCTACAAAGCACACCACCAATGGGGATATAATTAGTCCAAGAACTAAATCCTTACTGTTACCCGTGGACAACAAATCCTGCAGGCATTAGGGAATGCCAGTTTGGGTATCAGAAGAAAAAAAAAAAAAAAGCATGCAAGACACAAATTAATGTACAAGGCTGTAGTCTCATACCAAGGACACATACACATACACCATTTATGTAAATATACCTTTTATTATAAAGTGTAAGGCATATAAAACTAGAATTTGATAGGTTTCCATCCAAATGAAGTGAAATATACTGCTCTACTAGGATTCATGATTTTCCTTCTCAGCAGCAGGTGTGCCCATTATGAGACGCTATCACTCACTGAAGTTTACCTGAGAGATCAAAAAAATAAAGTCTATTTGTACAGTACCACACTCCCTGACCTCTTAACTCAGCGTTTCAACTCAGGGCAGCAAAAAAACCCATTAAAACCAATTTGATTTTATTTGATTATATAAGTACTTCTATACCTTCAGCATATCCCCTAACTGCGACGACATACAACGCGCTACTCTCAAAACCAGAACTTCCTTCAGCTTGCCAATCCTCAGGAGGGTACCTTAGCTTTGCCGTGTAGGTCAAGTCCTCAATTTCAGGAGAATTTATCATTTTAGTAAACAGCATCAGAAAGAGGAAATCCTCCACTTCTCAGATCTGCCATTCGCAGGCAGCGCGGCACCTTACTGTCCTTTACCAAACTAAATGCAGTAGCTTGAGACTAGGGAAACAGAAACGTTCAGACTGGGGCAGGCTGCTCAACGCGGCACAGAAGTCCTAATTTCATTGAGAGAATTATTTTTAACCTCCAAAGACATTTTACCTATAGTAACCTAATTCCAACGACAGAGCATGAATTGAAATAGAAAGCTGATTTACGAGTATGGTTAACTCAACCACAAAACCTCATCCCACAAAAAACCATCACTTTTACAACATGGGCTCTACAGAATAAATCCGCACTTTCCAAAGTCTGTTGAAAAGCATCCACAGAAGCAATTTAATATTCCATTTTAGTCACCAACCCATGCTAATTTCTAAGGACTCGCTTGACGAACTTGAGATGTAGCAACAACAGAATCACCACGACGACTAAAAACATCTTCGCGAACAACCGTCCAAGGGCAGACCTGCAACGTGCCCACTCTGTTTGCGCTGCACAACTTAAGTCCGACCGTTCAACCCATTTATATCCTCCTTTTACTGCAGAGAGTCAAAAGCGAGCGAACAAGCAAAGCTGTGTCTGCCAGCTGTCGCTCCGCTCAAACACACCCACTGTTCTATCCAGAGATGGCTCCACTGGTCAGCCCCGGGCTACACACAACCGACTTTCCTGCCTGCACTTTATGCCTATTAAAAGGTTCTAACAGACGTAAATTAAAAGACTTTCTCCTACAAGAAAGCAACAAAATTTCCCTCACTGCGGCCAACGCAAGTAATTGCCGTACCTGCACTGGAATCAGGGCGTTAACAGAACAAAACAAAAAAAAAAACAAACCAAGAATTCACTTCTGCCACCGTTTTTTACACCAGAGAAACTGCATTCAACCTGCCAAGCGTCTCACAGCGACATCTTCATCCTGTGACAGGCAAAACTGCCTTGTGTTCGACTACAGCTTGCAGCAAAGCACAGGCGCTTTCGGGTACAGCACCTGACGTTACTTCTCTCCTCGCCTCGAATCAATCGCTTCCAGGGTTACACTCCCACTTCCAAGCCAACAGCACAACTGAATTAGACATCTCAAGACAAAGCCACGGTGCGACCCTACTTTTGCAACAGGAAAAGTAATAAAGAGAACGGACAGTAAAGATAACAGTACCTCTCCGGTCCCAAAACGCAAAAAGTAACCCAGAGAAGTTCGCCTTAATACTAACCTCAAAATGCTTGTAGAAACAGCACCTTTTTTGCAGGTCCGCACTAAGATTTATTCCTTTTTAGTGCTTCTACACCTACCTTCCTCAAGCAGCAGCAAGAAAGCCGTCATCCCCGGGGGAGGGCTGAGACACGGAGAGCCACCTCCAGCCATTTCACTGCAGGTGCCTCTACTGGAGCCCCAGTGAAGAGTAAAACCGACCTGGGTTTCCACCTGCTTTACAAATCCCCCCTGGAAGCGCTTTCCTTGTTCTGCAGCAGCGTTAACACCACAGGAGACTCTCGGCTGACCGTTCAGCAAACAAGTACACGCTCTCAGGGCGTCACAAGACCATTTGCACGACTGTTTTCACAAAGGATGCACTAAGGCTAAGACGGGTAGATTAAAAAGATTAAATAGCAAGAGACAGAACCCAAGAAGCTTTTCAAGCACGAAGCTACATCTACTTTTCCTCACGCGACTATCAAAAGCACAACACAACTTGTTTAACTGTTTGCACCCAAAGAGAGAGTGATAAGTCTGGAGTATAAGGAAAAAAGGAAAAAAAAAGGCAAGTCACACTTAACATTTACCACGTATTCTTTTACTAAAAATACAGTTTCTATTGCAAGTAAGAAAGAAGGCGCTTACCTGACACAGATATATCTTATGCAAGTTCCACTCTTCTCCCAGCGCACAGATTTTGATATCGCTGTTCTCCCCGTTCAAAAACAGGGTCTGATAAATATACTTAGAAGTGCTTTTCAATTTTTTCCTGTACCAGAAGGCAAACAGAGATACACCCCTTCAGCTCCCCCTGCCAGGGAAACAACCCTAAGTAATAAAGTACTGGACGAGGGGGGTTTTGCCCCCCAGAACGGACTGGCCGCTGCCCCCAGGACTTCCCTGCTCGCCTCCCCCCTCGTTTGCTGCCCCATTTGCGGGGCCTTTCCAAAGCAAAGGCGAAACCAGCCTCTGCCCCAGCCCGCCCCCCCCCCAAAATCCT